>CM044396.1:34602500-35202500 GCA_024322285.1 Musa beccarii | reverse complement strand
AGCGGATTAAAACTCGTATTCTTGAAACCGATTTCTCAAAGAAACAAAAGTTCGTGGAAGAATTCGATTCGACGAAAGAGAACTTGAAAGTAATTGCTAAGAACTTGCAGCCAAGAAATGAAGTGATTTCAGAAATGTAAACACTCACACATTTGAGGAGACAATGATGTATAGTGGTTCGGTCAAATGACCTACATCCACTCTTGAAGCCTTTGCAATGAGGCTCCACTCTTCCACTAGCAAGTCCTTTGAAGGGGAAGGATCAAACACCCTTTTACAACCCTTTACAAGATGTTCACACTTGTACAAGATCTCTCAAGAAGAAGAAAGGAGAACACTTAGCAAAGAATACAACACTTTTCAAAGACTCTTCAAAAGCTCAAGACTCAAACTTTTTGCTCAAAGGGTAACCCTTTCAGGTGAGAAAGGGGGTATTTATAGATCCAAAAGTGGATTTAAATTGGGCTCCAAATTCCAAGTGAATTTGGAGTCCCCAGATTTCAGTGGTCAAAGCGGTGCCACCGCTTTGTCGGCGGTGCCACACTGTCGATCTTTGATCGACGTCACAAGTTTGTGCCACCGCTTCAGTGTTGCGGTGCTACCGCTCCATCCGGTGGATCTGGGCGGTGCCACTGCTTTCAAAGAAATGTTCCACCGCCGTCGAATGGGGCGGTACTACGCTTTGCATAGCGACACTTCCACCGCTTTGTGTGTGTGCAAAGGCGGTGCCACCGCTTCAGCCGGCGGTTCCACCGCTTCAGTGCGGTTCCACCGCCCAGTGCTTGGGTGGTTCCACCTCTTGCCCCCATTCTGACAGAGCCGAATGGGGCCTGCTTGTCCTCAACTTGACACAAGAGTGGCCTGGTTGGCTCCTTACTGAATTTTGGGCGTGGATTTATTTCTTAAATCCTTGCTCTACTCATGTGCAAATTTACTAACATAACTTAACGTGATTTGATCGGACACCCTTCAAGTCGACTTCCCATGCCAGTACTACGGCGAGATTCAGCAGGCCTCCGATGCTTCCCTCGATTGCTCGCTGGGTCTCCCAAAGATACTTCGGCAAGCCCAACTAGTCTTCTACTGGTTTCGACTTTTCCCGGAAGTTCCGCGAACCTTCGACGATCTTTGAAATGGACTTTCAAAACTTCGACAAGTCTCTCGAGTTGATCTTGGATGGTTCCGGCAACTCTTCCGAAAATCTCTCGACTTCCGATAAACCACCGACGGACTTGGCCTTGATAAATCACGTTATGTTTTCCATCGTAGTAATTCCTGCACACTCATCTCAACAAAGAGATTAATACAAATATTTCACCATTGATTTCATCATCAAAATCCGAGATTTAACAATCTCCCCTTTTGATGATGACAATCAATTGGTGATGGAGTTATTCTTAACTCCCCTATGTATATGCCATAAAGAAAATCGCTTGAATTCAATTTTGAATTCAACATAATTAATTTTAATTTCAAGATTTCAAATTAGACATCAAGGATATCAATGAAGTATACATAAAAAAGAAAGCATGATATCAAGAACCCAACTAAGTTTAATTTGGACAAATGATATCATATTGCAATACACATTTCATTTCTCCCCTTTGTCATCAATCAAAAAGGAGACGAGGGAATTATAACAACAAGGAGGGTCGGAAAACATCATAGATATGGAAAAGGAAATCGAAAACCGAAAACCATTCCACAAAGGGCCGAAAAGATATATCATGAAGTTAAGACAATATAGATGTCACGATGTAAGGAATACAACATACATGTCAACATACAACATAAGTTTGCATCGCTCAAAAGAAAACACACAAAAGCTACTCTTCAGGAGGAATGCCAAGATGCCTATACATGTGATCGATCTTTAAGTTCATCTTCCGTGATCTCCTTCAAAATTTCAATTTGCTGTAGTTTTACTTCATTTAACTCTCTCATGATCGGGTCAGAGTAGATGAAGCGAAAATGTCACCGATGTAGCTGCAACAAAAGGATCGAGGAGGAGGAGATTCATTTCCCCTAAGGATGGTGTTTCAGGATGGTCTACGGCCGGGGAGGTATATCACATCTCCTAGGTTGCCTAACTCCTATTCCATGCTCGACAAGACATCTAAGTCGTCTCAGTAGTTTAACATTAATAACATTAAATTTTTCGATTTGTATTGCTTCTTCATCCGGTGGAATGCGATGTTATGGGCATGCAATAGTCTAGTTATTAAACCTCCATATGGTAACATTGATCCTTTAGAAAGAACCTCTATCATGTGTCTTTGCTGATTAGGTAACCAAAACAGAATTGTTGTCTAGTCATAATCCAATATAAGCTACCTAATTCAAAGGAAACTGATCTCATCATGATGAAACTGCTTAGGAATAATAATGTTTATCGAATGTGATGCAAAATTTTAGAGTTAAAAGGTAATAGATGTTCACAACTCTTGGGAATTATTCCTAAATTTGGGTTTGCAAACACAGCTTTCTAAAGCTTCGAGTGAGTGGCACCAATCAGTGTCCATATCCCATTTTCCCGAAAATAACATCCTAGCTCTTTTCAACAATTCTAATTAATGAGCATATAGTATTATCACATATTTGAATCTCATTACCTAGAAGATAAGTTGACAAGCCATCATCAGTCACAGTTAAATTAGCATAGAACAACTTAACTAAACGTGGATAAATAGGTTCAATAATTTACAGAATAGGTAAAGCCTCTAAGTCTGCAAACCACATGAAAGGTTCTAAGTTTCCTAATTGATTCAAATCAACATACTTTCCTTTGTGAATGGGTCTTGAACCAAATTCAGAAAATCTAAGGGAGGCTTCTTGTGATTTAAACAAGGATTGGTCAAATGAATCTACCTCCATCCTTTGATGTTCTTCTAGGAGCCATTTCTATTCATGAATAACCGAAAATTAATTGAAGAAAGGAATGAAACTTCACAAGAAAATGAAAGAGAAAGAATTCTGTTTTTACCTTAGATTGGTTCTTTGAGATGTAGGAAGAATGAATCACGATAGAATCTCCTCCTTAGGCTTCTAGATAGGAAGAAATCACACCAATTTTGAAGTTTGGAAGAGTTTGGAAGAGTGAGGAGAGCGCGTATGCAGATTAGGGAGGCGGTTCTACCGCCAGGCCCTAATACGCTTTATAGGAGGGTGTTCAGGCGGTTCCATCACCCCAAAGAAGAGTGCTCCACCGCCTGTGGTGACTACCCAGAGTGGTTCCACCGCTGACCAGCATGCTACCGCCGGTAGCACAAAACCACTTCGGATTTTAATGTTTTTTTTTTTTTTTTTTTTTTTTTTAAAAAATCTCAGAGATGGGATGAAGTCAAAAGAAATAAATCCATGGACAATCCGAATCAAATTGATGGAAATCATAGTTTAAACATAATTTTAAGAAAAGACATAAAAAAGGTTACTTACTTGGACAGTTTAGCATGCCTAATTCCCTTCTAATAAAATCAAATTGTTCCTCATTTAAAGGTTTCGTAAAAATGTCCGCTAATTGATGATTTGTATCAACAAAATCAAGAGTGACATTTCTACTACTTACATGATCACGTATAAAGTGATGCCTGATGTCAATGTGCTTAGTGCGAGAGTGTTGGATTGCATTTTTAGTTAGACAAATTGCACTCGTGTTATCACACTTTATAGGAATATTTTTTAAGTAGATTCCATAGTCCTCTAGTGTATTTTTCATCCAAATAACTTGTGCACAGAGATGCACTAGCAGCTATATATTCAAATTTCAATGTAGATAGTGCAACTGAATTTTGTTTCTTGGAAGTCCAAGAAACAAGTGCATGTCCTAGAAATTGGCATGTTCCGGATGTGCTTTTTCTATCTAGTTTACATCCACCAAAATCCGTGATTCTGCATAAGCTTTCAAACTAAAGTTTTCAGATTTTGGATACCATAATCCAAGATTAGGGGTCCCTTTAAGATATCTAAGAATCCTCTTGACCGCTTTCAAGTGAGATAGCTTAGGATTAGCTTGGAATCTTGCACATAGCCCTACACGAACATGATATCAGTCCAGTTGCAAGTTGAGATAAAGCAGCTACCTATCATGCCCCTATAAGTTTTTTGATCAAAGCTTTCTCCATTTTCATCCATATCTAATTTAGTGGAGGTGCTCATAGGAGTGCTAATTTCCTTTGATCCATCCATATTGAATCGTTTTAACAATTCCAATGTGTATTTTGATTGATTTAGAAATATACCATTACTTAGTTGCTTGATTTGAAGTCCTAAAAGAAATTTAGTTCTCCCATTAGACTCATCTCAAATTCATCACTCATATCCTTAGCAAATAAATCACATAGTGATTTATCACAAGATCCAAAATGATATCATCAACATAAATTTGAACAATAAGAAAATTGTTTTCAAAATGTTTAATAAACAATGTAGTATCAACCTTGCCTTTAGTGAAATTATTTGAAATCAAGAAAGAACTAAGCCTCTCATACCAAGCCCTAGGGGCTTGTTTAAGACCATATAAGGCCTTAGTTAGCTTAAATACATGGTTAGGAAATAGAGAGTTTTCAATCCGGGTGGTTGTTCAACATAAACTTCTTCGAAATAAAACCATTTAAAAACGCACTTTTGACATCCATTTGAAATAATTTAAAATCTTTACTACTAGCATAGGCAAGGAGCATCCTAATGGCTTCCAATCTTGCCACCGGAGCGAAGGTTTCTTCATAATCGATACCTTCTTCTTGGTTGAAACCTTTGGCCACTAGTCTAGCCTTGTTTCTAACCACGATACGCATTCATCTTGCTTGTTTCTAAAGACCCACTTAGTACCAATAACTAAGTGGTCATTAGGTCTAGGAACAAGCTTCCATACCTCATTCCTCTCAAATTGATTCAATTCTTCTTGCATTGCGATAACCCAAGAATCATCTTTTAGGGCCTCAACAATGCATTTTGGTTCAACTTGAGAAAGAAAGGCAGCATGGGCACAAAAATTTTTGAAAGAAGAGCGAGTTTGAACCCCTTTCGATGCATCTCCTATAATTAACTCCTTGGGATGAGCATCTACATACTTCCATTCCTTTGGTAAGGAAGCTTGGGAAGAAGATGCATCCAAGATGTTATTTTGAGGAGAGGGTTCATTCAAATTCAAATCATCAAGACCAAAATCATCATCAAAATCTTTTTTCTTAAATTCGAAACTTCATTAAAAACCACATGAATAGATTCTTCTATAAGTAAGGTTCTCTTGTTGAAAACACTAAAAGCCTTAGAAACGGAAGAATAACCAAGAAATATGCCTTCATTGGATTTTGCATCGAATTTTCCTAAGGCATCCTTTTCATTCAAAATAAAGCATTTGCAACCAAAACTTTAAAGTAAGAAACATTGGGTTTTTTATCATTCCATAATTCATATGGAGTTTTGGATAGGGATGGTCTCACTAGAACTCTATTCATCACATAGCAAGCCGTATTCACGGCTTCGCCCAAAAAAATATTTTGGTAAATTATATTCATTTAACATGGTTCTAGCCATTTCTTGCAAACTTCTATTTTTCCTTTCTACTACTCCATTTTGTTGTGGATTTCTTGGAGTAGAGAAGTTGTGATTGTATCCGCTTGTTTCACATAAATTTTGAAGTCATGATTTTGAAATTCACCTCCATGATCACTTCAGTATTGATGAGATCATAAAGCCTTTTTCATTTTGAGTGAGTTTACAAAATTTAGAGAAACATTTGAAGCAATCACTTTTATGAGCCAAAAATAGGTCCAAGTGTATCTACTATAGTCATCCACAATTACAACAAAAGCATATTTGCTACCACCTAGGCTTGTTATGTCAATTGGTCCAAATAAGTCCAAGTGGATCAATTGCAATGGTCTAGTGGTGCTAATGTGATTTTTTGATTTGAAACTAGTCTTTATTTGTTTTCCTAGTTGACATGCATCACAT
Source organism: Musa beccarii (assembly GCA_024322285.1). Lineage (NCBI taxonomy): Eukaryota > Viridiplantae > Streptophyta > Magnoliopsida > Zingiberales > Musaceae > Musa > Musa beccarii. The sequence goes on along the minus strand of CM044396.1, from coordinate 35,196,545 downwards.
ACCTTATCCTTAACAAATTTCGTGTTTGGGATACTTCTTACTAAATCTCTAGATGAAATCTTAGAGATTAGTTTCATGCTTGCATGGCCTAGCCTCCTATGCCAAAGCCAAGCGTCATCATTCAAAACCGAAAAACACATTTCATTACTTAATTTATCAATATTTATTGTGTAGACATTGTTTTGTTTTAAAGCAATCATGGATATGTTGTTGTTGGGTTTTTCAATAATGCAAACATTGATTCAAATTTAACAACATAACCTTTATCACATAGTTGACTAATACTTAAAAGATTATGTTTTAAACCATCAACTAGTAACACATCATCAATTGAAAACTTGATTTGTTACCTATGGTTCCCTTGCCAATGATTTTACCCTTGTTGTTGTCTCCGAAAGTGACATATCCTTCTTCTTTGCTAGAGAGCATAGAGAAATGAGATGGATCTCCGGTCATGTGCCTTGAGCATCCACTATCAAGATACCATTTCTTGCTCCTAGCTTGTGAGTTTGTCTACAAAAGAGGATTGTTTTTAGGTACCCATTTGATTTTGGGTTCCTTACAAATTGATCTACTTATTTTGTAATTTATCATTGAATTGTTTATGGTTCCTTTAGGAACCCATATCAACTTTTGTGGACTAATTTTCTTGAATGGACATTTGTAGGTAACATGTCCCATTTTGCAACAAAATTACATTTCAAATGGGGTGATACATGCAATGTAGACCCTTTAACAAAGGTGGTGGGATTTTGGTGAGAACCTCTCACAAATCCGATACCACTTCTATTTCCGACATGACCTTTGTTAGCAAGAATCATGTCTAAGCCCTTGCTACCGACCTTAAACTTGTTTAGGTCTCTTTGAGTAGCAAGTTCTCCTTTTGTTGCATCTAAGTCTTCACACTTAGAGCATGGGGTAGAGAAGGGTTTTGAAGACTATTGAATTTACTTTGTAATAAAGCATGCTCTTTCTTAAGTAAATTGAACTTCTTACTAATAGTTCTACATTCATCAAACAACTCATGAAAAGCCATAGAAAGTTCATCGAAAGATAACTCTTCATTAAGTAACTCACTAACCTCTTCTCCAAATGCCATTAGAGCGAAAATTTGCCTCCTCTTTGTTGCTAGCCTCTTCAATCTCTGAGTCACTTGAATCATCCCATGTGGCCTTCAAGGCTTTTTTTTCTTCTTGAATTGCTTCTTCTTGGCTTGAGGGCATTCATTCTTGAAGTGTCCCGGCTTCTTGCATTCGTAGCAAATGACTTGGTCCTTTTGTGTTCAAATTTGCTTTTGTGTCATTTTTGAACTTGTTCTTTCTTATGAATTTCTTAAACTTTCGAGTTAGAAGTGCAATGTCATTGTCACTATCCTCATCACTTGATGTTCCTTTCAAGTGGTCTTCTTGTGTTCTAAGTGCCATATCCTTCCTGTTCTTTGAAGGGGTTCTCAAGCTCTTCATGAGCATGGCACGCCATCTCGTAAGTCATTAGAGATCCAATAAGTTCTTCAATGGGAAATACTTTAAGATCCTTGGCCTCTTGAATGGCCGTGACCTTTGATCCCAACACTTTGGAAGGATCTTAAAATCTTAGTTACCAATTCAAAATTCAAAACCTTTACCAAGAGCTTTAAGTCCATTGATGACATCCGTAAAGCGGGTGTACATGTCTCCAATGGACTCATTTGGTTTCATCCAAAAAAGTTCGTAGGAATGCACAAGAATGTTGATTTTGGACTCCTTCACTCGGCTAGTGCCTTCATGAGTGATTTCAAGAGTGCGCCAAATATCAAAAGCCGATTCACAAATGGAAACCCGATTAAACTCATTCTTATCAAGTGCACAAAATAAGGCATTCATAGCCTTTGCATTGAGAGCGAAAATCTTCTTCTCCGACTCATTCCATTCACTCATCGGAAGAGAAGATTTTATAAAACCATTTTCGACAATGTTCCAAAGTTCAAGTCCATGGAGATAAGAAAATTCTCATACGAGTCTTCCAATACGTATAATCCGACCCATTGAACATGGGTGGACGAGTAATGGAGAGACCTCTCTTGCACTCCTGAGTAGGCCATCTCTCTTGGGTTTTAAACCAATATGAGAGCAAACCTTGCTCGATACCAATTGAAAGGATCAAAAGGCACTAAGAGGGGGTGAATTAGTGCAGCGGATTAAAACTCGTATTCTTGAAACCGATTTCTCAAAGAAACAAAAGTTCGTGGAAGAATTCGATTCGAAGCGAAAGAGAACTTGAAAGTAATTGCTAAGAACTTGCAGCCAAGAAATGAAGTGATTTCAGAAATGTAAACACTCACACATTTGAGGAGACAATGATGTATAGTGGTTCGGTCAAATGACCTACATCCACTCTTGAAGCCTTTGCAATGAGGCTCCACTCTTCCACTAGCAAGTCCTTTGAAGGGGAAGGATCAAACACCCTTTTACAACCCTTTACAAGATGTTCACACTTGTACAAGATCTCTCAAGAAGAAGAAAGGTGAACACTTAGCAAAGAATACAACACTTTTCAAAGACTCTTCAAAAGCTCAAGACTCAAACTTTTGCTCAAAGGGTAACCCTTTCACCGAGAAAGGGGGTATTTATAGATCCAAAAGTGGATTTAAAATTGGGCTCCAAATTCCAAGTGAATTTGGAGTCCCCAGATTTCTGTGGTCAAAGCGGTGCCACCGCTCATTGTCGGCGGTGCCACCGTTGTCGATCTTTGATCGACGTGACGTATGGTGCCACCGCTTCAGGCAAAGCGGTGCTACGCTCCAGCCTGGTGGATCAAGCGGTGCCACTGCTTTCACCAGGCGTTTCCACCGCTGTCATGAATGTGGGCGGTATTATCGCTTTGCATAAAGCGGTCCACCGCCAGTGTGTGTGTGCGGGCGGTGCCACGCTTCCAGCTGGGCGGTTCCACCGCCTTCAGCAGGCGGTTCCACCGCCCAGTGCTTGGGTGGTTCCACCTTTTGCCCCATTCTGACAGAGCCGAATGGGGCCTGCTTGTCCTCAACTTGACACAAGAGTGGCCTGGTTGGCTCCTACGAATTTTGGGCAGGATTTATTTCTTAAATCCTTGCTCTACTCATGTGCAAATTTACGAACATAACTTAACGTGATTTGATCGACACCCTTCAAGTCGACTTCCGCGAGTACTACTACTACGGCGAGATTCAGCAGCCTCCGATGCTTCCCTGATTGCTTTGCCTGGTCTCCCAAAGATACTTCTAAGCAAGCCCAACTAGTCTTCTACTGGTTTCGACTTTTCCTAAGTTCCGCGAACCTTCGACGATCTTTGAAATGGACTTTCGAAACTTCGACAAGTCTCTCGAGTTGATCTTGGATGGTTCCGCAACTCTTCCGAAAATCTCTCGGACTTCCGATAAACCACCGACGGACTTGGCCTTGATAAATCACGTTATGTTTTCCATCGTAGTAATTCCTGCACACTCATCTCAACAAAGAGATTAATACAAATATTTCACCACTTGATTTCATCATCAAAATCCGAGATTTAACAGATCTTGACTTGCTTCTACCTATGCGTGAACTGCTTCTATCTTTAGACCTTGACCTTCCTCTGTTCTCTGAGATAAGTGTCTATGAATCAATCTGAGATACTGCCGAGTTCTTTCTTCTCAACTCCTCATTCAACAAAGTGCTTGTTACTTGACTCATTGTGACAATACCATCTGGCACAAAATTACTGAGGGAAACCACCAATGTCTCCCAACTTTCTAGCAATGAACTGAGAAGTAACAATGCCTGCAACTCATCATCAAGAGACATTTTCATAGAAGATAACTAGTTAGTAATACTCTGTATTTCATTCAAATGCTCAGCAATAGAAGCACCCTATTTATATTTCAGGTTCACAAGTTTTCTGATTAAAAAAGCTTTGTTGCCAGCTGTTTTTCTTTCATAGAGACCTTCCAATTTTTTCGAAAGAGAATATGCAGAACTTTCAGTAGAAACATGGTGAAAGACACTATCATCAAGCCACTATCGAATAAACCCAACTATTTTTCGATCTAATCTCTTCCACTCATCATCTGTCATAGTTATGGGTTTTTCACTATCCCCTTGCAAAGGTCCATACAAATCTTTGCAATATAAGAGATCTTCCATTCTTGGTTTCCATATCATCCAATTATTTTCGTTCAAACTAATCATGTGAGAAACACTACCAACTTCCATCTTCAAACACAAAAATTAAATCACCAAAACCTTACTCTGATACCAGTTGATGGGGAATAAAAAGAGGCAACAAACAAGGAAAGACTTTTGTATATGAACAAATACTAATAGGCCGTAACACACAGCAAAATTAAACGAAAATCACAATCAAATAGAACACTAAGATTTACGTGGAAAACCCCTTCAACATGAAGGGTAAAAACCACTGGACAAATCAGAGAAAATCCACTATAAAAATAATGAATGTACAATTCTTGAATCTCTTGCCCAAAATCGAAGCAACAATCACAAGAGAATAACTGGGATACAAGGATCATGTCACTGTGCACAATATCCAAAACCTCCCCAAGCAATCACAGTAAAAATTCACTGTAGATCTGATCTAACTTGAGATGAGAAACTGTTTGGATGAATGAGAACAATTTTTGCATTTTTCTTAACTTCTTCCCTTTCTTTTTCTCTTATTTTTCTGCCCTTTTCTCCTCTCTTTGAATCCCCTTTTGCTGCTACGAAGTTTCTACCCTTTGCTGCAGTTTTCTCCTTAATTTCGCAGCCACCATTAGCCCCTATTTATAATTAGGGTTTATGTTAAGTTAGGGTTTAAGCGGAAAGAGATGGGCTATGGGCTGATAAAGCCCATATGGGCTGAATTTGGGCTGTCAGCCCAACAATCGGCACAAGAGGGGGGGGAGGTGTGAATTAGTGTGTACGTAAAAATATCAATGATTTGAAAAACTCATTTCATTGAAACCCATATCGGAAAGTATTTAAGTTAAAAACATTCGTACGAGAGTGAGGTTAGTGAGCAAGTAAATCAATGAGTAATAAAAGTGAAAAGAATGAAAGAAATGGAATAGAAAGAGAGCACACCAAAGTTAATAATAGTTTGAACGTCGTGATCTACATCCACTTCTCAATTCCTCCTTCTTCGAGGTCACCGGCTTTCACTATCAATCTTCTTTCAACATGTAAAGATCAACTATTCTTTAACAGCTCTATTCTCCTTTTCACATGTTTAGGAGATAACCTTTATAGTTCTCTCAGCCCTCCCTTAGATAGAATTTACACTTAGAGAAGAGGAAGGAATTTCTCAAGAGATTACAAGAGCGTTTCATACAAATTTTCATTCAAGATCATGTGTGTGCTAAGTTGGGATGAGAGGGATATTTATAGACCTCAAATGGCTTTAAAAATAGAGCAAAAAAATATCTTATCCCAAGTTCTTGGGGTATTAGACATACCATTACTAGTTCTGGGCAGTACCACCGCTTGACACACCTTGCACTAGCAATATCACTGATCAGTCTAGGCAATACTATCGCTTAACAAAGTCTCGGAGACTAAGCTCTGGTGGTACCGCCACCCAATCTAGGTGGTACCACTACCCAGACTTAGCTTGGGAGGCTGAGTCTTAGGCGGTTCCATTGCTAACCCTAGTAGTGCCACCACCTGACATAGCTCTAGGTCACTGATTAGGCTAATAGTCTGGCCAAAATCAACCCTGATTTGGGTCCAGTTGACTCCTAATTGAGTTAGTGGGATTACCTCCTAAACCTAACTCAAATTAAGTCCTAACTATGACAATTAGGCTAAAACCAAGCAATCTTAGTTGTTCGGTATGTCAATTGTTCTTCTTGTGAATTTTCGATGAACTTTTGGTGAACTCCCAATAAGCTTTCGGCGAACTCCCGATGAACTCTCGGTGAATTCCCATCAAACTTTTGGCAAACTCTTGATGAACTCACGACAACCTCTCGGTGAACTCCCAACAAGTTTTCAGCGAACTCTCAATCTTTGACTCCAGCCTAATATCTAATTTTTCTACTATATGCCTTTTTCATGATCATAGTTAATCCTATATCACTTTTCTCAACACATGGATTAGATCAATAATTTACTAATTGATTTTATTATCAAAATTCGAGATTTAATAATTTCTCCCTTTTTTATGATGACAACCAATTGATAACGGAGTTAACCTTAACTCCTTCTATCTATATGGCATATTGAGATAAGATAAACTTGAATTCAAAAGGAATCACAACCTTTGAATTCAAGTTAAACAATTTTGATATTAGTGATCATATCAAAATTTCATACATTGTGCATCATCATAGTTTCAATTCATCAAAGTACATCATGCACAATTTCATCACTTCATGTATGATATCAAAATTAACAAGGTACCAAGGCATTCAAATTTTTAATTATTTTGGGCATATCATACATGATACTAAAGCATTCATTATTTACCATTTCTCCCCCTTTGTCATCAATAAAAAAAATAAATATTCAATAAGTATTTAAACCATGCAAGCAAGTATTACACCACTTTATGCAAGCTAGCAAATTGTGAAGTTAAGCAATATTTTTACAAGATAGCAATTTTTGCTTCTTGTAAGATAGTAACTTAGCATGATACCAATGGGTAAGATAGCACTTCTCTTTTAGATGTGCAAGCACTTTTGGTTCTTTTTGAGAAGTGCATGGCTAGCATTGTTGCTTTTTTTGTGATGCTAGCAAGTCTTTTTCCCCCTTTATCATGAGAATAAAATGGAGGAGCAATTCATTCATCACAAGAAAATCAAATCATAAGAACTGAAAGTCCATGAATCAAACTTTTAATTTCGTAAAAAGAGAGAGGACTCATAAAAGATTGAGATGTGAATATTAAAAGTTCACGAATCAAACTTATGATTTTGTAGAAAGAGAGGATTCATAAAAGATCGAGATGTGCATATTAAAAGTTCATAAATCAAATCCCTACTCTTATAAATAGGAAGAAGATGGATTCATGGGAAATGATATACCAAAAGTCTATAAAACACAACAACTCTTCTTTCATAAGAAAAGACCATCAAATGAAAGATCAAGTGTTCCAAAAGTCCAAAAACTCTTTTTTTGTATGTAGAGATAGGAAGGACTCATAGGACAAGATCATCAAATGAAAGATAGGAAATCCATGAATACCACGTGTCACAAAAATTCATGAATAAAAATTGCAAGCAGAAGATAGGAAATGATCTTGATAAAAAGAAAACTCAATTTCAAAAAATCAAGAAATCCAAAAAACATATAAAAGAAACTCATGTATTTAGAAGATTTAACATGCCTAATAAAATCATAAGAGTGTTGCATGTATCATAATATCATCAAGAATTGTATCATAATATTAAAAAGTATATAACGTCTTAAAGTATATTATAGAGTTCAAGACAAGGAGTACAATATATCAAGGAGTACAAAAAGAGTTCTTCCTCCTTTGTTATCAACAAGAAGGAAGTAGAAATACACAAGCTATTCAGATGGTGGTAAACCAAAATGCCTAAACAAGGTATTAAGTTATCGATGAATTTGCTGCATCTCAGTTAAAGTCTGATCCTGATGAAGTTCAATTTGATCTAATCGAATCACTATGGGATCAGTAGATGAGGAAGGTGCTATCTTCATAGTGCTGCCTCAAGAGGACTAGTAGGAGGAGATTGACTTCCCCTATATAGAGGTATTTCTGATTCTGGTTCAAGTGGGAGAGGATCAGTTCTCCTAGGTAATGTAGTCCAAATACCATTTCTTACTATACATCTTAATCTTCTTAATAGGTTTCTATTGATAACATTAAATATATCTAGTTTCATAGTTTCTTCATCTAATAGAATAACTATGTTATGTGCATGTATTAGTCTAGTAATCAAGCCATCATATGGAAGCATCATGTCTTTTGTTGATAACTCAATCATATTTTACCGTATCAAATATCCAAAATAATTATCATGTCTTACCATAATCCAATACATTATCCCTAATTTTATTTGACTAACTTAATCATAATGGTGTTGTTTTGGAAATATAATACTTATCATGATGTGATAAAGCACTTTTGTGTTGAAAGGTAGTAAATGTTCACAACTTTTAGGAACAATAGACAAATTTGATGTTTCAAAAATAGTACCTAAAGCCTCGGAGTATGTAATCCCAATTGATCCTGTGTCTAGTTGCCCTCTAAAATAACAATCTATTCTTTTCTTAGGAATTCCTATAAGATTGTAAATTATGCTATCTATAATGGGTATGTGATGGCCTAAGAGATAAGTTGATACCCTATCGTTTTCATCCATATGTAACTTATTGTAAAACAATCAAATAAGTCTAGGATAAATGAGTTCACTAATTTATAGAATTGGAAGGACGTCTAATTTAGCAAACCATTGAATTGGGTCCAAATAACTTAATTCTTCTATATCTATATATTTTTCCTTATGTACAATTCTAAATTCAAAGATTGGGAATTTAAGGCCATGCTTATTGGAGTCAAAGAGTATAGGGTCATAGGTTTCATCAAATTTTCTCTTCTCTTTGTCCTTGAGAATCTGTTAGGACTCTAGCTATGAGAGTCCTAATTTAGTTTCATTGATAAGAGCATTCATGTAAATCCTATCTAGCCGACCCTTATTAAAGAGGTGAAGAGGCCGGCTAGGTTAGGGTTAGGTTACTTCTTAGGAAAGGAGTCCTATTAGAGAAAGAATCCTATTAGAAGTAGGAGTTCTATTAGGAAAAGAGTCCTATTAGATGAGGAGTCCTATTAAGAAAAGAGTCCTATTAGAAGTAGAAGTCCTATTAGGGAAAGAGTCCTATTAGAAGTAGAAGTCCTATTAGGGAAAAAGTCCTATTAGAATTAGGAATCCTACTAGAGAAGGAGTCCTAATTAGAAGTTGGTTAGAAGTAGGAGTCTTGAGTAAGAGTCCTATTAGGAGTTGGGGCTTAGAAGCCCTATAAATAACCATGTATTCATCCTCTTTTAATTAATGAATAGATCAATATTTTTGCAGTCTTTGTGCAGGAACTTGGAGGAAGGAACCCCTATAGAGTTCCAAGGAGGCCGATCCCCTATAGAGATCAACCCCAAGCTTAGAATCCGCGGAGGGTTCTAACACTTGGTATCAGAGCAGTGTTCTTGGCATCTCGCTGCCCTTCCACAGCCATCCACCAGCCCTCCACAACCGCGCAAAGCAATTCCCACAATTGCTTAGAAGATCATCGCTGAATTCCGCCGTCATCTCCACCACCGTAGATCATCCTTTGATCTTCCCGTGAATTACAACAGGTTCTGGTTATCTACCCTACTGCTGCTGCAATTTAGTTATCCTTATTCAAAAAATCCAAAAAAAATTGTTCCTATAATTGCTGCATAAACTTTTCGTCGTAAAGTTTTCATCTCTACAACGAAAGTCGCACTGCAGAATTTCAGCCACATAGCACTGCCTTTTTGATCTTGCTACTGCATTTTTTCTATCCAAATCTCTATGGAATTTTTACGGCGGCTTTGACACTTCCTAACAGTGGTTTTCCCTTTGGTTTTGTCGAAAAATTCTCAATAAAAATCACTTATCTTTTACGTCCAATCTGCTGCACTTTAGACGTAAAAATCTGCTATAATACCTCTCCGTGATTCTCAATTTTGCCAAACCTCTTGCTGTCGTTTCTTCCCTACGAAATTTTTACAGTATTACCTCTTCCTTATCAGTAGATCCCTTTGAGTTTTACTTGAATCTCTTTTGAAAATTTCTGGAAAAATTACATATTTACTGCTGGAATTTTTCGCTGAAAAATCTGGTATTGCACCTTGGTCCTTTTTTTCTTCTTCAACCTACCAAACCCTAGCCACCTTGCTGCCACAAACAGATGTCTTTAGGGCATCCCTCTAGCCTCAAGATGCAGCCATCATAACCTAGTTTCATAACCCTAACAGCTTCAAAAACCACAGCCCAAAACAGTAAACCATTATAGCTGAACCCTTCAATCACCAATCTATTGTCCAAACCTTCCACCACCCCATGCCATTAACCCGTCAACAGAAAAAAGACAAGGGCATCTCTGATCTACAGACATATGCTATGGCTTCCCAAGATCCAATTGATGCCAAATTTGAAGCATGGGAATCTCGGATTGAATCATGGCTTGAATCGCGCTTGGAAGACAAATTGCGCGCTTTGTTTGCAGAATTCAGAATTGGACAACCATCGAGTCCAACCAAACTGCAGCAAGGAGAGAATTTAGAAAGGACCCCAGAGAAGGAGGGGTAGCCCTCGGACGTGCTTCAGCCACGCATGAGGGTGGACTTCCCATGATGGGAAGAAGGAGACCCAGCGGGGTGGATTTCGCGCGCAGAACGTTACTTTCTCTACTACCGAACGTCGGATAATGCTATGGTGGAGATTGCTGTCATCCACCTTGAAGGAGATGTTATTCAATGGTACAATTGGCTGGAATATAATCATGGGGCTCCGACATGGAATCAATTTAAGAATGCACTGCTGAACCGTTTTGGACCTACGGAGTATGAAAATATCGACGGCCAACCCGTAAAGATTCGACAAACCTCTACGATTCAGGAGTACCAAACCAGGTTTGAGAAGCTATCTTACCTTGCTTGTGATTGGACTAACCGTCAATTGTTAGGAACATTTATCGAAGGACTCAAGCCAGAGATAAAAGGGGAAGTTAAGGCACGACAGTCCCGTACCGTGATGGCTGCGATTTCTTTTGCCTGAATACAAGAAGAACGACTCAACCAAGATTCTCGGAGGATGGGAACCACTCCTAGAACCTCAACATATAAACCCCCTTCTGCTCCCAACCATCCTTCGCTGCCCAAAAATTTGACAAGAGAAGAACTACGTGATCGATCAGCAAAGGGTCTTTGTTGGCATTGCGACGAGCCATGGAACCGCGAACATCGCTGCAAAAGGGGCCGCCTCCTATTGATTGAACCTCTTGAAGACATGAAGGAGGAGGTCCAGGAGCATGAGGAAGAGGTCACGGATGAAGAACAACAGCCAATTGATATTATAATGCATGCCCTTGCCGGTTATGTGAACCCGCAAACAATGAAAGTGGGAGGATTTCTGAAGCAACAACCAATCACTGTTCTTATTGACACCGGGAGCACTAATAATTTTATGAACAGCAAGGTTGCTGTCCGGATGGCCTTACCTATTGATAATTGCAGCAGGTTCAATGTTAAATTCGCAGATGGACGAATTTTGAAGTGTGATCGTAAGTGCCCATAGATGAAACTGTTGCTGCAGGACCAAGAGATAATTACAGATTTTTTCCTCCTCTCTCTCGATGATTATGAGGCCGTTCTTGGCATCGAATGGTTGACGACATTAGGTGATGTTTCCTGGAATTTTTTGAAATTAATTATAAAGTTTTACAGCAAGGGGAAACAGGTGATACTGTACGGGAAACGTGGGGGCGACGTAACGACAATTTGCACACAACGAATGGAGAAAGTTGTGCACAAAGCATGCAGCGGCTTTTTGGTACAACTTAAGCAGCAAAAATGGGTAACAAAGCTTCTTGGATATGATTATGAAATAACTTACAAAAAAGGGAAAGATAATGTTGTTGCAGATGCGCTTTCACGGCTACCCGAGCAAGTTGAATTTTTGGCTATTTCACTTCTGACCAGCGACTTCCTTGAGGATATTAGGAGGGAATGGCAAGATAATCTGGAAACGAGTAAAATCATAAAAAAATTAAAGGAAGCACCAAGCTCTATGGCACATTACAGTTGGGACTCGAAGGACTTGCGATATAAAGGACGCATTGTGCTTGTGCCAAATTCTACTTGCATAAAGACCATCCTTCAAGAGATGCATTCCACACTGCAATTTGGGCACTCCGGTTCCTTAGAACCTATAAAAGAATTAAGCAAAATTTTTATTGGATAGGGATGAAAAATATTATTGCTGAATTTGTAGCACAATGTGATATATGTCAACGACACAAAGGTGAGACAGTGGCAAGTCCTAGAAAGTTACAACCTCTACCCATCCCAAAATCAATATGGACTGATATATCAATGGATTTCATCAAAGGGCTTCCCTCATCACAAGGAAAAGGTATAATTTTTGTCGTGGTTGATCGTCTTATAAAGTATGCTCACTATTGTGTCATCCGTAATCCCTACACTGCTTCTAGTATTGCTCGAATCTTTATGGAGAATATTGTAAAATTACATGGGATGCCGAGATCTATTGTAAGTGATCGTGATAGGGTTTTCATGAGCAAATTTTGGACAGAGTTATTCCAGATGCAAGGCACTAAATTAAAGATGAGTACGGCATATCACCCACAGACCGACAGCCAAACCCAAGTGGTGAATGTGTTTGGAGACATACCTTAGATGCTTCACCAGTGACCGACCAAAAGAATGGACAAAGTGGCTTCCCTGGGCCGAGTGGTGGTATAATACAACTTATCATTCCTCTACAAAATGTACTCCCTATGAGACCATGTATGGCCGAACCCCCCCTGTAATTCCAAAATATGTGTTGGGCACCTCTAAAGTAGAACAAGTAGACAGGAAACTACAACATAGAGACAAAATGCTGAAGTTGCTAAAAGATAATCTCACTACAGCACAAGCAAGGATGAAACAGCAATATGATCAACACAAAGGTTAAAGAGAATTTTTAGTAGGAGATTGGGTCTTCCTACGGCTCTAGCCATACAAACAAACATCAATCTAAACCAGAGCGTCTATGAAGCTTTCACCTCGGTTCTATGGACCCTACCAGATTTTGGAGCGCATCGGAGCAGTAGCATACAGATTGGACTTACCCGCCAGCTCCCGAATCCATCCAGTCTTCCATGTATCATGTTTGAAGCTCAAGTTGGGACAACACGAGACAGCCCAAAGCCATCTACCAAATATAACTACCCAAGGAGAGCTCCAGACCCAACCAAGTGCCATTATTAATCAACGAATCGTGACTCGACGACGACGACCTGCTACTGAAGTGTTAATACAGTGGGCAAACCTACCAGCAGAAGATGCCACTTGGGAGAACTACGATGACTTGAAGATCAAATTCTCAGAATTCATGGAACGTCAGCCTCGAGGACAAGGTTGATTTGAAGAGGGCGGGTCTGTTAGGACTCTAGCTATGAGAATCCTAATTTAGTTTCATTGATAAGGGCATTCATGTAAATCCTATCTAGCCGACCCTTATTAAAGAGGTGAAGAGGCCGGCTAGGTTAGGGTTAGGTTACTTCTTAGGAAAGGAGTCTTATTAGAGAAAGAATCCTATTAGAAGTAGGAGTTCTATTAGGAAAAGAGTCCTATTAGAAGTAGGAGTCCTATTAGGAAAAGAGTCCTATTAGAAGTAGGAGTCCTATTAGGAAAAGAGTCCTATTAGATGAGGAGTCCTATTAGGAAAAGAGTCCTATTAGAAGTAGAAGTCCTATTAGGGAAAGAGTCCTATTAGAAGTAGAAGTCCTATTAGGGAAAAAGTCCTATTAGAATTAGGAATCCTACTAGAGAAGGAGTCCTAATTAGAAGTTGGTTAGAAGTAGGAGTCTTGAGTAAGAGTCCTATTAGGAGTTGGGGCTTAGAAGCCCTATAAATAACCATGTATTCATCCTCTTTTAATCAATGAATAGATCAATATTTTTGCAGCCTTTGTACAGCAACTTGGAGGAAGGAACCCCTATAGAGTTCCAAGGAGGCCGATCCCCTATAGAGATCAACCCCAAGCTTAGAATCCGCGGAGGGTTCTAACAGAATCTTGTGCTATAAAACTACATGTATTATCAATGAAAGAACTACATATAAGAAGTAAGATCAAGCAACAAATTGAGGGAAAAGTTTTAAGGATTACCCTTGTAGTGATCTTCAAGAGGGTTATGATTGATCCTTAGATTTGTAGAAGAAAGTAGTTTTCTTGGGTTTCTAGAGGAAGAGCAAGGAGAATGAGAGGAGGAGAAGGGTTTAGGAGATGTTGGGGTGGTTCTATTGTTGGCCCTAAAAGGCCCTTTTATATGGTTGGGTCTCGGACGATGCTACTGCCAACTGGGCGGTGCTATCGCCTATGAGCAGTATGCCCTGGTAGTGCTACCATCAGTTCTAGTAGTGCTACCACTGGTGTACTACCTTCGGCTTATTTTAAACTGTAATTTTAATCATTCAACCATGTAAGCTTCATCATTTAACATCTAACATTCCAGCGGTGCTAACATTCAATATTCAAATCAATCATCTAATCAAGCAATCATTCAAGCAAATGATATTAATCTTATATTTAGCATTCAAGTCTTTTTTTGCTTATTGAATAACGTAAGCTTTTCATTTCTTTTGAGAAGTGCAACCCATGAAATTTTCTACTTTTACAATAATGATTCAATCTCATAAGAAATACAAATCATAAATACAAGAAAATTATACATAGTAAAATTCAAGTTATAAACATCAAGAAGTTTAGTGACATATTTTGGTTTATTTGGATAAATCTTTTCCTTAGTTAATACTAAGAAGAATCATAGGAGAATAGTTAATGAAAAACTTGAAATCATCTCAATTCTTAAATATCAAGTGAAAGAATTAAGAATTGTTTGGATAAACATTTTTTGAGAATCATGAAAACTTGTTTCATCTATGATACATCTTAAGTCATAGATACTGATATATTATCTCATATGAAAGGAATTAAAAGTCATCATCAAAATCACTTTTCAGGAAATCTAATGAAAGTAATATAAATAGTTTCCTATATGATTAAAAACAGCTAATGTTCTTTAGCTTAAATATTAGTATGCTCTAGTATTCCATACAAACACCATGTATCATCATTCAAGACCGAAAGACAATGCATAAATGATCTTTAATCAAAAAGTTTATGATAACAAAAATCAACAAGTTTCAATCATTTTGATTCAAATGATCTTTCCTTATTATTGTTGTTTTAGCTAGTGAGCTTGAAAGATGTATTGGATCTTCGATCATAAGTCTTGAGAATTCACAATCAAAATATCATTTTTGCTCTTAGCTTTTGATTGTAAACATATCTACAAGAAAAGGGGTTTTCTTTTAGGCACCTATTTAACTTTGGGTGCCTCATTAATAGATTTACCTAACTTAACAATTGGCATTGAGTTATTTATGGTTCTTTTAGGAACTTAAATTAATTTGTGTGGACTATACCTTTTAAATAGATATTTATAAGCATAATGTCCAAATTTTCAACAAAAGTTACATTTGTTTTGGGGTGAAACATGTAAAGTTGGCCCCTTAACAAAAATAGTTGACTTTTGTTGAGCATTACTCACAAAGCCAATTCCTCCTTTTATATGAACATGACCCTTTTTTGCAAGGATCATATTTAAAGATTTGTTACCTATTTTAAATTTCACTAATGTTTCTTATAGTATAATATTTTCTTTCTTAAGTAAATCTATCTCTTCACACTTAGTACAAGGAGTTAACATTTCATTATCATGCTCAATTTTTAATCTATCAAATTCACTAACAAGAGAGGCATGCTCTTTTTTTAATAATTTATACTTTTTACTAACTAATTTGCATTCATCAAATAAATCATGAAAAACATTCAATAATTCATCATAAGATAAATGAGCTTCAATTAAGTCACTCACCTTATCATTAAGGGCCATTAGAGCGTAATTTGTAACTTCTTCTTTGTTGGTAAGCTCCTCATCTTCGGATGCACTTGAATCGTCCCAAGTAGCTTTAAGCGCCTTCTTTTTCTTTGGTAGCTTTTTCTTCACTTGGGGACATTCATTTTTTAAGTATCCTGACATTTTACATTCATAGCATATTATTAAGTCCTTCTTAGAGCTATTATTATTCTTAGTGTCATTTTATTTTGTTCCTTTTTAAGAATTTTTTTAAACTTTCTTATAAAAAGTGCCCGTTCATCATCATCATCATCGTCACTTGAGTTTTCTCCCAAGTGGTCTTCTCTAGTTCTAAGTGACAAGTCCTTCCTGTTCTTTGGAAGGTTGTTCTCAAGTTTATCATGTGCAATACATGTCATTTCATAGGTCATTAAGGACCCTATGAGTTCTTCGAGCAGAAAATTATTTAAGTCTTTTATTTCTTATATTGCCATTATTTTAGGATCCTAACTTTTTTGAAAGGATCTTAGTATTTTATTAACAAGTTCAAAATTAGAAAAAATTTTACCAAATGCTTTTAGACCATTGACGACATCTGTAAAATGGGTGTACATATCTCCAATAGTCTCGCTTGGTTTCATACGTAACAACTCATAGTTATGAATAAAAAAATTAATTTTTGACTCTTTAACCCTACTTATGCCTTTGTGTCTGACTTCGAATGTGCCAAATCTCATGTGCAATTTTGCAAATAGAAACTCGATTAAATTTATTTTTGTCAAGAGTGCAAAACAACATGTTCATCGCTTTAGTATTTAAAAAACAAATCTTTTTCTCCAAATCATTTCACTCATTTATTGATTTAGAAGACTTTTCAAAACTAGTTTCATTGATATTCCATAAATCAAAATCCATAGAAAGCAAAAAGATCTCATTCTAGTTTTCCAATACATGGAGTTCGTTCCATTGAACATAGGAGGACGAGTGATAGAAAGACCCTCTTGATTGCCGGTAAAAACCATTTCTCTTTGATATTAAACCAAATAAGAAATAAACGTGGCTCTAATACTAACTATTAGGATCGAGATTGGCATTAAGAGGAGGGGGGTGGGGGTGGAGAGATCGAGATATGAGATCAGCCCTCCCTTAGATAGAATTTACACTTAGAGAAGAAGGACTTTCTCAAGATATTACAATAGCATTTCAGATAAATTTTCATTCAAGATCATATGTGTGCTGAGCTGGGATGAGAAGGGTATTTATAAACCCTAAATGGCTTCAAAAATTGAGCAAAAAAGTGTCTCATCCTGAGTTCTCAAGGATTGGTGGTACCATCGCCAGTTCTGGGTGGTACCACCACCTGACACACCCTGCACTGTTGGTACCACCACTTAGTCTGGGTGGTACTACCGCTTTGAAGAGTCTCGGAGACTAAACTCTAGTAGTACCACTGCTTAGTTGGGCAGTACCACCACTTGGCAGCATTAACTACCGGCGGTATCATCGCTTGGCAACATTAACTGTCGATGGTACCACCGCCAAGTCTAGGCGATGGTATCGCCTAGACTCAGCCTGGGAGGTTGAGCCTCAAGCGGTTCCATCGCCAAACCTAATGGTGCCACCACCTGACGTGTCTCTAAGTCATTGATTGGGCCATTAGTCTGGCCCAAACTAGTCTTGATTTGGGCCCAATTATCTCTTAATTGAGTTAGTAGGATTACCTCCCAAATTTAACTCAAATTAAGTCCTAACTATGACAATTAGGCTAAAACTAAATAATTTTAGTTATCTGATATGTCAATTGTTATTTGGTGAATTCCTAGTAAACTTTCAGCGATCTTCCGGTAAACTTTCAAGGAACTTTCGATGAGCTTCCAGTGAACTCCTGACAAGCTTTCAGTGAACTCCTAACGAACTCTTGGTGAACTCCTGGCAAGCTTTCAGTAAACTCCCACGAACTCTTGGCAAACTCTTGGCAACCTCTCGACGAACTCCCGACAAGCTTTCGGCAAACTCCCGATCTTTGACTCTGGCCCAAAATATGATTTTTTTAGTATATGCCTTTTTCATGATCATAGTTAATCTTGCATCATTTTTCTCAACACATGAATTAGATCAATAATTCACTAATTGATTTCATCATCAAAATTTGAGATTTAATAGTATTGGATCCCCATCCAATTATCCAAGCCTCTTAGATTAGTGGATCTCTACCCAAAAATATCTTATTAGCTTTTATTAGATCTCATTTATAGGATCTAATAATTTAAGGGCTTAATGGATATCCTATAAGATAGGGGCTCCGACGGATATCTCATATTCGAACCTCTTCTCATCGCAACACCTACTATATGTGTGTGACCCTCTAGGCCCAATATTGAGCTAGTTATAAATCATACCTATCAAAATTCCTTCTGATTCAGTGAATTATTATTTACATAATAATTCACTCGACTCATCGACTGCGGACGTACTAGGCCACTACACCACAGTCCCTAGATGATACAAGAAAATCCAATCCTTTGGACTTATCTATCCTCAATTACCACGTACATATAATCCCTCATATTGGGAAATCCAAGGGGTGACATCACATGCACAGCGGAAGAACAAAAAATAAAACACCTAGATTTTCATTGAAAGATTTCGTCGTCGTGCGAAGATCGGTGCGAAAAAATAATCCGTGAATCCAAATACTACGTGTGTAAAAAGAAAGTACCTAAAGAGATCATATATCACTAAGCTTCTTATAGATCCGTGGGGTGGATGAAGGAGGTCAAGCGTCCTCCTCTTTAACGGTGATCCGCACGGTAAGACTACGAAGATGCTCCTCTCTAGGGAGAGGAGAATAGGAGGTAGCCACCAAAAATCCTAGCTTATGGACCTTTGGTTCCCTCCTATTTATAGAGGTCCCCTATATACCTTAATGGATCATGCCATATTTGGTATTAGGTTTCCATCCAATTACCCAAGCCTCTTAAATTAATGGATCTCTACCCAATAATGTAGCTCTTATTAGATCTCATCCATGGGATCCAATAATACAGGGACTTATTGGATATCCAATAAGATAGGGGCTCCGGCAGATATCTCATATTTGAACCTCTACTCGTCACAACACTTGTCATGTGTGTAACCCTCTAGGCCCAATATCGAGCTGGCCATGAGTCATACCTGTCAGAACTCCTTCTGACTCAGTGAATTATTATCTCTATAATAATTCACTCGACTCATCGGACATACTAGGCCACTACGTCATAGTCCCTAGATGATACAAGGGAATCCAATCCTTTGGACCTATCCGTCCTCAATTATCATGTATCTATAGTCCATCATCCATCTAATATCCCAGAGACCCTATACCGGGCATGATGCTGTCAGGCCCATACGGTCTTTCCTCAAGTCTCGCTCTAATCGAATTCTCCTGGAAAACTCTTTCTCTCTCAATCCGAATGACCCAGGCCAGGGATGTGCCTAAGCAAGAATACATGAGATATTCCTCTCATGATACCGAGAGTGAATGATCCTCATTGACACTCAATAACCTTCGTAATGTTAGTTACCACTCCCAATAATTGATTGTACTAGATTTGGAACTTCCAAACCTATAAGTCTGATATCAAAGAGTGGAGTACTCATACAGGACATCCTTGGTGTCTTAAGTCTAAGGGCTAAATACATTATTGGGACTACGGAATCGCTATCTAATGTGAGGTATCAATAACCACCAGCATTCCGTAAGTAGATTAATCTGTGAACTCATTCTCCAATAAGCATATGTACTGTACCTTTAGTGTCCCCACACGAGTAGCTGTGAGACCAGCCACCTCCATAATATGGACGGGTATACAGTACACCAATCTATCTAGTTATCTCTGCTAGTCATATGTGCCCTGCAAGCCAATCACATGATTGATGACACTTGTGACTTGATATACACTTTTTCTCTTTGCTTATTATTAGGCATTGTATCACTTTATCATGCGTGTTGCATATATTGTGATGTCCTTGGATCTATGTAATGGGAATCAAATCATGATGAGATCACGATAATGAGATCGATTCACCTTTAAATACAGACCCTGAATTATCCTAGTCATAGGTTACTAGAGAAGGACATCGAGATAACTAGATAGATTGGTATGCTGTATACCCGTCCATATGATGGAGGTAGCTGGTCTCATAGCTACTCGTGTGGGGATACTAAGGGTACAGTGCAGGTGCTCATTGGGGAATAAGTTCACTGATTGATCCACCTACGAAATGCTAGATGGTTATTGATACCTTATGTTAGACAACGATTCCGTAGTCCCAGTAGTGTATTTGGTCTTTAGACTTGAGACACCAAGGATGTCCTATATGAGTACTCCACTCTTTGATATCGGACTTATAGGTTTGGAAAGTTCCAGATCTAGTACAGCTGGTTATTGGAAGTAGTAGCCAATTTTACGAGGGCTATTGAGTGTCAATAGAGGATCATCCGCTCTCAATATCATGAGAGGAATATCCCATGTGTTCTTGCTTAAACAAATCCTTGGCCAAGGTTATTTGGATTGAGAGAGAAAGAGTTCTTTGGAAAAATCCGAAAAGAGCAAGACTCGAGGAGAGACCGTATGAGTCTGACAGGGACCATGCCCGATATAGGGTTTCTGGGATATTGGATGGATAAGAGACTATAGATATAAGGTAACTGAGGACAGATAGGTCCAAAGGATTGGATTCCCCTGTATCATCCAGGGGCCACGGCGTAGTGGCCTGGTACGTACGCAATCGATGAGTTGGGGGAATTATTATAGAGATAATAATTCACTAAGTCAGAAGGAGTTCTGACAAGTATGACTCATGGCCAGCTCGATATTGGACCTAGAGGGTCACACACATATGGTAGGTGTTACGACGAGTAGAGGTTCGGATATGAGATATCCGCTGAACCCCCTATCTTATTGGATATCCATTAATCCCCTGAATTATTGGATCCTGAGATAAGATCCAATAATTGCTAATAAGAGATTATTGGGTAGAGACCCACTAATCCAAGAGGCTTGGGTAATTGGAAGGAGATCCAAAACCCAATAGGGCAAAAGACCCATTAGGGTTTTCAGGGGGCCTCTATAAATAGGAGGGAACCAAAGCTCTATAGGCTGAGAGTTTCTTTTGGTAGCCACCTCTTGTTCTCCTCTCTCCAGAGAGAGAGGTGTATCGTTGCAATCCCTATCATGTGGATACTGCTAGAGAGGAGGACGCTTGACCTCCTTCATCCACTCCTACAGATCTGTAGGGATTCAGGGATATACGATCTCCATAGGTACTTTCTTTTACACATGTAGTTTTTCGTGAATTTGTTTGACGCACCGATCTTCACACGATGACGAAAACTTTCTATGAGAAATCTAAGGTGTTTTGTTGTTTTCTGTTCTTCTGCTACGCATGTGATGTCGCTCCCCTGAAGGATTTCCCAATAGTGGTATCAGAGCCAGGTTGTTAGTGCAAAGATCGGATCTTAAACTGCGTGTGTTGTGTTTTGGATCTGCTTTTGATGCCAAAATCATTGGCACAAAAGGGCTAGGAAGGGCAACAACTGTTGCTGCCCTTGCCGTGTTCGTGCACCGGTCGCAAGGCTACAAGTAGCCTTGCTGCCTACACAGGTAGCAACCGCCAGCCGGCGGACTGCTGGCCGCAGGCAAGCTGCCTACGGCTTGCCCGCAGGGGCGCAAGCGGGCTGCTGGCCGCAGGGGCACCGGCGCATGCCCGCGGGGCAACGCTTGTGAGCACTTGCACCGCGGGGCATGCCACGGGCGCCGACGCTGCAGCAGAGGGGCAGCGGCGTCGCCCGCATGGACGGTAGACGCTGCCACCCCAACGCCCTCCCCGCGCACAGGGGCCGCCACTGGAAAGGTGGCGGCGGCCGCAGCCGCAACGCAGGCAGCTAGGGGTGAGGAGTTTGGGCAAAATTATCAAAATACCCTTGGGGATTCAAAAAATTCCCTTTATGTCCTTAATTTTAGAAAATTAAATATGTTAATTAAATAGTTTAATTAACTATTATTTTTATCTAGTAGTCCTATAAAATAACATATACATGTGATGTATGATATGGATAGATGATCATGGACCTGTGATGTGATGTGTGTACATATGATTATTATTATTGGGGCCTGCGAGCCTCTATTCTTTTCTCATTTATTGTTAGGCCTGCGTGTTTGTAATTATGTTATAATTACATGATGAGGTGGAGCGGTAGCGTGACTCACGAGGCCGAGACAGACGATCCGATGCATGGAGATGCGTTGAGATGCCGACGGATCCGACGAAACGAGATGGATGATCACAGGGCATAGAGATGTGCCGAAGTACACATAGATCTTGATGTGAGTGATTGGACCCACTGGCTTGGGTGTGATCATATTAGGATATGGTCTATGATCATCTGATATGATTGCTCATGTGAAGTGTGATTAGATATACACCTACTAGATATGTATATATATATATATATATTTGCATGCGATGTAGATATATATATTAAATACGTATGTGTATGACACATTATGTTAGGAGACCAAATCAAAAATCTTCTCCATTAATAATATTAAGTCGGTAAACATGAGGCAATTAGATTGACCCATGTGGCCTTCCATCGTTATAACTAGGAACCGATTTCCGGTGTAGGTTGAGTTAGTCGAGTCCCTCAAGACTCACCTATATCACATCTCGCTATCTTATCTACGACATAGAGATGTCACTGGTGATCTAAGGACATGGTATGCTTGGTCGAGTCCCTCGAGAGCATATCA
Organism: Musa beccarii; assembly: GCA_024322285.1. Lineage (NCBI taxonomy): Eukaryota > Viridiplantae > Streptophyta > Magnoliopsida > Zingiberales > Musaceae > Musa > Musa beccarii. Next base: position 35,174,128 of record CM044396.1, on the reverse strand, counting down.
TCGAATCAGACTCATCTTGTAACGATGGTGATGTCTTAACTGAACATCATGGTTGGTCGAGTCCCTCGAGGCCATGGTGGTTCAGAGGTCGAACAGGACGGGAATCATAAGGAGTTGTGATTGGCAAGAGTTACCCACATTTACGGGATTAACGTGATTGGTCGAGTCCCTCGAGGTTACGTTAAGACACCGATTGGATCCCGATCCCCACTAGAGATCCGTCAGGGGTTTCCGATTCATATACCAGAGGGTGTTGTGTGTCTAGCAAAAAAATTAGTGGGAGTACATTAAGATAGAAGTTCTTATCTTAACTGTTTAATTTTTGCAAAGTCTGCATGTTATTTATTTCTGCTACATCTTTAATTTCAGAAAATGTCGCTTTCAAATCCTTTACGTGGCATACTTGATGCCAACCGCCTTACTGGTCTAAATTATACAGATTGGCTTCGCAATCTGAGAATCGTCCTCACGGCGGAGAAAATCGCGTATGTCCTTGTTACAGTGATCCTTACGCCCGACGAAGGGGCAAGTGAGGATGAGATCACTCATTATGTGAAGTACTTAGATGATTCCACTTTTGCTCAGTGTTATATATTGGCCTCTATGACTACTGAGTTACAGAGACAGCATGAAAATATGGATGCTAATTCTATACTCCTACATCTCCACAAACTGTTTGAGGAATAAGAAAGAACTCAGCGATATGAGATATCAAAGAGTCTTTTCCGTGCCAGGATGACTAAGGGGACACCGGTTCAAAACCATGTCCTTAAGATGATTGAGTGGATCAAGAAACTCACAAGTCTGAGAATGGTCCTAGAGGATAACCTATGTGTGGATCTTGTGCTTAAGTCCCTACCAGATTCCTTTTCTCAGTTCATAATGAATTTTAATATGAACAAACTTGAGATGACCCTCCCAGAGCTCCTCAATCTGTTGAGAGAAGTAGAGAGCACCATCAAGAAAGAGAAGCCGGTTCTCTATACAAATGAGACCAGAAAGAAAAGGAAGGCTGAGAAGACCCTTAAGAAGGGCAAGGGCAAGGGCAAGGGTAAAATGGGTAAGGCAAAGGTTGCCAAGAAAGACCCAACAAAGGACAAAGGTCAGTGCTTCCACTGCGGCAAAGATGGGCACTGGAAGAGGAACTAAAAAGAGTACCTTGCAGAAAGGATGAAACAGAAGCTTATAGAAGCTTTAGGTACATTCATGATCAATCTCCATTTGTCAAAATCTTATGATAACACATGGGTATTGGATACCGGGAGTGCTTATCATATCTAAAATTCGTTGCAGGTTCTGGCAGGACCTAGGGAATTGAACAAAGGCGAGATGGACCTTAAGATGGGCATTGGAGCAAAGGTTGCTGTAGTGGCTATTGGCAAGGTCACTTTACATCTGCCTAGTGGAGCTATTATTGCATTAGACGTATGTTATTTTGTTCCTTCTATTATCAAAAATATTATTTTTATTTCATGTTTGACAGTTATGGATATAAATTAGTTTTTGAGAACAATGGTTATTCAATAATATTAGATGATCAGATCATCACGAGAGGAACATTGTATAATAGTTTATTTATGCTAGATACAGCTCCATATATCATGAGTGTAAGTGAGTCTAAGAGGAAACGAGAAGAGGTGAACAATGCATATCTTTGGCATTGTAAGCTAGGTCACATCCACGAGGGAATGATTCAAAAATTACTAAAAGATGGATATCTAGATCCATTTGACTATGAGTCATATGCGACATGTGAACCTTGCCTTCGGGGAAAGATGACCAATTCTCCATTTAGTGGAACTAGAGAGAGAGCCACTTAGTTACTAGAACTTATACATAGTGATGTATGCGGTCCCATGTCAACTCATGCTATAGGTGGTTACTCCTATTTTATTACTTTCACTGATGATTTCTCAAGATACGAACATGTATACTTGATGAAGTACAAGTATGAAGCTTTTAAGAAATTCAGGGAATATAAAAATGAAATGAAAAACCAAACAGGAAAGAGTATTAAAACCCTTCAATCAGATCGAGGAGGTAAGTACTTGAGTACAGAGTTCACCCAATTCCACAAAGACTATGAGATCTTATCCCAATGGACACCTCCTTATACACCACAGCTTAGTGGTGTATCAAAAAGGAGGAATCGCACACTGTTAGACATGGTGCGTTCTATGATATGTTTCACCAACCTACCCATCTCATTCTGGGGATATACCCTAGAGACCGCAGCTTACCTTCTGAACAGAATTCCAACCAAGTCAGTGATGTCTACCCCATATGAGATATGGAATGGGTGCTAGTTATAGGTGCCCTACAAGCCAATCACATGAGTGATTGCACCTGTAACACGCTACGTCAATCTCTTTGCTTATGATTATTGGCATTATCTCACATTATCTAGATGTATATTGTGATGTCCTTGGATCTATGCAATGGGAATTGGATCATGATGAGATTACGATAATGAGACTGATTCACCTTTAAACACAAACCCTAAATTATCCTGGTCATAGGTTACTCGAGAAGGACATCGAGATAACCGGATAGACTGATGTGTTGTATACCTATTCATATGATAGAGGTAGCTAGTCTCATAGCTACTCGTGTGGGGACACTAAGGGTACAGTGCAGATGCTCATTGGAGAATGAGTTCACTAATTGATCCGTCTACGGAATGCTGGATGTTTATTGATACCTTACGTCAAACAGTAATTCCGTAGTCCCAGTAGTGTATCTGGTCCTTAGACTTGAGACACCAAGGATGTCCTGTATGAGTACTGTTGAATCTCAGATTTTGATGATGAAACTAATTGATTATAATTTGTGGTCTAATTGTATTTTGAGTTACGCAGGTCTACTATCGATCAAGATTAGATAGTTGACGCTGGAGGAATTGACGTTGCGCCAGGTGATCACATTTGGATATTGGATGTCGAGCCGAAGGTTCGATTGACAATCGGTGGAAGGCTTCGTACGTCAGGCATCGGGCCTAGAAGAGCGTGTTGCGCCAAGGATATCGGGGTTACGAAGGTTAACCATCGATTGGGCAACGGACCGTAAAAGAGGACGATGTGCCGAAGGATCGGACGAAGCACCGACCAATGACATGTCGGGCAACTAAATGTCAATTCACATTGTAATAACTATCTAGATCGAAGTAGAGTGTTTGTTTGTTTGTGTGCAGGATTAACTACGAAGATGATGAAGACGTGAAGCAAAACAAAGTGCTGGAAGACAAGTGAGATGGATCATTGGGAGTTTGAGAGTTAAACGGAAGTCTGAAGATTCATTGGGAGTATTGCCAGAACCGGCCGAGAACGAATAGGGAGCTTACCGAAGGGTTTTCGGAAGTTCACCGGAAGATTCGTCGAAAGTTTGCGGAACTTGCCAAGAAAGATCAAAGCTTGCCAAAGAAGCGCGGTGGAACTCGCCAAGATCATCGTGAAGTCCGGGAGCTTGCCAGGAGTTCGCAAAATGGTTTCCGAGGGTTCGTCGGAAGACCGCCGAAAGTTCGTCGAAAGCTCGCCGAAAGAAGTCTTGTCTTGTGGACTTTGTAATAGCTTAAAAATGTCTTTAAAATTCATAGTTGGCATATAATTTAGTGTAGGATTAGGTGTTAATCCTATAAACCAAATTTGGACCAATTCGGACTTCATTTGGACCTGTTTCGGCCGAGTTTTCGGCCGAAACCACTATGCTGAAAATGACCTGGGCGGTAGCACCGCCCAGAGGCCGAGTGCTGGGCGGTAGTACCACCCAGCCTGGGGCGGTAGTACTGCCCAGCGCCTATGTGCAGCAGCAGTAGTGCCGTTGCCTTGAGCGGTGGCACCGCCTAGTACTGCCGGCACCAGAAAATTCAAAATGGTTCAAATTTTGGCTCCAAGTTTGGGCTCCAAATTTGAATCACTTTGAGGCTTATAAATACCCCACTCATTCAGAATTTAAGAGGGTCTAGAACTAAAAAAAAGGAAGGGAGAAACTCTCTTGAAAGTGTGTCAAATCTTCCCTCTAAGTCTTAAGAGTGTTCTAGTCCAAGAGAGGGGTAAGAGTGCTTGTAAGGGTTATCTCCTAAGCCTGTCAAAAGGAGAGGTGCTGTGAGGGAGTTCATCCTCACCCATTGGAAGGAGGATAGCTAGTGGAAAGCCGGTGGCCTCAAGCAAGAGGAATCGGAAGTGGACGTAGGTCGGATGACCGAACCACTATAAAAATCTAGTTTGCATTTACGTTCTTGCTATTTATTTTACTGCAAACCCTTTCCACTTAATTTGATACTCTACTTCTCATCTCTACAAATATCTTTAAGTTAGAGCTTTTCTTATATGATTCCACCGATATGACTTTCATAATACGAAACAAAGTTTTCACCATACGAAGTTTCCGAAACTTGTTCAAATCGCTGAAAATTTATCGTTCCTTGCCACTGCACTAATTCACCCCCTCTTAGTGCCGCTCGATCCCTAACAATTGGTATCAGAGCCACATTATTTCTCATTCGGATTTACACTCTTAAGAAATGGCTCTTCATGGCTTTCAAGAGGGCTTTTCGGTTTTTCGTCCACCGTTCTTTAACGGTTCGGACTACACATATTGGAAAACTCGAATGAGAGTTTTCTTGATTTCTCTTGATTTAAACTTATGGAACATCGTTGAAAATAGATTTCAACTTTCCTCTAAACCGACGAACGAATGGTCGAATTTGGAGAAAAGATCGTTTTCTTTAAATGCAAAAGCTATGAATGCCTTATTTTATATTTTAGACAAAAATGAATTCAACCAGATTTCTACGTGTGAAATGGCTTTTGACATTTGGCGAACTCTTGAAATCACGCACGAAGGAACGAGTAGAGTCAAAGACTCGAAAGTTAATATTTTGATGCACGATTTTGAGGTTTTCCGAATGGCACCAAGTGAGACTATCGATGACATGTTCTCCCATTTCTCGGATGTCATCAATAGTCTAAAAGCTCTTGGTAAATATTTTTCAGATTTTGAACTTGTAAATAAGATCTTAAGATCCCTTACAAAAAGGTGGGATCATAAAGTAATAACAATACAAGAAACAAAAGATCTAAATAACTATCCTATTGATGAACTTATTGGGTCTTTAAAGACCTATGAAATGTCATTCTTGGAACTTTTGGAACTTGATGAACATGTGAATCAGCTTCCAAAGAACAGGAAGGATTTGAAACTTTGGACAAATGAATGCCACCTAAGTGATGACTCAAGTGATGAGGACAATGAGGACATTGAACTTTTAATGAATCTTAATAAGTTTATTAAATAAAAATTTAAAATGAACAATGAACTTGAACGGAAAAAGAGGCCAAAGATGAAGAAGAAGCGCAAAGAAGAATCAAATGACGAAACGGCGAATTGGGCTTTGACAGATTTCGACAATGAGGTAAGAAACTCACCCAAGTTGCTTTTACCTTATTTTGAAATTACATGATGCTTTTCATGAATACTTAACTTAGTTAGTATTTTTTTTATATTTTTGAAAATTAAAACAAATTATTTAAAAAAATTATGCTATGTTTTTCCTTCCAGCATTTTTGAAAAATTATAAAAATGATCATGAAAAACTATATTGTTAAAGTTTCATGCATGTTATGATTCAAAACTTTGAATGATTATGAATGATGATTGCTTAGTTTATGATTTCCATATCGTATTTTGATGCATGGTTTAACACAAAAGTTAATTAGCATGATTATGTTTAATAGGGTTAATCCATGATTGTGTACTTCAGTTTTCATGCAATGAGGATTTGAAGTAATGTTAATTTAAAAATGTCTATCTTGGATTAATATGTCTTAATCCTTTTTATGATGAAGTTTTTAGATGATGCATGTCTTCATGAAATCAATTACAAAACTAAAAGACCTAACCCACAAATTTTCCAAATGAAAGAAATGTGGTTTTGATGTTGCCTTGTATTATATTTGGACTTGATGATTTTTATGATAAAAATTATTTTGTAAATTTTTAAAATGATGTATGATTTTAGCAAAAGTTTGAGCATTGATCATCTTGTTATAACAAATGAAAGAAAGAATTAAAATGATTTTGATGATGCATTATGAAAACATGCTTAATGATGGTATCATACTTGATGACTTGAAATCTTATATTTTGAAATAATATATTCATAATGAATCCATGAATCTTGATGATTTTCATATCACTTTTTGGCTTTAAACTTGATACATATCTTTCGTGCAAAAAGTTTTTGGGCATGCTTATGTGAAATCTTACTTGATAAATGAAAATGCTCCATACGTATGATCATGATAAATTTATGAATCTTGATGATTTTACATTGCTTTTGATTTCAAACAAGATATATGATTTTTTACACAAAAAATTAATAGCATGTTTCAAGATAATGCTTGCATACCAAATATGATTAAAAGATAGAAGCAAGCATATTGATAATTTCGTTTTTACATAAAAATTTGAACATGCATATATATAAGATCAACCACATAAAATAAAACACGAAAGTTAAAAATATTTTAATCACGATATTTTATTTTTGATGTGTTTGGTCTTAACGGTCTTTATGATTAAACTTATGTCTTGCTTTGAAAAGTTGATACATGCTCACATGTAATCAATTTAGGTTGCTCTCATTAAAATTTTTGAATGAAAGATTTTGATGTATTTGATCTTAATGGGTTTAATGACAAACTTGTATTTTGAATTTATACAATGATGGGTTCTATATAAATGTTTGAACATACATTATGAAATCATCATTGAAATGAAAATATTAAAAGTTTGTTATCATGCTTAATGACTTTATGATATCATATCTTGATAACAAACTCATATTTTGGTCTTAAATTTGATACTCATCTTTTGAAACATGAGCACACTTGTTTGAAACAAAATGAAACACATTATCATGATAAATTGAATCTCATAATGTGTTATATTTTTATCTTGATAAATTTTATGATGAAGTTTGTCTTTCGATATTGAATGTTGATATTTCTATTTTATTTGACATTAAAAGATAAAGGCATGCTCATATGAAATAAATCATAAAATGGAAATGCATGTTTCTTGAAATCTTTCTATCTCTAAAGTTTTCGATTTTTGATGAAAGACAAGTGATAAATTCATTTATGATATTTTGTAAATCACTAAAATTATGAATGATATTTTGATGATACGGTAATGACTTTATTCATGTTATGAATCTCAAAAATGATAATTTGATTATGAGTCTTGAGTTGATGAATTGAACTTCAATGATTTTTCTTTTAATAATTCTTGAATCTTTTGGAATTATGACTTGTTAAGATGTATTTAATGCTTGAATCAAGTTCTAAAAGATTTCATTTTGCTATAAAGAAATTTTATTGAAATCATGATCTTGACAATTATAACTTGAAGTTCTTTATAAATCAAGATCGTTTACCATGCTCCTTCCGTTTTATCAAAAGAAAATTCTTTAAATGAAATATAACTTGTCTTTTGATTTCTCAGAATTCAATACTTGAATTTTTATGAATTCGTGTCTTGATTCTTATGAAATGTGATCTTGGTAAAAATTCTTATGTATGAATTAAGATCTTGTGTTTGATCTCATAAGACTTCCACTTGTTATTTCCTAAAAAGAAGACTTGTCAAAATGAGTCATGAACCTTTTGATTTATAACTTTTGGATTCATGACTCAAGATCGAAGATTGAAACATTATATGCTAAAATTGATTTTTTTTATTGTTTCAATACTTCCTTGAATGCCTTATGTGATGATTGAAAATTTGATGAAAAAGAAATGTGCTTAATATTTGAATCATTGATTTATTCTTTTATCATGGCTTAAAAATGAATGAAAAAAAAATATGTTAGCACTTATAATCATGACTTGATCCTTGATATTGATATGCTTTTATATATCATGATTCTTGGTTGTATGACATTTATCTTGATACTTGAAATTCTTATACATGAATCAAGTTGCTCTTTGTGCTATATCTTTTCAAATGAATCATGAGCCTTGATGTCATATATTTCATGATATAGAAATGACAAGATTTATTTGCCTTGCATGCCTTGTGTGATGATTGAAAATTAAATTTGCCTTATGATGAATCATCGAATCATGACTTGATCTATGAGAACCTTTTTTTTATGTATCATGATTCTTGATTGTATACCTTTTATCATGAATTGAAACTTGATTCTAAAGAAAATATTTGTGAATCATGATTTTGATTTCTCGGAACTATATGCTTAGAATTTGTTTTAAAATCATGATCTTGATCTTGCTAAAATGAAAAGTTATGAATCATGAATGATATCTTTTAGTTTTGATTCTTGTTGAATTTCCATATTGATATCCTTCATGACATAATTTCTCATATTTCAATACCATCTTGTATGCATCATGTGATGATTGATATATTGATTGATGCAAATTTATAATTCATCATTGGTTTCTCCCTTTCTTTCAATAATGATAAAAGGAGGAGTTAAATTGCTAGCTTGTGCATCAAAAGAGAAAATTTTGAAAGCTTAAACATTGAGAAGCAAAAAGTTGCTATCTCAAGAGAGGCAAAAATCTTGCTCAACTTCACTGTTTCAACAAAATTGCTTATATTTTTGTTACAAATTATTGTTGAATCTCATGCAAGATTATTTGAAGTATTTGATCTTCCCTTTCTTTTTGACATTGATAAAGGGGGAGAAAGCTTATTGCTAGCTTGCATGAAAAATTTGCTAGCTCATTCAAGAGGAAGAAAATTGCTATCTTGCTTGCAACAAAAGAGGAAAAGAACTTGCTATCTTGAAATATCAAAAATTGCTATCTTGCAAATTTAAGAAAATCAAAGTGCAAACTTGCACAAGAAGCAAGTGTTCATTTGCTATACTTGGACATCTTTAAAAAAAAATTTGCCATAATGACTGTTGAATATCTTGATTGATAGCTAGTATGAGTGTAAATTTGCATATCCTTGAAAACTAGCTATGATGTAACTTCTTCTTTTTGTTGATGACATAGGGGGAGAAGTAGATTGATGACTTCATGTATTGTATTGAATATTTTATATATTTACATGATGATTTAAATGTATTCTCATAACATTGTGATGAATGTTGCTTGGATTTGGGATAATCCAAGTGTTCTATCAATGGCATATTGATAGGGGGAGTTTGGTTAAACTCCGGGGAGTTTGGTTAACTCCGTTAGTCATCAATTAGTTGTCATCATAAAAAAGGGGGAGATTGTTGAATCTCAAATTTTGATGATGAAACTAATTAATTATGATTTGTGATCTAACTACGTTTTGAGTTACGCAGGTCTACTATCGATCAGGATTAGACAGTTGACGCTGAGGAATTGACGTTGCGTTAGGTGATCAAGTTTGGATATTGGATGTCGAGCCGGAGGTTCGGTCGACAATCGGTGGAAGGCTTCATACGTCGGGCATCGGGCCTAGAAGAGCGTGTTGCGCCAAGGATATCGGGGTTGCGGAGGTTAACTGTCGATTGAGCAATGGAATGCAAAAGAGGACGATGTGACGAAGGATCGGATGAAGCACCGACTAATGACGTGCCGGGCAACTGAATGTCAATTCGCGTTGTAATAACTGTCTAGATCGAAGTAGAGTGTTTGTTTGTTTGTGTGCAGGATTAACTATGATGATGATGAAGATGTAAAGCGAAACAAAGTGTCGGAAGACAAGTGAGATAGATCGTTGGGAGTTCGAGAGTTCGACGGAAGTCCGAAGATTCGTTAGGAGTATTGCTGGAACCGACTGAGAACGAATAGGGAGCTTGCCGAAGGGTTTTCGGAAGTTCGCCGAAAGGTTCGACGGAAGTTTGTGGAGCTTGCCAAGAAAGATCGAAGCTTGCCAAAGAAGCTCGGTGGAACTCGCCAAGATCATCGTGAAGTCTGGGAGCTTGCCGGGAGTTCGCAAAATGGTTTCCGAGGGTTCGTCGGAAGACCGCCGGAAGTTCACCGAAAGCTCGTCGAAAGAAGTCTTATCTTGTGGACTTTGTAATAGCTTAAAAATGTCTTTAAAATTCATAGTTAGCACATAATTTGGTTTAGAATTAGGTGTTAATCCTATAAACCAAATTTGGGCCAATTCGGACTTCATTTGGACCTGTTTTGGTCGAGTTTTCGGCCGAAACCACTATGCTGAAAATGATCTGGGCGGTAGCACCGCCCAGAGGCCGAGTGCTGGGTGGTAGTACTGCCCAGCCTGGGGTGGTAGTACCGCCCAGCGCCTGTGTGCAGCGGTGGTAGTACCGCTGCCTTGGGCGGTGGCACCGCCCAGTACTGCCAGCACCGGGAAATTCAAAATGGTTCAAATTTTGGCTCCAAGTTTGGGCTCCAAATTTGAATCACTTTAAGGCTTATAAATACCCCACTCATTCAGAGTTTAAGGGGGCCTAGAACTGAAAAAAAAAAGAAGAGGGAAACTCTCTTGAAAGTATGTCAAATCTTCCCTCTAAGTCTTAAGAGTGTTCTAGTTCAAGAGAGGGGTAAGAGTGCTTGTAAGGGTTATCTCCTAAGCCCGTCAAAAGGAGAGGTGCTGTGAGGGAGTTCATCCTCGCCCATTGGAAGGAGGATAGCTAGTGGAAAGCTGATGGCCTCAAGCAAGAGGAATTAGGAGTGGGCGTAGGTCGGATGACCGAACCACTATAAAAATCTGGTTTACATTTACGTTCTTGCTATTTACTTTGTTGCAAACTCGTTCCACTTAATTTGATGCTCTACTTCTCATCTCTGCAAATATCTTTAAGTTAGAGCTTTTCTTATATGATTCCACCGATACGACTTTCATAATACGAAACGAAGTTTTCACCGTACGAAGTTTCCGAAACTTGTTCAAATCGCTGAAAATTTATCGTTCATTACCGCTGCACTAATTCACCCCCCCCCCCCTCTTAGTGCCGCTCGAACCCTAATAAGTACTCCACTCTTTGATACCGGACTTATAGATTTGGAAAGTTCCATATCTAGTACAGCCGGTCATTGGGAGTGGTAGCCAACCTTACGAGGGCTATTGAGTGTCAATAGAGGATCATCCGCTCTCGATATCATGAGAGGAATATCTCAATTATTCTTGCTCGAACAAATCCTTGGCCAAGGTTATTCGAATTGAGAGAGAAAGAGTTCTCCGAGAGAATTTGACAAGAGCAAGACTCCAAGAGAGACCGTATGGGCCTGACAGCACTATGCCCGGTATAGGGTCTCTGGGATATTAGATGGATGAGAGATTATAGATACATAGTAACTAAGGACAGATAGGTCCAAAGGATTGGATTCCCCTGTATCGTCTGGGGGCCGCGGCGTAGTGGCCTGGTACGTTCGCAGTCGATGAGTTGGGTGAATTATTATAGAAATAATAATTCACTAAGTCAGAAGGAGTTCTGACAAGTATTACTCACGGCCAGCTCAATATTAGGCCTAGAGGGTCACACACATATGGTAGGTATTGTGACGAGTAGAGGTTCGGATATGAGATATCCGATGAACCCCTTATCTTTTTGGATATCCATTAAGCCCCTGAATTATTGGATCCTGATATGAGATCCAATAATTGCTAATAAGAGATTATTGGGTAGAGACCCACTAATCCAAGAGGCTTGGGTAATTGGATGAAGATCCAATACCCAATAGGGCAAAAGATCCATTAGGGTTTTAAGGGGGCCTCTATAAATATGAGGGAACCAGAGCTCTATAGGCTGAGGGTTTTTAGTAGCCAACTCCTATTCGCCTCTCCCTAGAGAGAGAGGTGCATCATCGCAATCCCTGCTGTGTGAATACCGATAAAGAGGAGGACGCTTGACCTCCTTCATCTTCTCCCACAGATCTGTAGGAATTCAGGGATATACGATCTCCCTAGGTATCTTCTTTTACACGTGTAGTTTTGCAGATTTGATTTTGACGCACTGATCTTCGCACGATGACGGAAACTTTCTATGGAAAATCTGGGGTTTTGTTTTATATTCTTCCGCTGCGCATGTGATGTCGCTCCCCTTGTGGATTTCCCAACAGTGGTATAATAGCCAAGTTGTTCGTGCGAATATCGGATCTTAAACTACGTGTGTTGTGTTTTAGATCTGCTTTTGACGTCAAAATCATTGGCGTGAATAGCGAGAAAGGATAGCAACTGTTGCTGCCCGCTCGTGCAGCAACCACAAGGTCGCTGCGCCTTGCTTTGCTGCAGTACAGTAGCAATGCCGGCGAAAGCTACTGCGGCGCCGCCAGCTGCGTCGATGGGCTGCCAAAGGGGAGTGCTCGGCGCTATGCCCGAGCCAGCGCCAGTAAAGCGCGAGCGCTGGCGCCAGTGCCACAGCAGCGCCAGCGATGGCGCTGCGCCCGCACGTGCAGCAGGCGCGCCGCCTCCCTCCCCGTCGCGCAAAGGGCGCGCCGCGCACACCACCAAGCAAGGGGCGTGCACGCTGCGAGCGATCTGCCCGCAGATGTGGGCGCACCTGCAAGGGGTAGCGCCATGACGATCAGCATGTGGCGCTGCGCCCCATGAAGGTGGCGCGCGCGCCTTGACCGCATAGTGGAATCGCCGCCAGGAGGTGGCGGTGGCGCAACCTGCGAAGGGAAAGGAATTAGGGTTTTGGGACAAAGATGATTTTGCCCTTCGAAATTTTAGAAATTTTAGATTCTATCCCTTTTGACAAAATTACCAAAATATCCTTTTGGTCGAATTACCGAAATACCCCTAGGAATTCAAAAATTTTCTTTATGTCCCTAATTTCAGAAAATTAAATATGTTAATTAAATAATTTAATTAACTATTATTTTTATCTAGTAGTCCTATAAAATAATATATACATACGATGTATGATGTGGATAGATAATCATGGACCTGTGATGTGATGTGTGTACATGTGATTATTATTATTGGGGCCTGCGAGCCACTATTTTTCTCGTTTATTATCGGGCCTGCGTACTTGTAATTATGTTGTAATTACACAAGGAGGCGCAGCACTAGCGTGACTCACGAGGTCGAGACGGATGATCCGACGCATAAAGATGTGTTGAGATGCCGACGGATCCGACGAAGTGAGATGGACGATCACAGGGAATAAAGATGCGTCGAAGTACACATAGATCTTGATGTGAGTGATTGGGCCCACTTGCTCGGGCCTGATCATATTAGGATATAGTCCATGATCATCTGGTGTGATTGCTCATGTGATGTGTGATTAGTTATACACCTACTAGATATGTATATATATATTTACATGCAATGTAGATATATATATTAAATACGTATGTGTGTAACATATTATGTTAGGAGACCAAATCAAAAATCCTCTCCATTAATAATATTAAATCGATAAACGTGAGGCAATTAGATTAACCCATGTGGCCTTCCATCGTTATAGCTAGGAGCCGATTCCCGATGTAGGTTGAGTTGGTCAAGTCCCTTGAGAGTCACCTATATCGCGTCTCGCAATCTTATCTACGATATAGAGATGTCAAAGGTGACCTGAGGATATGGTATACTTAGTCGAATCCCTCGAGAGTATATCACCTAATCAGACTCATCTGGTAACGATGTTAATGACTTAACCGAACATCATGGTTAGTCAAGTCCCTCAAGGCCATGGTGGTTCGGAGGCCGAACAGGACGGAAATCATAAGGAGTTGTTATTGGCAAGAGTTTCCTACCTTTACGGGCTTAACGTGATTGGTCGAGTCTCTCGAGATTACATTAAAATGCCGATTGGATTCCGATCCCCACTAGAGATCCGCCGGGGGTCTCCGATTCACATACCGGAGGGTGTTGTGTGTCTCGCGAAAAATTAGTGGGAATACATTAAGATATAAGTCCTTATCTTAATTGTTTAAATTTCTACAAATTCTGCATGTTATTTATTTTTGCTACATCTTTTATTTCAGAAAAATATCGCTTTCAAATCCTTTACGTGGCACATTTGATGCCAATCGCCTCACTGGTCCAAATTATACGGATTGGCTTTGTAATCTGAGAATCGTTCTCACGGTGGAGAAAATTGCGTATGTCCTTGATATAGTGATCCCTACGCCCGACAAAGGGGCAAGCGAGGATGAGATCGCTCATTATGTGAAGTACTTAGATGATTCCACTCTTGCTCAGTGTTATATGTTGGCCTCTATGACTACTGAGTTACAGAGACAGCATGAAAATATGGATGCTAATTCCATACTCCTGCATCTCCGTAAACTGTTTAAGGAACAGGGAAGAACTCAGCGATATGAGATATTAAAGAGTCTTTTTCGTGCCAGGATGACTGAGGGGACACCAGTTCAGAACCATGTCCTTAAGATGATTGAGTGGATCAAGAAACTCACAGGTCTATGAATGGTCCTAGAGGATAACCTGTGTGGATCTTGTGCTTCAGTCCCTACCAAATTCCTTTTCTCAGTTCATAATGAATTTTAATATGAACAAACTTGAGGTGACCCTCCCAAAGCTCCTCAATATGTTGAGAGAAGCAAAGAGCACCATCAAGAAAGAGAAGCCGGTTCTCTACACTGGTGAGACCAGAAAGAAAAAGGAAGGCTGAGAAGACCCTTAACAAGGGCAAGGGCAAGGATAAAATGGGTAAGGCAAAGGTTGCCAAGAAAGACCCAACAAAGGACAAAGGCCAGTACTTCCACTACGGCAAAGATGGGCACTGGAAGAGGAACTACAAAGAGTACCTTACAAAGAGGGCGAAACAGAAGCTTCATGTACATTCATGATCAGTCTCTATTTGTCATAACCTTATGATAACACATGGGTATTGGATACCGGGAGTGCTTATCATATTTGTAATTTGTTGCAGGTTCTGACAGGACCTAGGAGATTGAACAGAGGCGAGATGGACCTTAAGATGGGCAATGGAGCAAAGGTTACTGCAGTGGCTGTTGGCAAGGTCACCTTACATCTACCTGGTGGAGCTATTATTGCATTAGATGCATGCTATTATGTTTCTTCTATTATAAAAAATATTATTTTCATTTCATGTTTGACAGTTATTGGATATAAATTAGTTTTTGAGAACAATGGTTGTTCAATAATATTAGATGATCATATCATCATGAGAGGAACATTGCGTAATGGTTTATTTATGATAGATATAACTCCACATATCATGAGTGTAAGTGAGTCTAAGAGGAAATGAGAAGAGGTGAACAATGCATATCTTTGGCATTGTAGGCTAGGTCACATCCACGAGGGAAGGATTCAAAAGTTGCTAAAAGATGGATATCTAGATCCATTTGACTATGAGTCATATACGACATATGAACCTTGCCTTTAGGGAAAGATAACCAACTCTCCATTTAGTAGAACTGGAGAGAGAGAGCCACTGAGTTACTAGAACTCAAACATAGTGATGTATGCGGTCCCATGTCGACTCATGCCATAGGTGGTTATTCCTACGTCATAACTTTCATTGATGATTTCTCAAGAAAGGGCACACATAGATATGATGCCATATGTATCAACGATAGGATCTATCATGTATGCTATGCTATATACCAGGCCTGATATAACGCATGCTCTGAGTGTCACGAGCAGATATCAGGCAGATCCAAGCTTGGAGCACTGGAAAGCAGTAAAATGCATCCTTAAGTACTTTAGAAGGACTAAGGATCTTTTACTGGTATATGGAGGTAGTAGCCTCAAGGTTGAGGGCTACACGAACTCGAGCTTCCAGTCCGATGTCGATGATAGCAACTCTAATTCAGGGTATGTGTTTACCCTGAATGGAGGAGCAGTATACTGGAAGAGTTCCAAGCAAGACATTACTGTTGACTCGACCACAGAAGCGAAATATATTGCTGCGATAGAGGCAGCAAAGGAGGGAGTCTGTATGAGGAAGTTCATCATAGATCTAGGAGTCGTCCCGAGCAACGAGGAGCCGATTCCCTTATATTGCGACAACAACGGGGCAATTGCTCAAGCGAAGGAACCTAGGTCTCATCAGAAGTCAAAACACGTTCTGAGAATGTTCCACTTGATAAGAGAGATTGTCGCCAGAAAAGATGTAGTAATGGAAAGAGTTCCATCTGAAGATAACATTGCAGATCCACTGACAAAGCTATTGACTCAAATTGTCTTTGAGTGTCACAAAGGTCTGATGGGGGTCAGACATGTTGGTGATTGACTTTAGATCAAGTGGGAGATTGCTAGTCATATGTGCCCTGCAAGCCAATCACATGAGTGATGGCACTTGTGACTTGATATGTACTTTATCTCTTTGCTTATTATTAGGCATTTTATTACTTTATCTTTCGTGTTGCATATACTGTGATGTCCTTGGATCTGTGCAATGGGAATCGGATCGTGATGAGATCATGATAATAAGATTGATTCACCTTTAAACACAGACCTAAAATTATCCTGATCATAGGTTACTCGAGAAGGACATCGAGATAACTGGATAGACTGGTGTGTTGTATACCCATTCATATGATGGAGGTAGCTGGTCTCATAGCTATTCGTGTGGGGACACTAAGGGTACAGTGTAGGTGCTCATTAGAGAATGAGTTTATTGATTGATCCATCTATGGAATGCTAGATGGTTATTGATACCTCACGTCAGACAACGATTCCGTAGTTCCAATAGTGTATTTGGTCCTTAGACTTGAGACACCAAGGATGTCCTATATGAGTACTCCACTCTTTGATACCAGACTTATAGGTTTGGAAAGTTTCAGATCTAGTACAGCCGGTTATTGGGAGTGGTAGCCAACCTTATGAGGGCTATTGAGTGTCAATAGAGGATCATCCGCTCTTAGTATCATGAGAGGAATATCCCATGTGTTCTTGCTCGAACAAATCCTTAACCAAGGTTATTCGGATTAGGAGAGAAAGAGTTCTCTAGGAGAATCCGACAAGAGCAAGACTCGAAGAGAGACCGTATGGGCCTGACAGCACCATGCCCGGTATAGGGTCTTTGGGATATTGGATGGATGAGGGACTATAGATACATGGTAACTAAGGACAGATAGGTCCAAAGGATTGGATTCCCCTGTATCGTCTGGGGGCCATGGCGTAGTGGCCTGGTACATCCACAATCGATGAGTTTGGTGAATTATTATAGAGATAATAATTCACTAAGTCGGAAGGAGTTTTGACAAGTATGACTCACGGCCAGCTCGATATTGGGCCTAGATAGTCACACACATATGGTAGGTGTTGCGACGAGTAGAGGTTCGGATATGAGATATCCGTTGAACCCCCTATCTTATTGGTTATCCATTAAGCCCCTGAATTATTGGGTCCTGAAATGAATCCAATAATTGCTAATAAGAGATTATTGGGTAGAGGCCCACTAATCCAAGAGGCTTGGGTAATTAGATGGAGATCCAATACCCAATAGGGCAAAAGATCCATTAGGGTTTTCAGGGGGCCTCTATAAATAGGAGGGAACTAAAGCTCTATAGGCTAAGGGTTTTCTTTTTGTAGCCACCTCCTGTTCTCCTCTCCCTAGAGAAAGAGGTGCATCGTCGCAGTTCCTGTCGTATGGATATCACTAGAGAGGAGGACGCTTGACCTCCTTCATCCTCTCCTACAGATCTACAGGGATTCAAGGATATACGATCTCCCTAGGTACTTTCTTTTACACATGTAGTTTTTCGCGGATTTGTTTTAACCCACCGATCTTCACACGATGATGAAAACTTTCTACGGGAAATATGTGATTTTTTTGTTTTTTGTTCTTCCGCTGCGCATGTGATGTTGCTCCCCTGACGGATTTCCCAACAAACCTTACGAGAGCTATTGAGTATCAATAGAGGATCATCCGCTCTCAGTATCATGAGAGGAATATCCCATGTATTCTTGCTCAAACAAATCCTTAGCTAAGGTTATTCGGATTGAGAGAGAAAGAGTTCTCTGGGAGAATTCGATTAGAGTGAGACTCGAGAAGAGAACGTATGGGCCTGACAACACCATGTCCGGTATAGGGTCTCTAGGATATTAAATGGATAAGGGACTATAGATACATGGTAACTAAAGACGGATAGGTCCAAAGGATTGGATTCCCCTGTATCATCTGGGGACTATGATGTAGTGGCCTAGTACGTATGTAGTCGATGAGTCGAGTGAATTATTATGGATATAATAATTTACTGAGTCAGAAGAAGTTCTGATAGGTATGACTCATGGCCAGCTCAGTATTAGGCCTAGAGGGTCACACACATATGGTAGATGTCGCGACGAGTAGATGTTCGGATATAAGATATCCATCAGAGCCCATAACCTATTGAATATCCATTAAGCCCCTAAATTATTGGATCCTAAGATGAGATCCAATAAGAGCTAATAAGAGATTATTGGGTAAGACTCACTAATCCAAGAGGCTTGAATAATTGGACAAAGATCTAATACCTAATAGGGTAGGATCCATTAGGGTTTACAATGGGCCTCTATAAATAGGAGGGAACCAAAGGTCCATAGGTTGGGGTTTTTGGTAGCCACCTTCTATTCTCCTCTCCCTAAGAGAGGAGCATCATTGTAATCCCTGCCGTATGGATTATCGCTAGAGAGGAGGATATTTGAACTTATTTATCTAGTCCTACAGATCTGTAAGGATTTAGGGATATACGATCTCCCTATGTACTTTCTTTTTACACATGCAATTATCAGATTCATGGATTTATTTTTGATGCACCGATCTTCGCATGACGATGGAACCTTTCGGTGGAAATCTAGGGTGTTTTATTTTTCTGTTCTTCTGCTGTGCATGTGATGTTGCCCCTTAGATTTCCCAATACACATGCCCTAATAATAATAATAATCATATGTACACACACATCACACGGTCCATAATCATTTGTCCATATCATACATCACATGTATGCTAGTCATATGTGCCCTGTAAGCCAATCACACAAGTGATTACACTTGTGACTTGATACGCACTATTTCTCTTTACTTCTTATTAGGCATTTTATCACTTTATCTTACGTGTCGCATATATTGTGATATCCTTGGATCTGTGCAATGGGAATCAGATCATGATGAGATCATGATAATGAGACCAATTCACCTTTAAACACAGACCCTAAATAATCCTGGTCATAGGTTACTCGAGAGGGACATCGAGATAACCAGATAGACTGGTGTGCTGTATACCCATCCATATAATGGAGGTGGCTAGTCTCATAGCTACTCGTGTGGGGACACTAAGGGTATAGTGTAAGTGCTCATTGGGGAATGAGTTCACTGATTGATCCGCCTACGAAATGTTGGATGGTTATTGATACCTCACGTCAAACAGCAATTCTGTAATCTCAATAGTATATCTGGTCCTTAGACTTAAGACACCAAGGATGTCCTATATGAGTACTCCACTCTTTGATGCTGGACTTATAGGTTTGGAAAGTTCCAGATCTAGTATAGCTGATTATTGGGAGTGGTAGCCAACCTTACAAGGGCTATTGAGTGTCAATAGAAGATCATCCGCTCTCGGTAACATGAGAGGAATATCCCATGTATTCTTGCTCGAATAAATCCTTAGCCAAGGTTATTCGGATTGAGAGAGAAAGAGTTCTCCGGGAGAATCCGACAAGAGCAAGACTCGAGGAGAGACCGTATGGGCCTGACAGCACCATGCCCAATATAGGGTCTCTGGGATATTAGATGGATGAGGGACTATAGATACATGGTAACTAAGGATATATAGGTCCAAAGGATTGGATTCCCCTGTATCGTCTAGGGGCTGTGGCGTAGTGGCCTAGTACGTCCGTAGTCGATGAGTTAGGTGAATTATTATAGAGATAATAATTCACTAAGTCAGAAAAAGTTCTGATAAGTATGACTCACGGCCAGCTCGATATTGGGCCTAGAGGGTCACACACATATAGTAGGTGTTGTGACGAGTAGAGGTTCGGATATGAGATATTCGTTGGAGCCCCTTTCTTATTGGATATCCATTAAGCTCTTGAATTATTAGATCCTAAGATGAGATCCAATAATTGCTAATAAAAGATTATTGGGTAGAGACCCACTAATCTAAGAGGCTTGGGTAATTGGATGGTGATCTAATACCCAAAAGTGCAAGATCCATAGGGGTTTACAAGGGGCCTCTATAAATAGGAGGGAACTAAAGATATATAGGCTGAGGATTCTTTTGGTAGCCACCTTCTGTTCTCCTCTCCCTAGAGGGTTCATCGTTACAGTCCCTATCGTGTGGATACCGCTAGAGAGGAGGATGCTTGACCTCCTTCATCCTTCCTACAGATCTGCAGGGATTCAGGGATATACGATCTCCCTAGGTATTTTCTTTTACACATGTAGTTTTCATGGATTTATTTTGACGCACTGATCTTTACACGATGACAGAACCTTTCTGTAGGAAATCTGTGGTTTTATTTTTTGTTCTTCTGCTACGCATGAGATGTCGCCCCATAGGATTTTCCAACAATGTACACATCATCATCATGTAGGACTACTAGATAATAATAATCATAATTAATTAAATTATTTAATTAATTATTTTGTTGCCCTCTAAGGGTACCCTACCATAGGGTATCCTTATATGGTAGGAAGTCACTTATGTGGCTAGGAAATCTGAGCCATCAAGTACTCCCTTATGGCTAGGAATCCTTGGCCACTAGGCTGCCTTGCATGGTTAGGAAACCCTAGCCATCAAGGAGTCCCTTGCAGCCAGGAAATCCTAGCTGTAGGGCAGCCTTGGGTAGCCAAGAAACCTGGCCGCTAGGGTAACACCTGTGATTAGGAAACCCTAACCACCAAGGCTACAAGTAGCCTTCGGCCAATCTAAAGGGGCAACAACCGTTGCTGCCCTTTCTTCCTCTTTTGTGCCAACATATTTGGCATCAAAAGTCCACTACAAAATACTTTATAATAGAGAAAAAATTATAGCACATATTTAACATCTACGATAAAAAATCATTGTAATCGCACAAAATGATTCTTACACGATTGAATACAACACATATAATTTAAAAGCCGATCTTTTGCATGAGCAACCTGGCTCTAATACTAATATTCAGAAATTTACGACGATATCATATGCGCAGCGAAAGAACAAAATTAAAAATCATAGAATTTCTATAAAAAAAGAGGCTCTTATTATCGTGCAAAATTTGGTGCGCAAAAATCTGCAAAATTAAAACACTGTGCATAAGAAAATTACCTAGGGAGATTGTATATCCCTTAATTCCTACAGATCTGTAGGACTGGATGAAGGAATTCAAATGTCCTCTCCTCTAGCGATAATCCATACGGCAGGGGCTACGATGACGCTCCTTAAATCGCTGCCCAAATCTCCTCACAGCGTGCACTACGCGATCAAGGGGCTGGCCCTTCTTGCTGTTCACACACCCTAATCTGGGGTTGTTGGTTGAGGAGGAGAGGAGGAGAGGAGGGAGGAGAATAGGAGATGGCTGCCACAAAACCCCAGTCTCTATGCCTTTGGTTCCCTCCAATTTATAGAGGTCCCCTATTAACTTAACCCGAATTGATCTTGCCATTTTGGATATTGGATCTCCATCAAATTACTCAAGCCTCTTGGATTAGTAGGTCTCTACCCAATAATCTCTTATTAGCTATTATTAGATCTCATCTTAGGATCCAATAATTCAGGGGCTTAACAGATATCCAATAAGATAGGGGCTCCGACAAATATCTCATATTTGAACCTCTACTCGTCGCGACACCTACCATATGTATGTGATCCTTTAGGCCCAATATCGAATTGGTCGTGAGTCATACTTATCAAAACTTCTTCTGACTCAGCGAATTATTATCTCTATAATAATTTACTTGACTCATCGATTGCGGACGTACTATGCTACTACTCTTCAGTCCTCAGACGATACAAGGGAATCCAATTATTTGGACCTATCCATTCTCAGTTATCATGTACCTATAGTCTGTCATCCATCTAATATCCCAAAGACCCTATACCGGGCATGGTGCTGTCAGACCCATACAATCTCTCCTCGAGTCTCGCTATAATCGGATTCTCTCGGAGAACTTTTTCTCTCTCAATCCGAACAACCTTGGCCAAGGACTTGTTTGAGCACGAATACATGGGATATTCCTCTCATGATACCAAAAGCGGATAATCCTCTATTGACACTCAATAGCCCTCGTAAGATTGGCTACCACTCCCAATGATCGGTTGTACTAGATTTGGAGCTTCCAAACCTATAAGCCCGATATCAAAAAGTGGAGTACTCATACAAGATATCCTTTATGTCTCAAGTCTAAAGACCAGATACACTACTGGGACTACGGAATACTATCTGATAATAAGGTATCATCAACCATCCAACATTTCATGGGTGGATCAATCAGTGAACTCATTCTCCAATGAGCACCTGTATTGTATCCTTAGTGTCCCCACATGAGCAGTTATGAGACCAGCCACCTTCATCATATGGACGCGTATGCAGTATATCAGTCTGTCTGGTTATCTCGATGTTTTTCTCGGGTAACCAATGACCAGGATTATTTAGGATTCGTGTTTAAAGGTGAATCAGTCTCATTATCATAATCTCATCATGATCCGACTCCCATTGCACAGATTCATGGATATCACAATATATGCAACACGCAAGATAAAGTAATAAAATATTAAATAATAATAAAATATGTAACTCCCAACGATCCATCATACTTGTCTTCCGGCACTTTGTTTCACTTTACGTCTTCATCGTCATCGTAGTTAATCCTGCACACACACAAATAAAAACTCTACTTTGATCTGGACAGTTATTACAACGCGAATTGACATTCAATTGCCCGGCACGTCATTGGTCGACGCTTCGTTCGATCCTTCGGCACATCGTCCTCTCTTGCATTCCATTGCCCAATTGGCAGTTAACCTTCGCAACCCCGATATCCTTGGCGCAACATGCTTCTTGGCCCGATGCCCGACGTACGAAGCCTTCAGCCGATTATCGATCGAACCTCCGGCTCAATATCCAATATCCTAACGTGATCAACTCTGGCACAACGTCAATTCCTCCAGCGTCAACTGCCTAATCCTGATCGATAGTAGACCTGCGTAACTCAAAACGTAATTAAACCACAAATCACAATCAATTAGTTTCATCATCAAAATCCGAGATTCAACAATCTCCCCCTTTTTGATGATGACAACTAATTGATGACTGACTGTTGGGAAATCTTTCAAGGGGGAGCGACATCTCATGCGCAGCGGAAGAACAGAAAACAAAACCCCAGATTTCTCGTAGAAAGTTTCCGTCGTCATGCAAAGATCGATGCATCAAAACAAATCCACGAAAATTGCATGTGTTAAAGAAAGATACCTAGGGAGATTGTATATCCCTGAATTCCTACAGATCTGTGGGAGAGGATGAAGGAGGTCAAGCATCCCCCTCTCTAGCGGTATCCACACGGCAGGGATTGCGACAATGCATCGCTCTCTCTGAGTCAATGGCTTTGTCAGTGGATCTGCAATGTTATCTTCGGATGGAACTCTTTCCATTACTATATCTCTTCGGGCCACGATCTCTCTAATAAGTTGGAACCTCCTCAGAATACTTCTGATGAGACCCGAGTTCCCTTATTTGAGTAATCGTCCCATATTTGTCGCAATATAAAGGAATCATATTCTTGTTGCTTGACATGACTCCTAGGTCTGTGATGAACCTCTTCATCCAGACTCCCTCCTTTGCTACCTCTGTCACAGCAATATATTCCATCTCTTTAGTCGAGTTAGCAATAGTGTCTTGCTTGGAACTCTTCTAGTATACTACTCCTCCATTCAGGGTGAACACATACCCTGAATTAGACTTGCTATCATCGACATCAGACTGGAAGCTCGAGTCCGAGTAGCCCTCAACCTTGAGGCTACTACCTCCATATACCAGAAAAAGATCCTTAGTCCTTCTCAAGTACTTAAGGATATATTTTATTGCTTTCCAGTGCTCCAAGCCTGGATCTGCCTGATATCTGCTCATGACACTCAGAGCATGCACTATATCAGGCTTGGTACATAGCCTAGCAAACATGATAGATCCTATCGCTGATGCATATGACATCATATCCATGTGTGCCCTTTCTTCAGGAGTCCTTGGGGACATACTCCTAGAAAGTGATATTCCATGTCTCATTGGTATGAGACCTCTCTTGGAATTTTCTATGCCAAACCTTTTGACAATGGTGTCTATGTACTTGAACTGGGACAAGCCAAGCATCCTCTTAGATTTATCTCTATAGATCCGTATCCCCAAAATGCAGGATGCTTCCCCTAAGTCCTTTATGGAGAAGTGCCTAGATAACCAAGTCTTTATTGTGGAGAGCATTCCTACATCATTCCCAAAGATCAGGATGTCATCCACATATAATACCAAAAAGGTGATAGTGCTCCCACTTAATTTCCTGTACACACAAGGTTTATCTTCATTCTTAACGAAATCATAAGATCTGATCGCCTCATCAAATCTTATGTTCCAACTTCGAGAAGCTTGCTTCAATCCATAAATGGACCTAAGCAACTTGCATACCTTATCTGGGTTATCCTTGAATACGAATCCCTCATGCTGTATCATATACACCTCCTCATCGAGGTTACCATTGAGGAATGCGGTTTTGACGTCCATCTGCCAGATCTCATAATCATAGTGTGCTGCAATAGCCAATAGAATTCGAATGGATTTTAGCTTGGCTACAGGTGAGAAAGTTTCATCATAGTCAACACCTTGCCTTCGATGATACCCCTTAGCTACTAGCCTTGCTTTATAGGTCTCTACCTTTCCATCTACTCCAATCTTCTTTTTCAAGATCCACTTGCAACCAATGGGTACAATACCCTCGGGTGCATCAACTAGGTTCCAAACCTTATTGGAGTACATGGAATCCATTTCTGAATTCATGACTTCTTACCATTTCCCGGAGTCTATGCTCATAATAGCCTCCTCGTAGATCTGAGGATCAATATACTCATCTTCTGATATGTCCCATATATCTCTTAGGAGAATGGGATACTCTATCAGACCTATGTAAAGTTGGGACTTGTTGTTAGGTATCTGAACAGACTCTGGCTATAGAATGGTGCTTGAGCTAGGTTCTCCAACCTCGCTCAACTCTATCATGCTCCCACTATCTCCACCAAGAGTGTGTTCCTTCTCAAGGAACACTGCTCTCTTAGCTACAAAGACCTTTTGGTCCTCAGGGTGATAGAAATAATACCCATAAGTTTCCTTAGGATATCCCACGAACTTGCACCGTTCCATCCTAGATTCCAACTTGTCAGGATTGTGTCTCTTAACGTGGGCAGGGCAGCCCCAAATCTTAACAATCTTAAGATTAGGCATCTTCCCATTCCATATCTCATATGGAGTAGACATCACTGACTTAGTTGGAATTCTCTTCAGACGGTAAGTTGTGGTCTCTAGGGCATATCCCCAGAATGAGATAGGTAGGTCGGCGAAACACATCATGGAACGCACCATGTCTAACAGTGTGTGATTCCTCCTTTCTGATACACCATTAAGCTGTGGTGTATAAGGAGGTGTCCATTGGGATAATATCCCATAGTCTTTGAGGAACTGGGTGAACTCTGTACTCGAGTACTCACCTCCTCGATCTGATCGAAGGGTTTTAATACTCTTTCCTGTTTGGTTCTCCACTTCTCGTTTCCTCTTAGACTCGCTTACACTCATAATATGTTGAGTTGTATCTAGCATATATAAGCCATTATGCAATGTTCCTCTCATTATGATCTCATCATCTAATATTATTGAACAACCATTGTTCTCAAAAACTAATTTATATCCAATAACTGTCAAACATGAAATGAAAATAATGTTTTTGATAATAGAAGGAACATAATAGCATGCATCTAATGCAATGATAGCTCCACCAGGCAGATGTAAGGTGACCTTGCCAATAGCCAGTGCAGCAACCTTTTGCTCCATTGCCTATCTTAAGGTCCATCTCGCCTCTGTTCAATCTCCTAGGTCCTGCCAGAACCTGCAACGAATTACAGATATGATAAGCACTCCCGGTATCTAATACCCATGTGTTATCATAAGATTCTAACAAATGGAGACTGATCATGAATGTACCTGAAGCTTCTGCAAGCTTCTGTTTCGCCTTCTCTGCAAGGTACTCCTTGCAGTTTCTCTTCCAGTGCTCATCTTTGCCATAGTGGAAGCACTGGCTTTTGTCCTTTGTTGGGTCTATCTTGGCAACCTTTGCCTTACCCATTTTTCCCTTGCCCTTACCCTTCTTAAGGGTCTTCTCAGTCTTCCTTTTCTTTCTGGTCTCACCAGTGTAGAGAACCGGCTTCTCTTTTTTGAAGGTGCTCTTTGCTTCTCTCAACATATTGAGGAGCTCTGGAAGGGTCACCTTAAGTTTGTTCATATTAAAATTCATTATGAACTGAGAAAAGGAATCTGGTAGGGACTGAAGTACAAGATCCACACACAGGTTATCCTCTAGGACCATTCCTAGACCTGTGAGTTTCTCGATCCACTTAATTATTTTAAGGACATGGTTCTAAACCGGTGTCCCCTCAGTCATCCTAGCACGGAAAAAACTCTTTGATATCTCATATCGTTGAGTTCTTCGCTGTTCCTGAAACAATTTACGAAGATGCAGGAGTATAGAATTAGCATCCATATTTTCATGTTGGCTTTGTAACTCAGTAGTCATAGAGGCCAATATATAACACTGTGCAAGAGTGGAATCATCTAAGTACTTCACATAACGAGCGATCTCATCCTCGCTTGCCCCTTCGTCGGGCGTAGGGATCACTGTATCAAGGACATACGCAATTTTCTCCATCATGAGAACAATTCTCAGATTACGAAGCCAATCCATATAATTTGGACCAGTGAGGCAGTTGGCATCAAGTATGCCATATAAAGGATTTGAAAGCGACATTTTTCTAAAATAAAAGATGTAGCAGAAATAAATAACATGCAGACTTGCAGAAATTTAAACAATTAAGATAAGGACTTCTATCTTAATGTATTCCCACTAAATTTTCGTGAGACACACAACACCCTCCGGTATGTGAATCGGAGACCCCCGGCGAATCTCTAGTGGGGATCAGGATCCAATCGGCATCTTGACGTAACCTCGAGGGACTCGACCAATCACGTTAAGCCCGTAAAGATAGGCAACTCTTGCCAATCACAACTCCTTGTGATTCCTGTCCTGTTCGGCCTCCAAACCACCATGGCCTTGAGGGACTCGATCAACCATGATGTTCGGTTAAGTCATTAACATCGTTATGAGATGAGTCTGATTCGGTGATATACTCTCGAGGGACTCGCCCAAGTATACCATGTCCTCAGGTCACCTCTGACATCTCTATGTTATAGATAAGATGGCGAGACGCGATATAGGTGAGTCTCGAGGGACACGACCAACTCAACCTACACCGGGAATCGGCTCCTAGCTATAACGATGGAAGGCCACGTGGGTCAATCTTATTGCCTCATGTTTACCGACTTAATATTATTAATAGAGGGAATTTTGGTTTGGTCTCCTAACATAATGTGTCACACACATACGTATTTAATATATATATCTACATCGCATGCAAATATATATATACGTATCTAGTATGTGTATAACTAATCACACATCACATGAGCAATCACACCAGATGATCATGGACCATATCCTAATGTGATCAGGCCCGAGCCAGTGGGCCCAATCACTCACATCAAGATCTATGTGTACTTCGGCGCATCTCTATGCCATGTGATCGTCCATCTCGCTTCGTTGGATCCATCGACATCTCAACACATCTTTATGCGTCGGATCGTCCATTTTGGCCTCGTGAGTCATGCTACCGCTGCAACTCCTCTGATAATTACAACATAATTACAGACACGCAAGCCCGATAATAAACGAGAAAAATAGAGGCTCGCAGACTCCAATAATAATAATCACATGTACACACATCACATCACAAGTCCATGATCATCTGTCCACATCATACATCACATGTATATATTATTTTATAGGACTACTAGATAAAAAATAATAGTTAATTAAACTATTAATTAATATATTTAATTTTCTGAAATCAAGGACATCAAGGGATTTTTTGAATTCCCAGGGGTATTTCGATAATTTGGTCAAAAGGATATTTTGGTAATTATGTCAAAATGGACAAAATCTGAAATTTCTGAAATTCCAAAGGGCAAAATCATCTTTTGCCCAAAACCCTAATACGTTTTCCCTTCTGCCGAGTTAGTTGCGCCGCCACCCTGCAGCGACGGCCCTACTGGCCGAGCAAGCCGCCCCGCTTCGCGGCGCGCATGCATGCAGCGGTGTCATTGGCGGCGTTGCCCCTTGTGGATGCGCCCACACTGCGGCGAATCGCTCATGGCGCTACTACCTATGCGGGCTGGCCGTGGCGACAGCCGCCCCTTGCGGTTGGCCGCGGGCGACGCTGCCCCTTGCGGGCTGGCCGCGGGCGGCGCTGCCCCTTGCGGGCTAGCCGCGGGCGGGTGGGCGGCGCTGCCCCTTACGGGCTAGTCGCGGGTGGGCGGGCGGGCGGGCGGCACTAGAACAGAAAACAAAACCCCAGATTTTCCGTAGAAAGTTTCCGTCATCGTGCGAAGATCGATGCATCAAAACAAATCCACGAAAACTGCATGTGTTAAAGAAAGATACCTAGGGAGATCATATATCCCTGAATTCCTGCAGATCTATGGGAGAGGATGAAGGAGGTCAAGAGTCCTCCTCTCTAGCAGTATCCACACGGCAGGGATTGCGACGATGCACCTCTCTCCTTGGGGAGAGGTGAATAGAAGGTGGCTACCAAAAATCCTCAGCCTATAGAACTCTGGTTCCCTCCTATTTATAGAGGCCCCCTGAAAAACCTTAATGGATCTTTTGCCCTATTGGGTATTGGATCTTCATCCAATTACCCAAGCCTCTTGGATTAGTGGGTTTCTACCCAATAATCTCTTATTAGCAATTATTGGATCTCATCTCAGGATCCAATAATTCAGGGGCTTAATGGATATCCAATAAGATAGGGGGTTCAGCGGATATCTCATATCTGAACCTCTACTCGTCGCAACACCTACCATATGTGTGTGACCCTCTAGGCCCAATATCGAGCTGGCCGTGAGTCATACTTGTCAGAACTCCTTCTGACTTAGTGAATTATTATCTCTATAATAATTCACCTAACTCATCGACTGCGGATGTACCAGGCCACTACGCCGCGGCCCCCAGACAATACAGGGGAATCCAATCCTTTAGACCTATCTGTCCTCAGTTACCATGTATCTATAATCTCTCATCCATCTAATATCCCAGAGACCCTATATAGGGCATGGTGCTGTCAGGCCTATACGATCTCTCCTCGAGTCTTGCTCTTGTCGGATTCTCCCGGAGAACTCTTTCTCTCTCAATCTGAATAACCTTGGCCAAGAATTTGTTCGAGCAAGAACACATGGGATATTCTTCTCATGATACCGAGAGCGGATGATCCTCTATTGACACATAATAGCCCTCGTAAGGTTGGCTACCACTCCCAATAATCGGCTATACTAGATATGGAGCTTTCTAAACCTATAAGTCCGGTATCAAAGAGTGGAGTACTCATACAGGACATCTTTGGTGTCTCAAGTCTAAGGACCAGATATACTACTGAGACTACGGAATCGCTGTCTGACATGAGGTATCAATAACCATCCAAAGATTCCGTAGGCGGATCAATCAGTGAACTCATTCTCCAATGAACACCTGCACTGTACCCTTAGTGTCCCCACACGAGTAGCTATGAGACCAGCTACCTCCATCATATGAATGGGTATACAGCACACCAGTCTATCCGGTTATCTCGATGTCCTTCTCGAGTAACCTATGACCAGGATAATTTAGGGTCTGTGTTTAAAGGTGAATCGGTCTCATTATCGTGATCTCATCATAATCCAATTCCCATTGCATAGATCCAAGGACATCACAATATACATCTAGATAATGTAAGATAATGCCAATAATCATAAGCAAAGAGACTGACGCAGCGTGTTACAGGTGCTATCACTCATGTGATTGGCTTGTAGGACACCTATAACTAGCACTGACGGAGTTAACCATAACTCCCCGGAGTTTAACACAAACTCCCCCTATCAATATGCCATTGACAGAAACCTTGGATTATCCCAAATCCAAGCAACATTCATCACAATTAAGAGAATCATCAACCATCATACAAATATATAAAATATTTAATCAATACATGAAGTCATCAATCTACTTCTCCCCCTATGTCATCAACAAAAAGGAGAAGTAACTCATAGCTAGTTTTCAAGGATATGCAAATATTACAATCATACTAGCTATCAATCACATCATAACTCAAGCATAGCTTTGCAATACAACATCCAATCATACCATTCAATCATAGCAAGTTTTTAAGGATGGGCAATGATGGTAAATTTTTTTACTTGCTTCTTGAGATGTGCAAGTTGCACTTTCTTCGCTTCCTTTACATGTTCTAGCTAGCAAAATTTTTCTTTGCGATACATAAGCTAGCAATAAATCTTTTCCCCCTTTGTTTTTATCAAAAAAATGGAGTATAAATAGTCAATGCTTTGATCATGACAAAATAACAAATTTGCAACATGAATTTTCAGCATATTAAGTCATGAATTCAAGGGAGTCAAAAATCATGATATGAGAGAAAAAGATGATAAGTAAGCAATCAATAATGATAAGTAAGCTAACATACTTTGCGACACGCAAGTTAGCTTCCTTTCAATTCTTCTCTTTTGTAACTAAGTTTCACCTTTGCATACTATCAACTTTTTGTTTGCAATGAGCTAGCAATTATATATAATCACTTTAAACATATATACTAACTTTTCATTAAAACATACAAACATAAAGGCATGGCAAGTGTAACATTTCAAAACTTTGAAGTTTTACATTTTGCTTCTTTTGAGATAGTCAAGATAGCAATATTTGCATCCTTTGAGATAGCAATCCTTAACTTCTTGTGAAATTGCAAGGTAGCAATTTTTCTCCCCCTTTGTCTTTGTCAAAAAGAAGGGAGGACTAAATGGCTAAAAATTTCAATCATTATACAAGCCATTTTTCATATCAATTATAAATTTGCATCAATAAAAATATATATCAATTGTTCAATCATCACATGATGCAAATAAGATAACAATGCAAAGAAATCATGTCATGAAGGATATCAATATGTAAATTCAACAAGGATCAAAACCAAAAGATATCATTCATGATTCATAACTTTCTTTTTAGCAAGATCAAAATTCATATTTATCAATTTTTAATTCAAGATAAATGTCATACAACCAAGAATCATGATATATAAAAGCATATCAATATCAAGGATCAAATCATGATTACAAGTGCTAACATATTTTCTTTTCATTCATTTTCAAGCCATGATAAAAAAGAATAAATTAATGATTCAATCATTAAGCACAACTCTTTTACATCAATTTTGAATCATATAAGGCTTACATGGCAAATATCAATTTATGATAAAGGGTATACAACCAAGAATCATGATGCATAAAAACATATCATTCTCATAGATCAAGTCATGATTCATTGATTCATCATAAGGTAAATTTCTTTTCAATCATCAATTTTTCAATTGCCACATAAGACATACAAGCCAAAGAATTCTTGTCATTTCTATAATATGAAATATATGATAATAAGGCTCATGATTCATTTAAAAAGATATAGCACAAAGAGCAACTTGATTCATGCATAAGAATTCCAAGTATCAAGTATTAAGATAAGATATCAAGACTTGGATTCTGATAAAGCTCACTCAAGTTCGAATCATCAAAATCATTAACATAGTTTATGAGATTCACAAAAGACATAAACTTAAATTGTTCTCCTCTTTGGTAAATGACAAAAAGAAGTAATCATTTTCGAGATTCAAAATGCTAGCAATTTGCATTAATCATGACAAGTGATACATCAAAAGTCTACATCAATATTTCAATCAGCAAGTCATGAAACATACAAAGTAGTATTGAAACATAAGAGAAAAGTTTAAATTATCAAATCATAATCAATTCATCGAAATCACTTCTATAATTTACGAGATTCTTAAGATATCATGAAATCATTAATCTCGATAAGATAGTAAATATAATTTCTTTATGTTTCATCATATAAGTATATCTTTTGCCTTTATATGCCAAATCAAAATATTCAAAACTGAAAGACAAACTTCATTATAAAAATTGTTAAGACAACAATATAACACATTATGAGATTCAATTTATCATGATAATGTATTTCATTTTGTTTCAAATAAGTGTGCTCATATTTCAAAAGATGAGTATCAAATTTAAGACCAAAACATAAGTTTGTCATCAAGATATGATATCACAAAGTCATTAAGTATGATAACAAACTTTTAATATTTTCATTTCAATGATGATTTCATAATGTATGTTCAAATATTTATACGGAAGCCATCATTGTATAAATTCAAAATACAAGTTAGTCATTAAACCCATCAAGATTAAATGCATCAAAATCTTTCATTCGAAAATTTTAATAAGAGTAACATAAATTGATTACATGTGAGCATGTATCAACATTTTAAAAGTAATATAAAATCATCAAGATTCATGAATTTATCATGATCATACGTATAGAGTATTTTCATTTATCAAGTAAGATTTCCCATAAGCATGCCCAAAACTTTTTGCATGAAAAATATGTATCAAGTTTAAAGCCAAAAAGTGATACGAAAATCATCAAGATTCATAGATTCATTATGAATAATTATTTCAAAATATGAGATTTCAAGTCATCAAGTATGATACAATCATTAAGCATGTTTTCATAATGTATTATCAAAATCATTTTAATTCTTTCTTTTATTTATAATAACAAGATGATTAATGCTCAAATTTTTGCTAAAATCATACATTATTTTAAAAATCTGAAAAATAATTTTCGTCATGAAAACCATTAAGTCCAAATATAACACAAGGCAACATCAAAACCGCATTTTTTTTCATTTTGAAAATTTGTGGGTTAGGTCTATATAATTGATTTCATGAAGACATGTATCAATAAAAATTTCATCATAAAAGGGTTAAAACCCATTAAGCCAAGATGGAAGTTTTCAAATTATAATCAAGATACATACATCTATCATCAAAAGATTTTCAAGAAATTCATATATAGATATGTATCATGTTTAAGATTGAAAACCGATATGGAAAGTATACATGAAATTTCATCATCTCAAAATGTAATCTTAATTTGTCATGAAACCAATTAGACCAAAAATACGTTAATCCACAACATAGAGTCAAATCAACCTTACTTCAAAAACTAATGCATGTTACAAAATCATCAAGCATCATGTTTAGAAATGAAAAGCAATATAAAACATCAAGATACACATGCATGGATTAATCCTAAGCATTATCACAAATCATGCATCATTCATATTTTTAATTTTCAAAAATTACTAGAAAGGAAAAGGCATAAAAAAATCCTACAAACTATTTCAAGCAACTCATGAAAGGATCATGTAATTTCAAAGTAAGGTAAAAACAACTTGGGTGAGTTTCTTACCTCATTGTCGAAAACCATCAAAGCTCATTTCGCCTCTTCTTTACTTGATTCTTCTTTACATGCTTTCTTCTTCTTCTTTGGCCTCTTTTTCCGTTTAAGTTCATTTGTGGTTTTTAATTTTTGTTTAATGAACTTATTAATATTCATTGTTATGTGTTCAATGTCCTCATTGTCCTCATCACTTGAGTCATCACTCAAGTGGCATTCATTTGTCTGATGTTCCAAATTCTTCTTGTTCTTTAGAAGGTGGTTCATATGTTCATCATGTTCTAAATGTTCCAAGAAACTCATTTCATAGGTCATTAATGACCCGATTAGTTCTTCCAATGAAAAATCATTTAAATTTTTAGTCTCTTGTATTGCGGTTACATTTGGATCCCACCTTTTTGGAAGGGATCGTAAAATCTTGCTTATGAGTTCAAAATTCGAAAAACATTTACCAAGAGCTTTTAGACTATTGATGACATCCGAGTACCGGGAGAACATGTCATCGATAGTCTCACTTGGTGCTATTCGAAAAACCTTAAAATCATACATTAAAATATTAACTTTCGAGTCTTTGACTCTACTCGTTCCTTCGTGTGTGATTTCAAGAGTTTGCCAAATGTCAAAAGCCGTTTCGTACGTAGAAATCTGATTAAACTCATTTTTGTCTAAAGCACAAAATAAGGCATTCATAGCCTTTGCATTTAAAGAAAACGATATTTTCTCCAAATCCGACCATTCGTTCGTCGGTTTAGAGGGAAGTTGAAATCTATTTTCAATGATGTTCCATAAGTTTAAATTGAGAGAAATCAAGAAAACTCTCATTCGAGTTTTCCAATATGTGTAGTCCGAACCGTTAAAGAACAGTGGACGAAAAACCGAAAAGCCCTCTTGAAAACCATTTAGAGCCATTTCTCACGGGTATAAATCCGAAAGAGAAAGAACGTGGCTCTAATACCAATTGTTAGGGATCGAGCAGCACTAAAAGGGGGGGGTGAATTAGTGCAGCGGTAAGGAATGACAAATTTTTAGCGATTTGAACAAGTTTAGGAAACTTCGTACGGTAAAAACTTTGTTTCGTATTATGAAAGCCGTATCAGTGGAATCATACAAGAAAATCTCTAACTTAAAGATGTTTGCAGAGATGAGAAGTAGAGCATCAAATTAAGTGGAAAGGGTTTGCAACAAAGTAAATAGTAAGAACATAAATGCAAACCAAATTTTTATAGTGGTTCGGTCAT
This sequence comes from Musa beccarii, assembly GCA_024322285.1. Lineage (NCBI taxonomy): Eukaryota > Viridiplantae > Streptophyta > Magnoliopsida > Zingiberales > Musaceae > Musa > Musa beccarii. Next base: position 35,139,359 of record CM044396.1, on the reverse strand, counting down.
CCGACCTACGTCCACTCCCGATTCCTCTTGCTTGAGGCCACCGGCTTTCCACTAGCTATCCTCCTTCTAACGGGCGAGGATGAACTCCCTCACAGCACCTCTCCTTTTGATGGGCTTAGGAGATAACCCTTACAAGCACTCTTACCCCTCTCTTAGACTAGAACACTCTTAAGACTTAGAGGGAAGATTTGATATATTTTTAAGAGAGTTTTCCCTTTCCTTTTTTCAGTTCTAGGCCCCCTCTAAACTCTAAATGAGTTGGGTATTTATAGGCCTCAAAGTGATCCAAATTTGGAGCCCAAACTTGGAGCCAAAATTTGAACCATTTTGAATTTCCCGACGCTGGCAGTATTGGGCGGTGCCACCGCCCATCCAGCGGTGCTACTGCTGGTGCCCACGGGTGCTGGGCGGTGCTACCGCCCCAGCCAGGCAGTGCCACCGCCTGGCTCTCGGCCACTGGGCGGTACTACCACCCAGGTCATTTTAGCACAGTAGTTTCGGTTAAAACTGGTCCAAATGAAGTCTGAATTGGCCCAAATTTGATTTATAAGATTAACACCTAATCCTAAACCAAATTATGTGCTAACTATGAATTTTAAAGATATTTTTTAAGCTATTACAAACTCTACAAGACAAGACTTCTTTCGGAGAGCTTTCGGCGAACTTCCGGTGGTCTTCCGATGAACCCTCGGAAACCATTCTGCGGACTCCCGGCAAGCTCCCGGACTTCACGATGATCTTGGCGAGTTCCAACGAGCTTTATTGGCAAGCTCCGATCTTTTTTGGCAAGCTCTGTGAACTTCCGACAAACCTTTCGACGAACTTCCGAAAACCCTTCAGCAAGCTCCCTACTCGTTCTCGGTCGGTTCCGGCAACACTCCCAACGAATCTTCGGACTTCCGTCGAACTCTCGAACTCCCAACGATCCATCACACTTATCTTCTAGCACTTTGTTTCACTTTATGTCTTCATCGTCATCGTAGTTAATCCTGCACACACATAAACAAAAACTCTACTTTGATCTAGATAGTTATTACAATGCGAATTGACATTCAGTTGCCCGGCACGTCATTGGTCGGCACTTCGTCTGATCCTTCGGCACATCGTCCTCTCTTACGGTCCATTGCCCAATCGACGATTGACCTCCGCAACCCCGATATCCTTGGCGCAACAAGCTTCTTGGCCCGATGCCCGATGTACGAAGCCTTCAGCCGATTATCGACCGAACCTCCTACTCGACATCCAATATCCTAACGTGATCACCTCCGACACAACGTCAATTCCTCTAGCGTCAACTGTCTAATCCTGATTGATAGTATACTTGCGTAACTCAAAATGCAGTTAGACCATAAATCACAATCAATTAGTTTCATCATTAAAATCCGAGATTCAACAGGTGGTACTATTGAATCTCGGATTTTGATGATGAAGTCAATTGATGGTTATTTGATCTAATCCATTTTTGAGATAAGTGTGCAAGATTAACTATGATAGAGCAAATTACCAGAGTCAAGTTGCTGGAAGTTCAAGAGTCCACCGAAAGTCCGAAGGATCATCGGAAGTGCTGCCGGAGCCAATCGAGATGAAATCGGGGACTTGCCGAAGGTTTCGGAAGTTCGTTGGAAAGATCGTTGGAGGTTCGCGGAGATGACCGAGAAGGTTCGGAAGGGTGCCAAAGACTCGTTGAACTCGCCATAGAATCTGGGAGCCTGCTGGGAGTCCGCCGGAAGGAATCCGAGGGAGTGTCGGAAGTCCGCCAGAAGATCGCCGGAAAGCTCTTCGGAAGATAACTTGATGGTGTCAGTTTAATTTTGCTTTAAAAGTTCATAGTTAGCACTTAATTAGGGTATAGACTAGGTGTTAATCCTGTGTAGACCTGGATTGGGTCTATTGGGCCCTTATTGGGCTGTATTGGGCCGAAGGTTAGGCCCATACAGTTTCTGCCAAGGGCAAGCGGTAGCACCGCCAGACCCAGGCGATAGCACCACCGGACCCAGGCGATAGCACCGCTTTGTTGGCCGTAGGTCGGTGTACCACCGCTTGAGCGGTGTGGTACCACCGACAGTGGTTGCAACCACATGTCGAGCGATAATCTTGCCATGCCGATAGCAGTAGTACCAGCCGATGCAGGCGGTAGTACCGCCAAAGACACTGTGACACACGCAATGGTGTGTCGGCGGTAGTCTGCCAGATACCAAGCCAGTAGTACCGCCTATAGTCCGAAATTTCGGACGAGACCTCTTTGAGCGGGATTTTTGAATCCCAAAATTTCCCTATAAATACCCCTTTACTTCTAACTGGTTAAGAAAACCTTTTTTAGTGTTAGAATTGAGTCTAAGCTATAGCAAATTCTTGCTTTCAATTGCTCAAGTGTTCACCTCCTTCTTCTACTTGTAAAAATTCTGTAAAGTCAGGGAACCTTTGGTAAAAGGTTGTAAAGGGGTGTTTGGTCCTTCCCCTTTAAGAGATTTGGTAGTGAAAGTTGGGAGCCTCATTGGAGGAGGCTTCAAGAATAGACGTAGGTCATTTGACCGAACCACTGTACATCGCTGCGTACATTTGATGTGTGAGTGTTTGAATTTCTGTTTCGTAAATTTCTTAGCTGCAAAATTGATTGGAATTCTTCTCCCTACTTTTGACTTTATTTACCTGAATTACTTCAAGTTAAAGTCGCTTTAGTTATATCAAGTTTTTATACGAATCTCCGTAATCGGCTTTCAAAAAGTCAAGTTTTAATCCGCTGCACTAATTCACCCCCCCCCCCCCCTCTTAGTGCCGCTCCGAACCTAACAAGTACTACCGCCCAGACCTCTTGAGAGACTAAGCCCTAGGTGGTTTCACCACCCAGTCCTAGTAGTGCCATCGCCAAATAAGGTTCAGCATATTATTTGGGCTAACAGTCCAGCCCAAACCTATCTAAATTTGAGCCCAATTAGCTCCTAACTGAGTTAGTGGAAGTATCTCTCAATCCTAACTCAAATTACACCCTAATTATGATAATTAAGATATTTACTTGAGCAAGCAAGTTTGATAGGTCAGAAGTTCTTTCAGCGAGCTTCCGACAATCTTCCAGCGGACTTCCGATGGACTCATGGTGATCTTCCAATGGACTCCCGACAAGCTCTTGAACTTTCGACGATCTTCTTAGCAAACTCCGACGAGCTTGTTTGGCGAGCTCCGAACTTCTCAATGAGCTCTAGTGAACTCTTGACGAATTTCTTGGCAAACTCCGAACATACTTTTCAGCGAGCTCCCAACGAACTTCTCGGCAAATTCTGACAACACTCCCGACGAACTTTCGATGAACTCCCGACGAACTCTCGGACTCCTAACGAATCGTCCGATCTTTGACTCTAGCACTATATTAGCTTTAAGCTTTATTCATTATCGTAGTTAATCCTATATACTTTTCTCAACATATAGATTAGATCAATAATTTATCAATTGATTTCATCATTAAAATCTAAAATTCAACACTAACAGCGTGAAAACACATTACACCACTAAGAGACAAACAAACACCAAGTGGGGAACATTTGATTCTAAATATGATTCTGTTTGTTGATGGAGTTTAGTTTTATTTCTATTTTACCTTCATTTCATAGGCCTTGGTCTATTTCATTTTGTCCCTATGCTTTGTCATAGTGGAACGTGTCTGTGCTATATTGTCTTATCTTTTTATTCCTATTATATTAACACTATTCTTACCTTTTTATAAAAAAAAATCTTCATTGATCTTTTCAACTTATTAAATAATTGATATAAGGTACTTTAAACTTTTATTTAAGGAAACTTTTTATCTATTCAACATTATATTCTCTTGTTTATTCATAGAGTTATTAAAATTATATCTTATATATTTAGTTTTAGTCTTATTTAATATAAAACATTTGGTTTGTAAGGATTGTCACCATAGCTAAGCTTATAATTAATTTCACTTATGCTCTCTTTAGCTAAAATAATATCATCAATAAATAATATATACTAGGTACTATCGTGTAAATGACTAGTAAATTCATTTAATATCAATGTGAAAGGGTAAAAAATTAATATGATCTCTAATGTAATCGTATGTTAATAGGAAACTCACTAGATATACTTTCTATAGTTCAACACTAGTAACTGTATTGTCATATATATCTCTAACAACAGTAATATACTTAGTAGATATAACTTTCATTTCTAAAATTATTCATAATAAATCTCTAGGAACCTTATCATATGGCTTTCTTTAGGTTAATAAAAATCATATATGAATCTTTCTTTCTTTATATATTTTTTCATTAATTATCTTAATAAATAAATCAATTATATTGTTAATATTCTCAATATAAAACTAAATTAATTTTTAAATATATTTATTTCTAGTCTTATCTTAATTATGATAACTCTTTCCTAAAGTTGGCTCATTATTTTAATTTCTTCATAATTTAAATAATTTTATATATCTCTTTTATTCTTGCAAATTAACACTAAAAATTATTTTTATATTTATTAGACAACTTTCTAAATCGTATAATTTTGTTAAATCCTTATCTCTTAAACTTTTTAAAACCTCAATAAGGATACCATCAAGTCCCACACTCTTAACTATTTTTATTTTCTTTAATGTGTCTTTTACTTCAATAACTCTATTTTTTATGAATAATTTTATAATTATTAAATCTACCACTATTATTTATCGTTAAGTCTAAATCTTATGTGGAATATTCATTAAATAAATTATTAAAATAAATTTTTTATCTTTCCTTAATCTCATTATCATTAATAAGTATTCTTTGATTTTTTTTCTTTTATATATCTAATATTACTTATATCCTTACAAATTTTCTTCTAGCTTTAGTAATTTGACATATATCTTTTTCACCATCTTTATACCTAATCTATTATAAAAAATATTATGTTTTATATCTTACCATACTAACCACATTTTTAACCCTTTTTTTCAGATTCTTTATATCTTTTAAATTTTTTCTTATTTTTATAATTTTGTTAATCTTTATAACTTGATCTTTTAGTAAAAAAATTTTAAACTTCCTCGTACTATCAACTCTCTCTTAAGATGACACTTAAACATTTAGTTTCAGCAAAAAAAAATTTATTACTCTTTAACCATCATAGTCTAAATAATATTAATATTATCCAATTTAAGTTTTAAGTCCCCTCATTTTATCCTATTTTTAAAAATCTTTATATTATCATCTTTAAAATTTTACCACCTAGTCCTAATTTTTTTTTACTATTTTTTTTTCTATTTTCTATAGTAAATATATAATACTATCAACTTATATTGATTTGTTAAACTTTTGCTATGTATAACTTTACAATTCTTATAAATAACTATATTTATCTTTCTAGTGAGAAAAAAGACTATTTGACTATAGTTGTGACTACTTTTATAAGTAACTAAATATTTATCTCTCTTATTAAAATGAGTATTTATAATTATAAGATCATATGAAACTGTAAAATCTAAAATTATACCATCATATTCATTTCTCTCCCAATAACTAAAGTCCTCGTGCACTCCTTTATATTTACCATATATTTTTCCTTATAAGTTTTCCTTAAGTAAGTGATATCATTTAAACATTCTCAAAATTCTCTTTTAGTTTGATCATCTAATTCAACTTGAGGTGCATAACATTAATGATATTCAAAACATCTTGTTTTTTATAAATTTTAAAGCTATAATTCTATCTACAAATCTTTTTACATTTATAACATTATTCTTAATATCCTTATTAATAATAATTTCTATATCATTTTTATGTTTAACTTTTTCAATATATCAAATTTTAAATCTAGTACTATCAATCTCTCTATATTTTGTTTTTACTTAGTCTCTTATAAATAAATAATATTTATTCTTCTTCTGATCATGATGTCTATTAATTATAATCTTTTTCTTGAAAGTGTTTTTATATCTCAATAACTAACATAACACTCTATTCTTAGACTAACTTCATTACTTCTATTAGTCTAAAATAATTAGAGAATCTTTACCTATTTGGCATTATATCCAGGTGCCAATGTGATGGGTCATGAAATCATCGACTTAGCACCTATACACTCCGATAACTAAAGAGCTATAATATATATTGAATGCAAATTAATACCCTCCACTTGTTGTGTGGCCATTACCCTCTTCTTGTAAAATCAACTTATTAAGGTATATAGTATCAACGCTTATAAAGCCCAAGATCTTCCATTTCCTTACCGATGTGGGACTAATGAATTCACCCTACCTATCCCCTCTAAGGTGCTTGGTGTGACATTCTTTCCCACCCAATCACGTAACGTCCTTGTCACGACTGGCCACCTTACCTACCCCCTCCAAGGTGCTTGGCTTGAGTCGATGAAGGTCAGGGGTGGCTCTGATGCCAAATGATAAAAATCATCAACTTAGCAACAATACACCCCGATAGCTAAAGAGATATGATACATATGGAATACAAATTGATACCCTTCAACGAATTGAAACAAGGCAGATCATTTAAGAATGAAGTAAAGAAAATTATTATAATCACTTATCAATATAAAATTGATGAAATAATTAAAATAGCACTTTGAATTCCCTTAAGACGTCATGAACTAACAAGTTTGATAAGTCAAAGGAAAATTAAAGATTTTGTTTCGAACACCATAAGCAAAAAAGCTTGATAAGTTTTAAAGTTCATGCAAGAACTTAAAAACAAAACACTCACCAGTTTTATAGAATTATTATACTTCCCAAATTATCTATGTTATATTGGGAGTCAGCCTCATTTATATTGTATGAGGCTAAGTATAAAGGGAATGAATGTATTAAATAATATTTATATTTTTAATTCATGAATTTTGGTAAACATGACTAAATCAACTTTTATTCTTCAAGATGAGGTCTTCAAATTTGTCCTTCTCTCTTCATGACCATTTTGGGCTCTTCTTGTAATCATAGAACCTTGACTGAGTTTTGACTAGCTTATCCTTCTAAATATTTTTTAATAAATAAGTTAAAGCTTCTTTCATCTTTTTAGTTTTAGCTCTTATCATTGGTCCTGCATGAATAGTTAGAGGGTCTTTAATAAAATTATAATCAACTTGCTAGTTCATATCATCCACCGTTTATAATTCGAGACATATAGATAGTGAAGGTGCTTCACATCACTTCCGAGTAATGATCTAACTCTATGCTAAAATTGATATCATGTTCATGATATCTAACATAACTTTATGCTGGTTTTCAATTTTCTAATGTAATCCTCCATATTTTTCATCCAACTCGAGCCAACATTGATAATATTTATGAGTCAAGTGGATAAGAAAATTTTATAAGACAAGTTGTTAAGTTAATAATACTTTATGACTCAATGTTGGAGTGATTAATTTTATATATATATATATATATATATATATATATATATAAAGATGAGAATGAGAATGTTAAAGGAATGTGTGTGAAATTATTATAAAATATAAACAGATTTTTTAATGAATAATTTAGTATAATTTTGATTAAGGATAAAACGTGAGAGAATTAATTAAGAAAATCTAAAGATTTTGTAGTTAAAATCTAAAAATGCCCTACTAAATAATTATAATAAATATTTAAATACTTTAAATATAAATAAAGATATTTATATTTAAAAAGTTCATGTGTGGGAAAAGAAAAATGATGTAATGGATCTCAAATTGTTGGAACATTAGATGTGCGTGTAAAGTTATTAGAAAATATAAAAAAATTATGAATAATTATGTGTAGTCTCAGTTGAGGATACAATGTTGGAGAACCGATTAAGGAGACTATATATAGATTTTATAGTTAAAAGAGGTTCTACAATTAGTATTAGTGATACAAACACAAGTAGAGGGATATAAATTTTCTAATACATATTCATTGTGGCAGCGACAAATCGACTCCATCCCAAAAGTTCTCATAACGATCTATTTGTGTGGGAAGGCTTGTGGTGGGTGGTCAGATCGGGGCTGGAGGGGATATCTCAATTGGGTGCTATGTCGGTGTATGACCGTATCAAATGGATGCGACCTTGGGTTTAGTTGCAGCCAAGGATTTTGGCGGAGGCCACACACTCCATATCATTCCTCTCCACAATTCCCACGACGGACAACTGCACTGTACAATACTGCCGATGGAGTCAACATGCACCAGATTGTGTTGGATGACCGTATCACTTATCCCCATGCATTCATATATCTCTCTTGCTCTCCCTTCATCAAAATACTATGCTCTCTCTCTCTATATATATATATCATCACTTATTAACATATATTAGAGTTAGATATTGACTTTTGCGTAGAACAAGAATGATTATGTCCCGTCACATGTACATGAGAGACCTACATGAGCACTTAAAAATCTAAAAGAGGTATGAGTAAGTAAATGTCTATCCTATTTTATCTTTATCTTTCGAAGGATACAGAATATGATAAGATAGAATCGGACTATCAACAGGACTACGACGAGAAGAGGTTGAGTTCCAACAACCCCCATTCCACCGAGTCTAAGAATTGAGGGACTCTCATATTAATTAAAGTAGGAATTAAATCGAATAAGGCAACCCAACAATTAGTTGACAAAGTCATGATTAATTAACTTTAATCCCAAAATCAAACGTATGTAATAAGTGATAGCGGATAAGATTTCCTCAAACTATATGGGAAAATTTCGTTGATTTGTTGAGGGAAATCCTCCCTGGTTGTTGAGTGAAATCCTTCCTCCTAACCTGTATAAATATAACTCATATTGTACTAATCAAAACAAGATACTTTTACTTTATCATGGTATCAAAGCATCTTGCCTAGAGCAAGCTCGCTCCTCACCAACTCTTCCCCCTCTGCCTCCTGCTTCCACTGGCAGAAGCTTTCTCTCCGTTGTTCTAGCCAACGGACCACCCCCACTACTGCTGCTTCTTGGCCGCGACCTCTCCACCATTGCCGCTACCAACGACCATCCCCGCCGCCTCTGCTCTTCCCCCTCTCGGTTAGTGATCTCTTCCCCCTCGCTGCCTCAGCCGCAACGATCTACAGCCGTAGTCGCCACTGTTCTACGGTGAAACAATATATAAGAACGCAGCCGCTGCTGCTGGTCCCAACCGCGCCACCACCGTTGCCAATCGTCGAGCCCTTGCAGCGCTAGCATTCCCTTTTGCGGTGCGATAGAAGCAGAGCAGTCTCTGTTGTCAGAGCTCTGTGCACACTAGTGCCACTCTCCATCAGATTCATTGGTTAGCTTGTTCTCGTTGGAGCGAGGTATGTCCAAGGTATCATGAGTCTGTAGTAAGCACTCACCCTTGACCTCGCGACAGCAAACTCTCTTCTTGCTGTCCGACAACGGTCATCCACTGAGAATCTGTACAATCTCTACTCGCCGAATGCATCCTCCTATTCCACCGAACTGTTGGGCTGAGAGCCCAGTTCAGCCCATATGGGCTTTAGCAACCCATGGCCCATAACTCTTCTCTTATTAACCCTAACCCTAACCTAATCTCTAATTATATATAGGGTCTAGGTGGCTACGAAATTAGTTGATCAAATATCGCAGCAAAGGGCAGCAACTTGGCAGCAATATTAGGGATTCAAAGAGAGGAGAAAAGGGCAGAAAAATAAGAGAAAAAGAAAGGGAAGAAGACAAAGAAAACTCAGAAATTGTTCTCACTCATCCAAACAGTTTCTCATCTCAGGTTAGATCAGATCTACAGTGAGTTTTTCTGTGATGGCTTAAGCGAGGTTTTGGATATTGTGCACAGTGACGTGATCCTTGTATCCCAGTTATTCTCTTGTGATTGTTGCTTGGGTTTTGGGCAAGAGATTCGAGAATTGTACATTCATTATTTCTATAGTGGATTTTCTCTGGTTTGCTCCGTGGTTTTTACCCTTCACGTTGAAGGGGTTTTCCACGTAAATCTTGGTGTTCTATTTGATTGTGATTTATGTTTTAATTCCGTTGTGTTACGGCCTGCTAGTATTTGTTCATAGACAAAAAGTTATTGTTTATTACCTATCCTTTTTTATTTCCCCATCAACTGGTATCAGAGCAAGGTTTTGGTGATTTAATTTTTGTATTTGAACATGGAAGCTGGTAATGTTTCACGCACGATTAGTTTGAACGGAAACAATTGGATGATATGGAAACCAAGAATGGAAGATCTCTTGTATTGTAAAGATTTATATGCACCTTTGCAAGGGGATAGTGAAAAACCCATAACTATGACAGATGATGAGTGGAAGAGATTAGATCGAAAAACGGTTGGATTTATTCGATAGTGGCTCGATGATAGTGTCTTTCATCATGTTTCTACTGAAAGTTCTGCATATTCTCTTTGGAAAAAGTTAGAAGGTCTCTATAAAAGAAAAATAGCGAGCAACAAAGCTTTTTTGAACAGAAAACTTATGAACCTAAAATATAAAGAGGGTGCTTCTATTGCTGAGCATTTGAATGAAATTCAGAGTATTACTAACCAGATTATCTTTTATGAAAATATCTCTTGATGATGAGTTGCAGGCATTGTTACTTCTCGCCATTGCCGAAAAGTTGAGAGACACCGGTGGTTTCCCTCGGATAATTCTCAAGCTCCATGGATGGTATTGTTACCATGAGTCAAGTAACAAGCGAGTTTGTTGAATGAGGAGTTGAGAAGAAAGACCTCAAAATGAGTATCTCGAGATTGATTCACACGGCACTTATCTCGAGAGAGCGAGGGAAGGTCAAGGTCTAAAGATAGAAGCGATTCACGCATAGGTAGAAGCAAGTCAAGATCAAGGAAAGATATTGTTTGCTATAATTGTGGTGAGAAAGGACATTATAAGAATCAGTGTAAGCAGCCTAAGAAGAGCAAGAAAAAGGGAAAAGAAGTAGAGTCTACAGAGTCAAAAGAAAATACCACAGCTATAGTGCAGATTGGTGATTATTTAATTTTGTCTCTATCTGATGATATTTTTTCTTGTGTGTGTCAGGATCTCGAGTGGATAATTGACACAGGAGCTTCTTATCATGCTACACCACGGAGGGAGTTTTTTACTACGTACAGGTCTGGAAATTTTGGTGTTGTCGAGATGGGCAACCATGGCACAGCAGACATCATTGGCATGGGTGACATCCATATAAAGACCAATCTTGGATGCAAATTGGTGCTTAAGGATGTGAGGCATGTGGTTGACTTGAGGTTGAATCTAATTTCAGTTGGAAGATTAGATGATGAATACTATGATAGCAGGTTTCACAGAGGGCAGTGGAAACTTAGTAAGGGTTCTCTTGTTATAACTAATGGAAAGAAATCTCACACTTTGTACAGGTTGCAGGCTAAAGCTTGTGGTGAACAGTTAAATGCCACAAAGAAAGACTTCAGCATGGAGTTGTGGCATAGGCGATTGGGACACATGAGCGAGAAAGGACTGCAAGCTCTTTCCAAGAGAGAGGTATTGCCTGACCTCAGAGGTATACGTTTGAACCCTTGTATCGATTATTTAACTGGTAAACAACATAGAGTTTCATTTGCTAGTCCTGCTTTGTCTAGAAAAATGCATGCCTTAGACCGTGTTTATACAGATGTATGTGGTCTTTTGAGGACAAAAACTCCTAATGGTTCTATTAATGTTCCTGGCATCGGTGGTGCACTTTACTTTGTTAGTTTTATAGATGACTATTCCAGGAAAGTTTGGGCCTATGCTTTGAAGACCAAGGATCAGGTTATTGGTGTCTTCAAAGAGTTTCATGCCAGAGTTGAAAGGGAGACAGAAAGACAGTTGAAATGCATAAGATCGATAATGATGGTGAGTATACAGATTGTTTGATGATTATTGCAGGTCACATGGCATCCAAAGATGAGATGACAGCTTCTGTACACCTCAAAGATAATGCAATTGCAGAGAGGATGAACCGCACCATCATGGAAAAGATCATATGTATGCTTTCACAGGCAAAGCTACCCAAAAGATTTTGGGATGAAGCTTTGAGGACTGTAGTTGATGTGATCAACTTATCTCCCTGTACAGCCATAGATACTAATGTTGCAGAGCATGTTTGGTCAGAGAAAGATGTTTCATATAAGCATTTGAGAGTATTTGGTTGTCGTGCATTTGCACATATTCCAGATAATGAAAGGTCTAAGCTTTGATGGTAAGACAAAAGAATGTATTTTTCTTGGCTACTCACATGATCAATTTGGTTACGAGGTTTTGGGATCCAGGAAAAGCGATGGTGTTTAGGAGCGAGAGATGTGGTCTTCTTTGAGGATCAAACCCTTGAGGATTTGAAGAAGAAGGCACCAAACCAAGACTTCTGCGAAGGATTAGCGGTGTGACCTAGTTGTTCCTCCAAATATCGGGGTGATGGGGAGATGTGCAGGAAGATGGTGTAGAGCCGGATATTAATCTACACCAAGACATGTTGAGCAAGAAGAAGTTGAGGAGCAGCTTCCCGAGAACCTCAATTGAGAAGATCTTTAAGACAACGTCGGCCTTCTATAAGATACTCTGAGATGAGCATGTGATGCTTATCGATGCAGGTGAACCAGAGAGAGTTACCAGAAGCGGTTGAAAGTGAGCGAGAACAAAATGTGGCTAGTTGCTATGCGAGGAAGAGATGGATGCTCTGAGATGAATCATACATATGATTTGGTACAACTTCCACAGGGAATGAAGGCCTTGAAGAACAAGTGGGTTTTTAGGTTGAAGACTCAAGAATATTGTTCTCACCAAAGTACAAAGCCGATTGGTTGTGAAAGGCTTTGGTCAAAAGAAAGATATTGACTTTGAAGAGATTTTTTCTCCGTTATTAAAATGTCTTCTATTCGTGTTGCTGCTCATTTCAGGTATTAAACATGCAGAACTTTCTAATTCTATAGGGTCAATTCAAACAAAACAAGAATAGGCAATTGAACTAGGTATTGCTTTGCTAGCCAGGACTTGGAGGTGGAGCAGGTTAGATGTGAAGACGACTTTTCCTTCATGGTGATTTGGAGGAGGAAATTTATATGGAGCAACCGAGAAGGTTTCAAAGTCAAAGGTAAAGAAAATTTTGTCTGCAAGTTAAGAAAGAGTTTGTATGGATTGAAGCAAGCTCCAAGACAGTGGTATAGAAAGTTTGATTCATTTATGATTAAAAATGGATACAAAAGAATGGCTTCAGATCATTGTGTGTACATCAAACGATTTGGTGAGGATTTTATTATTCTCTTACTTTATGTTGATGATATGCTTATCCTTGGGAAAGATATGCATACAATTGTGAGTTGAAGAAGGAACTAAGTGAGTCCTTTGCAATGAAGGACATGGGGCCAGCAAAGCAAATCTGGGCATCTGATTTTCGTGATAGGAAAAACAAGAAGATTTGGTTGTCACAGGGAGAAATACATCGAGAAGGTATTAGATAGGTTTAGTATGAGCAATGCAAAGCCAGTTGGTTCTCCTCTTTTAGGTCACTTCAAGTTGTGCTCGCAATGCAGTCCGTCAAGTGATGAGGAGAAGGAGAAAATGCAAAAGGTTCCTTATGCTTCAGCGCCAGCTTGGAAGTTTAATGTATGCAATGGTATGTGCAGGCCTGGACATCGCATATGCACGATGGGTGTTACTAGCGATTTCTTGCAAATCCAGTAAAGAGCATTGGGCAAAGCCGAAGTGAAGTGGATTTTGGGATATCTCGAGAGAGGAAGCTCTAAGGTTTGTTTAAGCTTTGGAGGTGGACCACTGTGCTAGTGGGTTACACATATGCAGAGATATGGCCGAGATCTTGATACAAGAAATCTACATCAGTTTTGTACTTACTTTTGCGGGGTGAGTTGTGTCATGGCAATCCAGTTACAAAGGTGTATTACTCTCTCCACCACAGAGGAGAATATATTCTTTGCTATAGAGGTTTGTAAAGAAATGTTATGGATGAAAGAATTCTTACAAGAATTAGGGTTAAAACAGGAAAATTATGTGGTGTATTGTGACAGCCAAAGTGCCATCCATTTATGTAAGAACCCAGTTTTTCATTCCAAGTCAAAGCATATAGATGTCGAGATATCACTTTGGATTCAAATGTATTTGAAGAGAAGCATTTGCAACTTGGAAAATTCATACAGATGATAATGGAGCGACATGTTGACAAAGACCTTACCAAAAGAGAGGCAGGAGATGTGTCGACAATTGGTCAGCATGGATTTACACTGAGTCATGGGATAGCCTCCCTTATGGGCTGAAGGGGGAGGTTGTTAGGTTGAGAGCCCAGTTCAGCCTATATGGGCTTTAGCAACCCATGGCCCATAACCCTTCTCTTATTAACCCTAACCCTAACCTAATCTCTAATTATATATAGGGGCTAGGTGGCTACGAATTAGTAGATCAAATATCGCAGCAAAGGGCAGCAACTTGGCAGCAATATTAGGGATTCAAAGAGAGGAGAAAAGGGCAGAAAAACAAGAGTAAAAGAAAGGGAAGAAGACAAAGAAAACTTAGAAATTGTTCTCACTCATCCAAACAGTTTCTCATCTCAGGTTAGATTAGATCTACAGTGAGTTTTTCTGTGATGGCTTGAGCGAGGTTTTGGATATTGTGTACAGTGACGTGATCCTTGTATCCCAGTTATTCTCTTGTGATTGTTGCTTGGGTTTTGGGCAAGAGATTCGAGAATTGTACATTCATTATTTCTATAGTGGTTTTTCTCTGGTTGGCCCCGTGGTTTTTACCCTTCACGTTGAAGGGGTTTTCCACGTAAATCTTGGTGTTCTATTTGATTGTGATTTCTGTTTTAATTCCGTTGTGTTACGGCCTGCTAGTATTTGTTCATAGACAAAAAGTTATTATTTATTACATATCCTTTTTTATTTCCCCATCACGAACTGATGCCGAGAATCCTCTCTCCTCTGCCTCGGCGCACCTCCGGCGGCGTTGATCTAACGTAACAAAGGCTTTTCTGCTGCCGTCACTTTCTTTCCTGTGTCTACCATCCTGCTGCCCCCGCATCTGCACTATCTGACTGCCCATGGTAAGATCAATTTACATCCTTCGACAAAGCATTGGAGAGTTTGAGACTTTCCCCTCCAGCAGAAGAGCACCACAGGGTACTCTATCTACCCCGAGTGCACTTGCTTATCTTCTTCCCCTTGTTGCTTCACCGCTCAGATATTCCATCAACCTCTTGATAAACTCGTTACCACTCAAATCCTTCGTCATAAGATCTACAAAACTACAGTTACAATGCCTCCGACTGAAGCACTGCTCCATGTTGCAACTCTATTCCACCCCTTGTCTACACTCGATAACTCCCTCAGTTGTGCATCCTTAAAATGTCTTCCTCATTTACATCTGACACTCAAGTTATTATCCCTATAGGGAACCATAACACTTCTCAACCTACAGGTCTTATTACCATCAATGCTACAGCGCTCATTCCCTTCAAGTTATCCAAAGGTGACAACTACGCATCGTGACGTGCATAATTTTCTAATATCCTATTTGGATATGATTTACTAGGCTACATCGACAACTCTTTTTATTGTCCACACGCATTGATCAACGTCACAGGAGAACCCCATCCAGTACTAAATCCAGCTCACAAGCTATGGCTATGTCAAGATCATCTCATTTTTCAAGTTATTCAAGCCTCAGTCGCTGGGTCCGTCGCCCCACTGATTTCTTCATGTACGACTACTGCAGAAGCATGGTACAAGTTGCAAACCACCTTAGCAAATCGCTCGTATACTCGCATGCTCAGACTTCTATCTAGTTTAATGAAAATGAAACAAGAGGAAAGTACTATTGCTGATTATCTATAAAATATCAAAGTTATTATCGATGACTTGGCTTTGATAGGTCATTCCATGAGTGATGAAGAAGTTCTAGTCTATATATACTCTTAATGGCCTAGGAGGTGAGTACAAAGAACTAGCAGCAGCAATTTAGGCACGCGACTCACCAATATTATTTGAAAAACTCTATAACAAGTTGACTGATTATGAGATGTATTTGAAGTGCCATGATAAGTCGCTCGAACCAACTATCACAGCTCAGGTTAGTCAAAAATTCAAAAGGAAGAGCAACCGGTATAATACACAAATCAACAAAAGTCTAGCTTAGTTGCCTCCTGACCCTATGGGTCCCAAGCAAACCCCCTCTCATCCACATCATCGCTTTCAAGATGTCAACTTCAACACTCAACAGCCTTGGTGTCCTGATCACATCAGCCAACAATGAGTTGTCTGTTAGCTATATGATAAAGTCGAACATTCTGCGAAAGTATGCCAGTCTCGACCCAGACTCCCTGCTCCATCACGGTGGCCTCAAGCGAATCTCATGACTACTCTGACCACTAGTAAATCTAATTAGTTTATGAACTTTGGAGCCTCTCATCACATCACCTCTGATCTTCAGAACCTGTTCATCCATAACAACTATGGCGGCAATGAAGATATCATCATCGGGTGTAAATGGGTCTTTCGAATTAAGCGGAACCCAAACGGATCCGTTGCTAGATATAAAAGCATGTCTAGTAGCCAAAGGGTTTCATCAACGACCTGGAGTTGACTCCACAGAGACTTTCAGTCCTGTTGTTAAACCCACAATAATTCAATTTATTCTAAGTTTGGCCATCTCAAAAGGCTAGTAGCTATGACAACTATATGTTAACAATGCCTTTCTACAAGGGACTTTAACTGAAGATGTCTATATGCGCAACCCCCTGACTTCATTCATCATCAGTATCCAAGACATGTGTGCAAACTACAAAAAGCTATTTATGGACTTCGACAAGCTCCAAGAGCCTGGTATACTGAACTTGGCTCATTTCTGACATCAATTGGTTTTATCAACTCTAAGTCTAATACCTCGTTATTCTTATGATAACAAGATAGACATACAATATATCTTCTCATATATGTGGATGATATTATTGTTACATGCAATGATCCCTTGGAGATTCAGACATTCCTAAAACAATTGGTTGATCGATTCTCTCTCAAATATTTTGGACCCTTAAGTTACTTTCTGGGAGTTGAAGTAACATTTACATCTTCAGGTCTTCTCCTATCACAAAGAAAGTATATTTAAGATCTATTATCCAAAATAAACATGCAGGATGCAAAAGAAGTTACAACTCCTCTCTCGACTAGTGAATCACTCAAATTATGTAATGGAAGTTCTGCTTCGGACACTACTCAATACCGACAAGTACTTAGCTCTCACCCATCCAGATATCTCATTTGCAGTCAATAAATTGTCTCAATTCATGCACCAGCCATCTACTACGCATTAGTCTGTCGTCAAATGAATTTTGCGGTATCTTAAAGGAACCCTTCATCATGGTCTCTTTCTCCGCAAACACACTCCACTTAATCTCCATGCCTTTGTTGATGCTGATTGGACGGAAAACTTTGATGATAGAACTTCTACGTTAGGGTATATTGTTTTCCTTGGAACTAATCCTATCAGTTGGAGTTTTAAGAAGCAAAAGATAATCGCACGATTTATGACTGAAGCTGAATACCGTGCCATCACTATAGCTACTGCTAAACTCAATTGGGTCACAAATCTTCTTAAGGAACTCAACATCAACTCTACCCTTCCTCCTACAATATATTGTGATAATATTGGAGCTGCCTACTTATGTGCCAATCCAGTATTCCATTCACGCATGAAACACATCGCCATCGACTTCCACTTCGTGTAAGATCAAGTTGTCAGATATTAACTACATGTCTCTCACGTACATACGGTTGATCAACTAGCAAACTCACTCACGAAGCCTCTTGCCTCTAAACTATTTTCATTACATCGATCCAAGATTAGTATCCTTGATAGAAGTACCATCTTGTGGGGGCATGATAGCAGATAAGATTTCCTCAAATTGTATGAGAAAATCCCACTGGTTTGTTGAGAAAAATCCTTCTTAGTTGTTGAGGGAAATCCTCCTGATTGTTGAGGAAAATTCTTTATCCTAACTTGTATAAATATAACTCATATTGTATTAATCAAAATAAATTTTTACGATTATATTTTTACTTTATCAAGTAATGCCACTTATGAGCTGCTGTTCCTCGTGTCTTCACCACCGAAACAGATCAGACCAAGTGGCAACTGCAACTAGCACAGCTTTACGTACCTTTCGAGGAACCACCACGGAAATTTCTCCGAGAGCAAAGTAGCAGCATACGCCCAAAACACAGTTGTAGTCCAATATTGTTTGGAGGATAAGGGTGCATCAATCTGTCTATCCATTTATCTATCTATCTGTCTTCTCTTCTCGGGCACATCGTTGCTGCTGGGTTAGTTCGGCATGCAGGATCGGAGCTTAATTTGATGGAGGATGACTGGTTTAAGGAACAAGGAAATGACTTTAAAATGGTGTAATATGCTTGAACCATCTCTCTCTCTCTCTCTCTCTCTCTCTCTCTCTCTCTCTCTCTCTCTCTAGTAAATGCAGAAAGGATAACATTAATAGGCAGATAATAACATTTTTAGAGAAATACATAGATATTTATATTTATATTCCTCCAACATCCAATTTAAGTATATATATAATTCTTAACTGAAAAAAGCTATTGATAACTATGGTTGACAGTAATTAATCCAATTTTTATTTTGAGAATGGATATTAACATGAGAGATATATGTGCGTAATCTTAGTATTTGAACTATTCAATACATGCAATATAAAAATACATTATTTCCAATCCTTGCCATAAGAGATAGATAAACTAAACAACTTATGGGTTAATTCCTTTTCCCAAAAGGTTTTTTCCCTCGATTCTGATATGGTTCAAGAGAAAGATAAATAATACTCGAATATAAAGAATCAGAAAAATTTTCTAGGTTAACCTTCACAAGTCTTGGACAGTGGTCTATCACTTAGAAAAATCACTGCTAGGTTTCCTTCATCTTTGGATCATCTTCTGCAGTGGTGGAGGCATGAACTTTTCCAGTGGTATTCAGAACTATTTTTATTGAGGAAACTCATGGGTGAGTTCCCGTGAATATTAGGTCTGACAAGGAGACATCCATCCATCACAAACTTCCCTCTATTAGTATTCTTCTCTTGAAACTGTTACACAGACCATCGTCAAACTTGCATGGCTCGTTTGTGGAGTACCATGAAGGAAGGTTGCACCAATCGATATGGGTCTCTTTTGCCTTGGTTTGTTGGGATGTAAAGGACATAGAGATGGATGGTATACCGTTGGTTGGAATACAGCTACCAAGCGTCTCCTTCCAATAACTTGGGTTCCTAACTATTCCCCATTGGGAACGAAGCAAGAAGCTAGGTAAAAATGGCGGCCAATCCCATGAATCACATTGATCTAATGTTTGATGATACTGCCACTCACGCTTTTCTCTAGTCGTTTGTTTCATCATGGAAAACATGCAATGGCCGTCTTCAGTTCCATCACAGGCAAAACAATCTCATGCAACCATCAAAAGTTTCTCAAGACATATATTTAGATGGGATACTGCGTCAGTGGGATTAATCATTTATTAGGATCACTTGCATATTTTTGAGAACACCGATGATAGCAAAAGGAAATAGGGAAAAAGAATTGAGAGGTGGTGAGAGTACCGAGGAGAAGCCACTCTCCTAGTAAAAAACTCGTTTAGTGTCGAGCTCCTACACTGAAAAGATCACTGATGGTTTATCATATGCATGAAGTGTTGAGATGCCCTCTCTAGTTATTTATTTTCTATTTGAATACCCGTACTACCAGGGAGTTGTGGACTTCTCTGCAACTATTGATTGACTATAGTTGTTAATACTTTAGTTATTGGTTTAAAAGATATTTGCTACGTGAGGATCAACAATTGGATAAATAAATATTCAGCAAGATTCAATTGCTAATGGTTTATGGTGCATGTGGAACAATTGAAATGATGCCATATTTCACAACCATGGGTCAATTCCTTCCTCACTCGTGTAAGGTCTTTGTATTTACAAATGATTGACTATGCTCCACATCCATGATGTTGAGGAAATGACAGAAATGCAGTGTGGATAGGAAAGACAGAGGTGAGTTTTGACTTCATTTTCGAGGCGGGTGGTTCTTATATTTCTTCTACTTCTATTATGAGAACAAGTTTGATAAGAAATCTTATTTGAAATATATTTTTTCATTTATTTCAAAAGAAAGTGTTGAGGTTTATGTCCGATCGAATGCTCCTCCGGTAATAAATCAAAGCACAGCGCAAGATCGAACAGTAAAAGAAAGAGGGTTGTTGTCTTTTACCTTCGTTGCATCAGAAATATTAGGCAACGGGTTGGCTGATTTTGATCCCGGATTGACCACGTGTCGTGTTTTCGTTGGCGTGGCTCGTGGGACTTGTTTCGTCTCTCACGTCAGTTTTTTAAACGTAAGGTGTCATTTCGAGATCCATGATGAGTTCAATTACTTCACTTTGTTTTACCTATTCGATGTGATGTTGTAAGTCTTAAGTTTTTAACGTGCTCGCAGACGCCCAATGTCGGTTGGTTATTTGCATTTGTTCGGGGGATGAAGAATAAGAGGTTGGCGATCCTGATGAGAGCGCGAATGGCGTCGCCCACCCGCCCCGTCCATCGGCAGCAGCTCCTCCGCCCCGATCGCCCCCCTCTTCCACCTCAGGTGGTTGTGCGATTGACGCGAGTTCTCCTTTTATGAACTCTTTTTTTGATCTTCCTTCTTGAACCCTTCTTTCATTCGCGTTCCTGAAGCCTATCCCGGTCCGTGGTTTCCAGGGCGCCACCTGCTCTGGCGACGCTGATGACGACGGCATCAGCACCGGCGCCCGGAGGTCCTCTTCATCCCGCCCTCCCGACTCGCTTCTTTGTTCTTTTAGCGTTCTCGCTTGGTATCTCGGGTTCGTTACCAGTCTTTCTTTTCCTTTTTAGGGTTTCTTTGAACGATGTCAAAGAATTGATGCGGGCGTCCTTCTCGAACCCCACCGACAAAACCGAGCCGATGGACGCCAATCTTGAAGAATTCTCGCAGGTCAGACGATGATCTCTTCTTGATGTCAATTTAACCCTTGAAGCATCATCTGAATATCGTGGCTGGTTCTTGTAGGCTTATTTGGGCCTATCTCAGGAAGGGCGCAGGGAACTGCTTCTGGGCCTAGCCAGGGATTATGATGTCAACAGAGCTCGAGTTTGTGAGCTCATGCGGCAGTATCTTACTGTCGAACTTCCTCATAGTGTTGGTGCCAATGGTGTGCTCTGTTTCCTCCACATTCTTTTGGTTCTTTAAAATTTTTGATTCCCTTATGGAGGATCTTTGCCGAAATATTGTCTCTCTGCTTAATCAGCCGCCGATGTGAATCAAGAGAATCGTGTGCTTGAAGATGGGGGTATTCTTGCTGTGTTTTATAGAATGGAGCGGAATCTTCGGGTTGCTCTCAAGCCTATGTATGCTGGTTTCTTTGAACGACTGAACGCACATCCTGGTGGACTGAAGCTGTTGACTGTCCTTCGTGCTGATCTTCTCTCTCTGTTAGCGTAAGAATCATATCTGCTTTTCGTTTTGAATATATATGCAGGCAACTCGATCGTGGCTAGTTTAATCAAATTTGATATGTAGTCATGCATATTGGCCTCACATTTCTTTGTGCCAATTGATCAACTCTTGAAGATTAAATCTCACTCCATATAACCTTGTTGTGATCTTATGGCGGGCCTGGCGGCATCTTTTATCATGTGATGAATAATTGCTCATTAATGTTGTTGGGACACATGTCTTATGTGATTCGAAATTTTGTTGTTTTTGTAATTCTAGACTTGATTATTATTGACTATATAATCTATAAGAGCAAAATATCTTGAAAGGGGAAACACAGTTGTAATTGTACATAGGCTGACTAACTATCAAATTGTAAAAGCAAGAAAGAATTTGTTTTTTGGGTACCCCTATTGTCAGCTTTAGCAGTAAGGTTACTCTGTTGCAACCTGTGTAACTAGAATTCGATTCATGGAACTAAGGTAGCACTCTGTATTTTGATAATCTCTAGACACATTGCAATGGAAGAAGCCTCATACACTGGGTTCAATCTTTTCTAATCTTATTGCCAATTTACATTTGGCCATCATCATATACTGTTTTAACTCCACATCCTACATTGATTAGATAATTTTGAAAATCTATAGACTTCAAATAATGCCATATCAAGGTGGTACTTGTAATTTGTAACAAAATAGAGGCCTCTCTGCTGCCATCTATCGTACTGCTTGAAGCATGTTGCATAAAAGCCCTTGTGATATGACACTGCACAAATATCACAATCAATATCCTTTTGTGTAATACCATGTACCTTTTTCATAAGCAACCTATTATGAGGTGCAAATCCATTAACTCCAACAGAGTTTTGTAAGAAGTCAAAATAATCAATAACATACTATTACTGTATTGAAAGGCTATTTTTAAGGATTGAAGATATTTATTATAATGGAATAATGCTAGTAGCCTAGTTAATCACCATCTACTATCAAAGGTCACATGAAACATTGCAATACAAGCCAAAATAGTGGTATGAATAACATAAAAAGAAAACCATGAATCCAACAAAAGGCCCACATTTCTGGAGGCTCTAAGAACTGAGACCATGACATAACTAAACTGGATTCTGGTTTTAGTTGACCTTAATCCATTATATATAGTTTTTCACATCAGTTTGAAGGCTCCTGCTTTTCTAGGTTATAAGCAGATTTTCTATACATGCCATAAAATAGTTTTAATTTGGCAAAACCAGACATCTTCATTATTTCATTCATTTATCGTTATTGTTGATTAGCACATATACCTTCTAAAAGTCTGGAATTTTCAATTTAGACTGGCAGACAAATGATGGTACTTGCACTTATACTTTAGATGCCTTTTCTATTTGTGCAAGGCAATTGGGGTTGGTTGTGTAATTTTTTTTCTTTTAGGAATAATTGCAGGGCTGCAATCTTATATTATTAAGAGGGGGTCATTTGTATGCATTACTCATATGCATGAGTGTTGAGAGGACTTATTGACATTATCCACATCAAGGAGATCTTGCCTTCATCAGTTGCTAGCTCCATAGTATTATAAAGGGGTATTTGCTGTGGTACATCTAAATCAAGATGCCTGTCCACTTTTAATATATAATTACAGATAATGATGATTTTGAATAGGTCTGTTGAATTTTCGTGGCTCCTTGAAGTGTGCCTATTAGAGTCATGTGCATAAAAGAGTGTTCATGCACAAGCACCACAACTGCCATTCACAATCAATCGAAGAGCTAGAATAATTTGACTGCATGTATATTGATGGAGTCTTCTTTTTCATGTTGATCATTTTCTTACTTTCAGCCAAGGTTCGTAATTTTATTTACTGATTCTGTATCGGTCAGGATTCAGACCAGTATTACACTGGTCCATGGTAGCAATTTTGTGCCGTATTATAGATCCATTGTATTGCAAAGACGGTGGTATTGCAAACCTTGCTTTCAGAGCTACTCCACTTTTCTTTTCTTTCTAATTTTACTATTTTGCATATCATTGTACCAAGTTTCTCATCTTATGTTCTGATTGCAGTTGTTAAATTGTTCCTTGAATTCAATCTAGATCTTGTTCAGTTTCTTATTTGGTCTTCCATGAAATATATAGAAAATTATTCTGATCAGAACTTGAAATTCACCACCTTCGTTTGATCTGATATATGCAGTGATTGGCTGTTTGATGAATAATGTGAAAAATCCACAATAGTTGTTTGATCATGAGCATGATTGTTGTTTTTGTAGAACCTAAATTTCAACATAATAGTTTGTACTTTTAAATAAATTTGTCTATGCTATCACGGTGTTGACAAGTTTTGAGTAAATGGTTGAATGACCTCCTCTTGAGGATCCTTTCCGTTAAATAAGAGTTGCTGGACAATCTATTTTAGGTAAGAATATATACACAACTAATATACTAATTATGGTAGAATAAATCTTGTAATCTCTGCCATTGATATAATACACTAATTATGATAAAATAAATCTCCTAATTTCTATCATAATCTTTACCATTGATATTCCCCCTCAAATTGATGCTGGATGATAAAAAAACATTAATTTGTCAACAAGAAAGTGATGTCGGTGTCGGGAGAGAGCCTTAGAAAACACATCAGGTCATCAGCAGTCTGAAGATCGGTGGTGATATGTGGAAGAGAGATGACGTGAGCATCATATGCTTTACGAATAGAGTGACAACCGACTTCAATGTGCTTGGTGCGCTCATGAAATACTGGGTTAGCAGTAATTTGAATAGCACTAGTATTGTCCGTATGGAGCGAAGTAGGCTCAATTTAAGGAAACCCAAGCTCACCCAATAGTCCCTAAAGCCAAACAATTTCAAAACATGCAGAGGACATAGCATAGTACTCAGACTCAGTGGAGGACTTAGACACCCAATCTTGCTTCTTGCTTTTCCAAGAAACGACAAAGGTGCCAAGAAACATGCACCGACCAGTAATTGAACGTCGAGGATCATAACAACCAGCCCAATCAGCATCATTATATGCAAGTAAATGAATAGGAGAGTCCACAGGGAAGAAAAGACCTTGGGCAGAAGTGCCTTGCAAATAGCGGACAATGCGACGAATAGCGGCCAGGTAGAGGTGCCTAGGTGCCTGCATAAATTGATTAACTTGTTGAACAGCGAAAGAAATATCAGGCCGAGTAATAGTTAGATACTTCAAGTTCCCCACCAGTTGTCTATATAAAGAGGGATCAAAGAGAAAAGCACCCTCATCACGATGATATTTAACATTCACTTTCAAGGGGGTATCAATAGAATGACCATCTTGAAGGCCAGCCAAAGCAATTAACTTCTGGATGTATTTATGCTGATGTAAGAAAATACCAGCCAAGGTAGAATGCATCTCAAGGCCTAAAACATACTGTAAAGGACCCAATTCCTTCATATAAAAAGAACCCTAAAGGCGCACTTGAAGCTAAGAAATCAATTTAGAGTCAATCCATGTAATAACAATATCATCAAAATATACTAGACGCAAGATGATTCCCTTAGCAGTCTTGTAAAGAAACAAAGAGGAATCGTACTAACTCTGGATAATAGAGAAGCTAATAAGCATAGAGCGGAACTTATCAAACCAAGCACGTGGAGCCTGTTTCAAACCATAGAGTGATTGTTTTAGCTTACAAACATCAGAAGAGGGTGTAGAAAATAATCTTAATGGTGGAGTCAGATAAATTCCTTCCTTAAGATCTCTGTGTAAAAAGGCATTCTTAACATCCATCTATCACAATGACCAGTCCTTGGAAGCAGCAATAGCTAGAACAAGTCGCACCATCGTCATCTTTGCTACTGGTTCAAATGTCTCCTCATAATTTACCCCATACTCCTATCGATTATCGAGTGCCACCAACCTCGCTTTATAACTGTTAAGTGAGCCATCAGACCACAGCTTAATGGAATATACCCATTTACAACTAATGGGCTTAACACCAAAAGGATGGGGAATAATATCCCAAGTATGATTCTCCTAAAGAGCCTGAAGTTCTTCTTGCATAGCTTTCACCCAACATGCATGTTTACTTGCCTGAGAATAAGAGGTAGGAATTGTAGTATTAGCGAAAGTGGCAGAGAAACCATACCTATCAGGAGGATGATTTATACGAGGGGTTCTCCGAAGAGCCATCGGAGTAGGCACTAGATCAGGGTAGGGAAGGATTTGTGATGATGGGGGCTGTTGTTGCTGATAGACAATACTAGGTTTAAAACGCTCAATTGGTGGAGAGATATCATCAAAGCTAGGAAGGGGGACACCGTTGGAAGGGAAAACATGTTGTTGAAAATAGTACTCATGTTCAAAGAAAATCACACTTCTAGAAATACGTAGACGATTAGCAATAGCATCATAACACAAAAGCCCCTTTTGAGCAGTGCTATAACCCATAAAAGCATGGTATGCAATTTTGAATCGTATCGCCCGCTACGGGTGGTACGTACTGGTCCGATAGGATACCGGTACGCGGACCGTCCGCTACCGCTCGGTATCGTGTTTTTTATTTTTTAATTAGAAAAAAATCATTTTTTTTGTTTTTTAATGGGCGATGTCGTCGAGGCTCGGGCTACGTCGCCCGAGAAGGGAGTCGACGACTCCCGAGGCGACGTCGCACGGGCGACCTTGTTTTTTCTTTTTTTTTTTTTTACATGCGACGCTGACGTCGCCCGAGAAGGGAGGCGACGTCGCACGGGCGACGTCTTTGTTTTTTTTTTTTACATGCGAAGTCGACATCGCCCGAGAAGCGAGGTGACGTCGCGTCGCGCCGCACGCGCCGGAAGGGAGGCGACGTCTCCCAAGGCAACGTCGCACGGGCGACGTGGTTTTTTTTTTATATGCGACGTTGACGTCGCTCGAACGGTATACTGAATGGTATATTGAAACGTACCGTTCGATATACCGTACCGTACCAAAAAATCATCGAAACTCCGGTACGGTATGAAATTGCATACCTTGCATAAAAACACATCGTATTGACTGAGTTGTAAGCTTGTGGTGCTCATAAGGAGGCAAGTGAACGAAACAAACACATCCAAATGTGTGTAATGTGTGATAATCAGAATGCATACCAAAAAGACGATAGTAACGAGAATCAAAATTCAATTGTTGAGAAGGCAAACGATTAATCAGATAAACTGCAGTGGACAAGGCGTCCACCCAAAATTTAGCCGGAACTGAAGACTCCAAGAGTAACATTTAAACCATATCCAACAATTGATGGTTTTTACGTTCGGCCACTCCATTCTGTTGAGGGGTATAAGGACATGGTCGTTGAGATATAATACATTTCTGTTGCAAAAAGGCTTGAAAGTCATGTGACATATATTAGCCCCCATTATCAGACTGTAAAACCTTAATGCAGGTAATGCAAGTGAAAAATTGTCTCAATATAAGCCACAAAAGTTTGAAAAACAGTGAACACCTCAGCTTTGGTGCGCGGAAAATATATCAATGTGAAACGACTATAATCGTCAATGAATGTCACCAAATATTTATACTGCACATGTGAAATGATAGGAGTAATACCCCAAACATTACTATATATAATCTCAAAACATGTATTAGCATGACCACCATAAGTAAGGAAAGGTAAAGTTTTACTTTTCCCTAATTTACAAGTAGAGCAATCAAGAGGCAATCTATGAGTAGAACATTGATCTTTGTTACCATGGAAACCACGCTTCATTAAATTAGATAAAATCACATTATTTGGATGGCCCAATCATCTCTGCCAAACTTCAACCTTATTTTAAACAATAATAGAAGCTAAAGACAAAGTTCTAGGAATAGTAAATTCCAACAGAAATAATCATCCCACTTTAGGTTCCCTTGCGATCACCTTCCTCAACACCTGATCCTGCATAAGACAACCATCATGAGAGAAATGCATGTCACAGTTATTATCCACCATCTGACCAACAAAAATTAAACGCGTAAACAACCCAAGAAAGACAAATACATGACGAAAAAAGGTCCAATATCACCAATGGTTGTAATTGGAAGATTACTGCCATTAGTAATCTGAATCTTTTGTGTACTAGTATACTGCCATAGATTATGTAACGAATCAGGTGAGCCAGTCATAAGATTGGACGCTCCAGAATCAACAAACCAAGGAGAAGAAAGTCTCACCTTGGCCCTGAAGTCTAAGGGCAGAGAATGCTGTGAAAATCATCTGTTGGACCATTTCTAGAGTAATAACAGGTTGATTGGTGCTAGTAGATGTAGGACCAATAATGTTAGGGTCTGGAATAGTAGCTTGAAAAGCTTGGGCTCGCTTGTTTTCTGGACGTGTAGGATAGTCCTTGATAATATGTCCATGCTGCTTACAGTAATTCCAGAATTTCTTACCACAATTGCGGGCAATATGCCTGAACAACTTGCAACTGTAGCACTGCATTTGTCCCTTTCCTCGGTTCCTTCCTTGAGCAGCATAAGCAATATTGACAACCTCAGATGTCTCCTTGGATGCACCTATAA
Source organism: Musa beccarii (assembly GCA_024322285.1). Lineage (NCBI taxonomy): Eukaryota > Viridiplantae > Streptophyta > Magnoliopsida > Zingiberales > Musaceae > Musa > Musa beccarii. The sequence continues at coordinate 35,111,409 of CM044396.1, read as the reverse complement.
CAGCCTGTGTAGCCATTCTCTGTTCTTTACGCAACAATTCACCAAGACATATATCCAAAGAAGGAACCGGATTTCTATTCAGCAATCCAGCCCTAGCAACTTCAAATTCTGGTCTCAGTTTCATCAAAAACTGATCATGCCTACTAACTTCATGAACCGCCTGAAGGGCTACTAAGGCCTCTTTAGGTACTTTAGAATAAATAATACCAGAATGAATATTGCTCCATAGATTAATAAATCCAGAATAATATTGCTTAATAGAGAGATTACTTTGACTGAAGTTACTAATCTTGAGTTCTAGTTGAAATTGTCTCGCACTATTATCTTGATAGTATATGCGCTTCAGATCAGGGTCCGCAATACCGTACCGGTGTACCGAGAGTTGCTCGATGCAGATGCGATCTGTCTGATTATAAGCTGATGCAGCCAGCGTCTGCATACGCCCAATTTAGGTGTAAATTCCTCCGAAAATACCTGAAAATAAAAAAAAAGGTTAGGATAGGATTTTTAAGTTAGAAATAAATATAGTAATACAATAAGTTTAGCAAAATCAATGTAAATTAGGTAAGAATAGTATCACATATCTTTTTTCGGACTTTAAGGACTAGTCTTGTGCAAGGTTGGTATTTCACCATTTCAGATTATCCTTCACGTAAATATTAAATATCTATAGAAAAATCATTTGAATTGTTAGACGATTTTGTTGCAATATAAACTCTAAAACTGAAATGAATTAAATAATCATATATGTAGATATACCTGATTGCTAATTCTACCACCAAAATGAACGACGTGCCTCCACGGGTGGTGGATCGGGGTCCTCGATCCTATACATCTGCATATCAATATGATATGTTTGTTGGACCCAATCATGAAATTGATCCCACGATATAGTGTATTGATACACCGTATGCCATTGGTGCATTAATGTGGTGATGATCGTAGGCTGATCATCATGAATCACATTTGTCCGAGGAAGCTCATGAGGTATATATTGGTGGTATCGCTGAGCTTCTACTTTAAGCTCTTGATCTGCTTTGCTCATCATCATGTTGTTCTTTGGGAGAAGTATGACCAACTATCACCAATCTGCTTTGTTGGTCGTATGATTCTTCATAATATGACGGTGTTGTGAATACGATGAGCTTCGTTTTGTGTCTACATCATGTAAGCTCATCGCGTTTTGCTCAAATTCATCCACTGGTTTCCCCTTCCCCTTTCGCGCGTAAACTCATGCGAACCTTGTCGAGTTCCATGATCCAATCTTGGGTGGCATGTGTAAAATATTGCTCCTCGGTCCATGCACCACCCTCGAAGTTGTGTAGACGAGACCAACGATTGCCCGAAGCCGCCATCATCCGTCGAGGCACTCACTGCTCGTGTTCTTTGTCATGTCTTTGGGCCGAAGCGAGTTCTTGAATCGATTGTGAATGTGTCTCGTCACCTGACTCGATTCTTTCCAACGATGCGACTGATGCTACTGCCTTCCCCTTTGCCTTTGCACGTTGGGCGGACGACTGTGATTGTTGGGTGTCTATAGTTTCTCGAGCAATTTGACTCGATGAACTCCTGCCATGTTGTGATCGAGGGGGACTTGTCACCTGTTGATGTTGTGCTTCTTCTTCTTCTTCTATTGCCTCGCTGATAAAACGTGAAGGACGCTGAGGATCTCCCGCCTCATCAAGTAGAGGATCCTCTTGGTTTTCTCTTTGCTTGACCCAATCTAACATCGACTCAAATCTTCATTGTAGAATCGGAGGTCAATGGGATCAATATCTGGTTCCTCGGCTCCTTATCCATTTCAAAGACATCGTAACTTTAGTCGCATGTTATAATGGACATATACTAGTTTCTCTAACCGTCTATATGAGAGTTTGTTGCGGATCTTCGTGTGAATCAATGCAAATGTTGACCAATTACGTTCACAACCGCTAGATGTCGCTGAATGTGAAAGTACACGAATGACAACCTTTCTTAAATGTGGTGCATCCCCTCCAAATTGTAGCCACCACTCGATTGCAAAAAATATAAATAAAAATTTATTAGCATAACAAATAATTAACATCAAATATAATTGATAATTAATAATCAATATATGTAACTTTTCCTCACCAGGATCCATAGTGTAACGACACGATCTCGCTACAACATCGAGAGAATGAACCAATTGTTTCTCGAAATAATCGACCCTCCATAAGAAAGCATCACCACATCGGTAGTGTTTGGCAAGAGCCGATATATAACATTTCGTAGTCTTTGTTAGTAAATCATGTTTTGTTAGAGAGCATATCGATATTGAATTAGCCGTTTAGATAATACGCTGCAAGACATAATTTTGTTAGTATGATTTTTTATTATATAAAAAATAGTAAATTAATTTATTCGAATATGAATTTACCTGCATTATGGATATCCTGATCCATATGAACTGCGGTCCGACGATCGATGATCCGTATATATTGGTCGGCTTTAAAATCATCCTTGAATGCTTTCCTGACCTCATCTCTTGCTTGAATCAGCATATATTTCAGATACGGCATCTGTGGACGCTTATCCATATCAACCTTTCGGAGAATAACATAAAGTGGTTCCACACTTTTTATGATTTCTGCCGTGGTGTCCCAAAATCTAGAGGAAAGAATGGACTTTTCTATTTTCTTTCCATCGCTTAATCTCGAATATCTAGAATCACACCACTCTTGTGAGGTGACCATTACCTTCAAGCCATGTCTTTTTTGCTGTAATGACTTTAATGCAATATAATTGGTAGCAAACCGAGTGACTCCAGGTCGGAGTATCTCACCGTTTACATACTTTTGCATTAAAGCGTGGACCCAATGATGATTATATATAAACTTTGTAATTGATTGTGCTCGAGCTACACAATTCTTGACCGCGTCCAACTCACCAATATCCTTCAGTATTAGATCTATGCAATGAAATGCATGCACATGGAGTCCAAAACAATGTATTTCTTTTTTTCCATTAATTGTAAATCGGCCTTCTTGAAATTTGCTCCATTGTTTACTATTTTCGACAACATATTGTGGTCCGATCTCCTCTACTATAGTGTCCATCAAACTTTCAATGTAGTTTGCATCTTGTATTTTATCAGAAGCATTAATTGACTTATGAAAAACCACTCTTCTATTGCAATAAACAAGAAAGTTAATGATACTCATTCTTGTTATTCCTGTCCAACTATCACACATCAGTGTCACCCCATATTCGTCCCATTGCCTCTTGGAGGATTTGATCCAATCTTTCAGTTCTGCCACCTCCTCATCTAAGTACACACCGTAAATCTCCTTTGGTGTTGGAGGTTGGATACCCGAGCCAGACTTTTGAATAGAAGAGATCATGTTCTGATAATATGGACCTTGGGCTGTGTTAGCTGGAATCCTATGGAAGTTGAACCATTTTGAAATTGCCTTCCCAATATCTCGCTTCTTTTCCTTTGTGTATGCATCATCAATCCGTGTCTGTTTCGCTGTTTGTGGAGGATAGGCTTGCGGATCAATATCACTAATATCTGGTGCAGACCTCCTGCCAAGACCTCTCATAAAACCACGGAGTCCACTATGCCTCATGCTACTAGTTCGGCCTAACTTAGGAGGAGCAGTTGGGTGCCTCATGCTAGCCGACCTCTGGATTCCACTACCACTGCCGTGCTCTAATTGTGAGTCAGGTCGTCGATGCCTCATTGCTTCATTGACCATATGCTGATGCTCCAATGATGCACGAATTCCAATTGTGAGATTCGGATCGGCTTCATCGCCGCAACCCTCATACTGATCATAAACTGGTTCCTGTGTAACCCTCCTATATTCTTCATCAATTCTTGCCTTCTTTTTTAATGTATTTTCCTTGGCTTGTTGTAGCTTGCTTTTAAAAAAATTACAAATCTCCTTCGGAACCTTCTTGCATTTTATAACGTCCGGATACTCGTCGGCCAAATGCATCTTCACCCGAGTTATTCCTCCACCCTTGCCAATGTAATCACAATAATTACATTGCCAATGATGACGGTTCCCATTTAACTTTTTGGCATGAGACCAAGCGTCATCATGTTGTTGTTCCTTTGATGTCATGCTTCTACCAAATTTAAATCAAATAAATATATTGAATTGATCATATATTGATAAAAAATCACTAATCACAGCATTAAATAACTTTAATAAAACCTAATTAAATCTATTTTACCATCATAAATATGTGAAACACATAAAAGAAGCATTAGATACGTAATTTTAATCCAATATAGTTCAAATTATGATGAAATCATCATTAGATATACTAATTACATGATTAACAGTTAATTGCCAATTAATTACTTCTCTTTCAACACTATAAACATGTTAAATATCCTAATAGTTATTAAAAACATTAAATTGACCTAAAATTGATCAAATTTCGATTAAATCATCACTAAAATGACTAATCACAGCATTAAATAACTTTAATAAAACCTAATTAAATCTATTTTACCATCATAAATATGTGAAACACATAAAAGAAACATTAGATATATAATTTTAATCTAATATAGTTCAAATTATGATAAAATAATTATTAGATACACTAATTATATGATTAACAGTTAATTATCAATTAATTAATTCTTTTCAATACTATAAACATGTTAAATACCATAATAGATATTAAAACATTAAATTGACCTAAAATCGATCAAATTTCAATTAAATCATCACTAAAATGACTAATCGCAGCATTAAATAACTTTAATAAAACCTAATTAAACCTATTTTACCATCATAAATATCTTTCAATATTTAATATGCATGAAATATAAATATTTGACCTAATAAGCTTCTAATTTCAAATTAATCAATACTAAACACACTAATCATAATATTAAATATCTTAATTACTCTCTAATTAAAGAAAGAAAATACATACCTCTTGATTAGAAAGTCCTTCCTCTTAATCTTCCCAAATTAGCTTCAATTCAATTCACAAATCAATGTTTTGTAAAGTTTAGAAGAGTTTGAGATTATGTAAAAGAGTAGGAGAATGAAATAGAGTAAAATTGAGGAAAGAGGAGCTTTAAAAGACATGAGAAAGGGCTCCAACGGTCAAATTGACCGTTGAGTATCAGTTATTAATCGATAACGGTCGATTTCGACCGCTATCGAAGTAGGTCTTGGCGGCGATAACAGTCGAAATCGACCATTACCGAAAATTGTCGGCGATAACGGTCGAAATCGACCGTTATCGAGCTATCTTGGCGATAACGGTCGAAATTTCGATCGTTACCGCCGATATATCTCCGTATCAGCCGATCACGGAGATACCAGCGCATCTGCCGCAGAGAGGCGGTCCGCGTACGATATCTGTCGGACCGCACGCACCGCTGTCAGTCGGTGGTACAGCTCGAAATTGCTTACCTTGCTTCAGATAATCCCATATCTCTTTAGCTGTACCAAAGGAGCGTAAATTATTCACCATATGGGCTTCAATATATCCTAAAATCTAAGAGATAATTCAAGCATCCTTTGCCTCCCATTGGCAGTAGAAGACTCGTCAATGTGACTTCAAAGCTCCTTCCCTTTCAGAAACATTTTGAATTGAAATTCCCATGCTGCATAATTCTTTCCTGTAAATTTGATAGCCAAGGTCTTTGTAGGTATTCTTCCAAAAAGATTCTCAGTAGACATTCTTCAAAAAAAAATCAAATGCAGAGATTCTTTCCATTAAATGAGAGTTGCTGTGCAATCTATTTTAGGTAAGAATATATACACAGCTAATACACTAATTATGGTAGAATAAATCTCGTAATCTCTGCCATTGATATAATATACTAATTATGGTAAAATAAATCTCGTAATCTCTGCCATAATTTCTGCCATAATCTCTGCCATTGATAGGTGTTTGATTGCTTATTTAACTAATGTATGTAGAATCAGCTTGCAGCCTTGCAGCCATGGTAACCACTACTCTCTATTTCTCCCATGCTAGGTAAATGAGGCGTATATGAGGATTTCTTTTGTCTTTTTTTTTATGGGGGTCGGGGAGGGGATGCGGCACTAAGCATCTGAGTTACATATTCAATCAAGCTTGTTGATAGTATGTAAACCTGGTATTCACAAAAAGCTATAAGATAATCAAAGACAAAGTTCGCATAGTTTGTCATGATTATAAGTTGGAACAACCTTTGGATTGATAAGTACTTGCTTTAAAGATGGTTGTCCAAGTACTATTTATTTTTCAATTTTGGATGAGATCAGGCCATGGACAGCTTATTTGACATGTGCTGCATGTATTTTATTATTATTTTTTTAACAAAGCATATAAGCATAATCATGCTCTATGAACCTGAGATACTGTAAAAGGTTTTGAAGGTGAAAAAATGCATTTAGTGCTGGCAGTATACGGTTGAGTTCTTTTAAATGTCTAACTAATTAAGATGCAGAATCTGATAAAGTAATTTCAAGAGTCGAAGTTGTTTCACTTTCACAAGTTGGTAACAAGTTTTAAGATGAGATCATGAGGTTTTCTGAATGGACAGTTCATGTTGCATTATTTCCCATAAAGTTTTTCTTTTACTTTTGAGAATATAGGAAGGAAAATGTGCCATCTTTACGTGCTTTAGAGACATATTTGAAGGAAAAGCTTATCACCTGGCTTAGTCCAGCATCCTTGGAGCTTCACCAGATCACATGGGATGATTCTGCATCCTTGCTGGAGAAAATTGTGGCATATGAGGTGGGACATCTTCCAAATTTAACAATGTCAGCAATCATTGTCATTAAACTATGAATATTTAAAGAAATATTAAGAGTTGCAAAATAAAATTTTTATTCTATTTAGGCTGTCCATCCAATCAGAAACTTGCTAGATCTAAAGAGAAGACTAAGTGAAGGTCGTCGCTGCTTTGGATATTTACATCCAGCGATTCCAGGTTAGCTAGCTTTGGCATCATAGGAAGTTAACACCTTGTCCTTTCCCCTTTGATTGCATTTGAAAATTTCAAAATAGACTTGATTAGAGGCTTATTTATAGCAAGAACTTTATGTCCAGAAAATACTACTGATTAACTTCTCTTAAGGTATAGCTTCCTGTGTATGAATCAAATTTTGCATGTAATTGTAAGTTTGTAACATCTCAGAGTGTGCTTCAAACCCACCAATTAATTGTAACTCCTATTCTATATGTTGGTTAGCCCTAAACGTATTTTCAAGGAAATGGAGAAGTAAATCTATCTCTTTATAAGCCAAAGTCCCCCGTCTTCATTTTCATGTGGCTTAGCAATATTGGATTTCAAGGGGAAAGGGTGACATCGTCTTAAGGTAGGCCGCTACACTATTTTTATTATTTGGATACATTTATTTAGTTGATTTCTATAAATAGAATTATATTTCTTTTCTTTGCTATGTTTGACATTAAATCATGGTATTTTGTGTATATTAAAAATTATATTTTTATAAATCATGAATTTAGTTATAAAAAAACCAAATTATGTATATGGTCTTATGTTTTAGAATTTGGGCATCATGTTGAATTTATTAATTGATGTTGATAGTATATTATTGATTTATATTTTGTAAATTAATTGATTAAAAATTATTTATTGTTGTTGTAAATCATCATTTAATTCTTCAATAATTAAATCATGATTTGTCAATTTTGAATTTTAATTAATTTAATTATGCCCATGATGTTATACTTTAGAATTTGGGCATCATCTTTAATTTATCAATTGTTGATAATGGATATTTATTAATCTGTATTTTAGGTTAATTTAACTATATACTTATTTGTGAATTTTATGATTATACATGTGTCTATGTGCTTTAAATTTTAATATCATTAATTTAATATTTATTTATTTTAATTGTTATGAAATTTTACATCATGAATAAATAATTTATGAATCACTTTGGTGTTATTCATGTTTTACTTTATTTATAAATTATTTGGTATTAATTATATGGTTGAACATTAAAATTTGAATTTGCATTTGTTATGGGAATTAAAATTCTTAAACTTAAGAATAAAAAGGGGCTATGTTGGACCTAGTATGGATATAGGTCTAGCTCAGGTCAAAACTAGGTCGCCTGTGAACTTGACCTTGTGCGAGTCAAACTTATGTCAGGTTTGCAAGCGCTATATTAGTTGTACTAAGTCCAATAGCCTTGGTTCGAGTCATGTTGAGATAAATTTGAGTTTGGCTCAAATCTCAGGTTGATTTTCAGCGATCGAACTTGACTATTGATTTTTAAATAGTCCACTTATTATTTATTTTCCTACTATATCATGAGTATGCTTATTATAATGCTTGATATTTATGATTTGATAAATTATTTCTTGTATAAAAGTGACACTTTGAAAACATATCATGAATTTTGATAATATATGTACGGTAATGCTATATTACATAATAGTTGAATGAATACTTGTTTGATTTAATGAATGAAAAATTGATCAATGTGATATGAGATAATGATATGTTCAGATGTGTTTTCTTACCAAGGCCGGGCAAGTCAATATTGATAGAATGATTCCCCTTGGGATCAGCGGGTCGTTAGATAAGGCGACGATTCCTCGATCTGATGTTGGAAGGAATATGTCCCCATTTTGGCAAGTGAGAGGCATCATGCTATCCATCATTGGGAGTGCTATTTGGATTCTCTCTATTCGCCGTTGGGAGAGTAAAAACTTAACTTGAAAATATAAATCTCTCCATTCGTCATTGGGAGAATAAAACTTATCTCGAGGACGTAAACCTTTCCATCCGCCGTTATGTCACGAACTTAGCTAGTTTTGCTTAAGTCGTGCGGCACTCTTGCATGTCCGTCCGCAAAGGTCAATCTCCCCGAAACCTCGTACGATCCCTTAGGACCTGCAAAAGAAAAAAAGGGGAAAGAGAAAGCGCTTCACACGGGATCCACAAGCAACCCTTTCAACAAACACTTTATAGCTAATGCAAATCACAACCATGGACTTCACAAGCTCAGAACGGTTGCACAATAAAGATACAAAATTGGTCCACTACAGACCGAGATCTAGTACAAGTGTCCACATAACACAGCTTTATGTACAAGCCTACAACAACCACTAAACTCGCTCAAATGGGCTGTTAAGCCTTCGGTCAGCCCTTTACATACTTGGCAACTCATGAATAAACCAAAAGACACGGACATGCATAAGTATTACATTGAACACCCGGTTTACAAGTTTTGTTTGTGACATTCTCTCCCACTTATTCCTTTGACGTCCTTGTCGAAGCCTTCGCTGACGTTGCAACTCCTTGCCTTTGCTGAATCTTCAATCTTTTGCTCTTACTGCGATGTGCCCTCTTGGCTCCCAACTGCACTTCGTCGTTGTTGTTGAGTAGTCGAATTTTGATCCGCCATGTTGCTTCAACTCGCCAATGACTCTGACTCTGGTGTGGTGTCGGCTGAGTTGTGCTGATCCTTGTTGGTTCGTGCGGATTCTTCAGGTGAAGGAAAAGACCATCCCTGATATGCGCTAGTCTTCAAATGCCTCTTGTCGCTTGAACTGGGTGGATGCTTGTTGGAGCTTTAACGAGCATCACCTTACAAACTTTGAAGTTTTCAGGTCCTTCATTCGCAAAATTTGCCCATTGAATCTTTTTCCACTTAGTTGTGACTTTTAAGTAGGTTCGTATCACTTCCGCTTTTGATTGGCATTCTGTTGGGAAATGAAGTGGATAAACTATTTTCAGTAGCATCGATCACTATTGGTGAGGACTTGACAACCGTTGTCTTTCATTATGTTCCTTCGAAGGGTCTTTGAATCTGTGTAGAGCTCCTCTGCTAGATAAATAAGAGAACTAGGGCACTCGGTTTCGCCCATTCTCTTGAGAGTTAAGAAAATAAAGGTTATTTGACTTCGCCCGCCTCCTCGAGGTTTGTACTCTGTGCGTCGAGCTTGTTACTAGCCTTCGCCTGCTCGTAGCTCACACTTCCGAAGCACTCGAAGTGTTTACAATCCTTGCATTGAGTCAGCTACTGTGATTCATTGAACTTCTGGAATGCAATAAGTTTTCACTCCAACTTGGAGCAAGTCTCTGATAGTTTTGGTCGCCTTTAGGATTGTACCGTCTTCTCCATCATTTCTGTCGCCTACTCCTCTGAGTAGCAAAGGTACAACACCGCGTAGTGCCTGCTTCATTCCTTGGTCATGCACTCTTGCATCAACCCGAAGTCCTTCACTTTCGGCTATCTTGATGAGAAGCCCATTGACACCGGTCTTACGAAGTTCCCTGGTCTCTGCCCTTCAGCCTTGTCTTAGTACTTAGAGTTTGCCTCTGCATTCTCCTCCTTGGCCTATCTTGCGACCAAGCACTCTCCCTCCATGAGAGCAAGCGATTGATGTCTTCACGGAAGTCCTGCCTTTGCGGTACCATGGCGTAGCCATGCCCATGGCACTACTATCCATTGCCTTGCATCTGCGTCCCTTTCTTTGCGATCGGTAGATTCGCCTCTGCGACACCGTGGTGCTCTCTGAGTCCACCTTCATTCTAACCGATGCTTGGTTTTTGGGTAGCTGAGTTTCTCTGAACTCGTCATTGCTTCTTCGCCCTTTTTTCGACCACTTGCTTCAACACCTCTGTGTTCTTTGAACAGTTCCCCTTGGTCAATGGAAAGACAGAATGTAACTCCCATGCATGGCCTCCGCCATCATATTACAGGGCTTGCGCCGATTCTGTTCTCCTTAGCTTCATTGGTTGCAATGTTCGCTTACTCGGCTTTGTCCTCTGACTTGCCGGGCTCCCTTAAACGAATGTGAGCTCTGAAGCAGTCCAACTCTCCAGTTGCTTCGATCATACCGCTGCATGATCCAGTCCCCCCGTGGGACTCACTGGTACTTGCATTTGAACTTCTCCTTTGGTGGTGCACAGCCCCTATATGCTGATGCCCAAGGCTTTCATTCAATGCAACATTCGATGCACGCTCGGAAGACTCGCCTCTACGGTACCATGACATTCCCTCCTTGAATCCATAGCCCTTCTTACCGTCGTGTTGTTCACCAAAATGGATCTCCCAGTAGTGCTCCCGATCATACCTCCGTATAACCCTATCCCCCACAGGACGTCTTGTGTGCGTCGTATTGCCTTGAACTATTCCACCACGATCTGCTGCACTAAGTCGCCTCCTAGTGACATCTCCTTGCATTTTGATTAATGTGGTATAAACTCGAATTGCGATCTCTCCATGTGTGGCCTCCGCCAACACATTGCAGGGCCTCTGCCACTTTCAATTCTGTTCGCTCTTTTAGCAATTGACCTTCGTCCACCTGCTCTCGAGTCATACCCAGACGAAGCATAGCTTTAGGACAGTCCGTCGCCTAGCAGCTCCTGAAGTCCCCTGACTTCGCTGAAATTGGTGCACCATTGTCTGGATCTTGGACCTCTGCCCCTACCAGCACAATCTTCGCTGCGCACCGCTTTCCTCATGGCAACTTGAATGACAACACTATGGCATATTCTTTAAGAGTACCCGACTCTGCGCCCTCTTACCTTGTGTCCGATCTCCCTATCAGCTCCAAGTGTGCCTTCACTTTGTGTTGCCTTAGGTCGCTCCCCCACTTGATTTCACAATGTGTCCACCAACGCATTAACTCTAGTGAGATCATGCGACGACTCCTCGCCGCTCGCTCTGTCCGTTGAGCTTTTGCCTTGAGGTACCCTTCCTCAATATGTGCGGGTCTGTTGCACATGATTCTCCCTTTAGAGAACCGGGGCTTATCCCTCCTGAATATCTACTCCGTTGGAGCAACTTCTCTCTTTGCATCCTTCCCTCTGGAAGTTTTGGAGACTACCATCCCCTTGGACTACTCCACCTTGCTGAACAAACTGTGCATTGTTCTGCCTCCGCAACACACTTGCTAGATTGTGACTCTTCGCCAATACAGCTCCCACTACACCCTTCCGGGTCTAACGACATACTAAACCTACTGCACACTTCAGCCTTCTACGGACGTATCCTTCTTATGCCGAAAAGAAAGTTTTATGCACTATGGCGCCGACCATCGATCGCCTTGGGATGGCCACGGACAGTCTGTCGTCTGCATACAAGCCCTTGTATGAGTATCGAATTCCTTGAGTTTGTAATTCCCCTCACCTCTGTGAGCTTTGCACCAAGGTATGTAATACCGACTGGTACCGTCCTGTACGGGCGGTACGTACCAGTCCGACAGGATATCGGTACGCGGACCGTTCGCTACCGATCGACACCAATTTTTTAATTTTTTTAATAAAAAATTATTTTTAATAAAAAAATCATTTTTAATTAAAAAATCATTTTTAATTTTTTTAAAAAATCATTTTTAATATAAAAATAATTTTTTAATTAAAAAAATCATTTTTTTGGTTTTTTTAGGCTCGGGCGACGTTGTCGAAGCATCGACGATGTCGCTCGAGAAGGAAAGCGATGCTCCCGAGGCGATGTCGCACGGGCGACGTCGTTTTTCCATTTTTTAATAAAACAAATTATTATTTTTATTTACTTTTCGGGCGATGTCTCCAGAGGCGACGTCACCCGTTGTCATCTCGGGCGACATTGTCGAGGGCGACGTCGCCGAGGGAAAAAAATCTATTTATATATATAATATTTATAATTATAAATATATATTTATATCGAACTTTATGCCGAAATGTAACGTTCGGTATACGGGTACCGTACCATACCGGAGAAGTGTCGAAACTCCGGTACGGGACGGTATTGCAGACCATGCTTTGCATAACTCTTTCGATCGCTGAATAACCCACTCCATCTTGCACGGTCTCATCCTTTACCAAGCGCCCCGCTTGCCTCGAGCACTGTCAAGTTTGGTTGCTAACGTCGAGCCGCTGCTCGAACTTAGCCATCCCAATCTTTGTGCGCTATGCATTCTTCTTAGCTTGTTTGTCCTCGTGGTGCCTCTTGCGCGAAGGGTTGGCCATTCATCTGAATGCCATTCTTGGATGCCCACTCCTTTGAGCGACTCCTTTCCCTACAACTCCATGTTCATTTCCCCTAAACGGTCGCGCATGCTGGTTGCCCTCATACAGCCCCGCTAGGTCCCCCATGTTTGCATAGTAAGTGTTTCTATGTATGCTTGTCTCGCTCTGATACCAAATGTCACGAACTTAGCTGGTTTTGCCTAAGTCGTGCGACACTCTTGCATGTTCGTCTGCAAAGGTCACCTCCCCGAAGCCTCTTACGATCCCTTAGGACCTGCAAAAGAAAAAAAAGGGGACAGAGAAAGCACTTCACACAGGATCCACAAGCAACCCTTTTAACAAACTCTTTATAGCCAATGCAAATCATAACCATGGACTTCACAAGCTTAGAATGGTTTGCACAACAAAGATACAAAATTGGTCCACTACAGACCGAGATCTCCTACAAGTGTCCACATGATACAGCTTTATGTACAACCCTACAACGGCCACCAAACTCGCTCAAATGGGCTGTTAAGCCTTCGGCCAGCCCTTTACATACTTGGCAACTCATAAACAAACCAAAAGACACGGACATGCATAAGCATTACATTGAACACCCCGTTTACAAGTTTTGTTCGTGATAGTTAGGTGAGCATCTTGTGGGTGTCCAACTTTATGCCTAGATTGTTTAATGATGCTACATGTGCATAATGATTGTGCATGCATGTTAATGCTATTGTATAATGATTATGCATGCAAGTTAATGCTATTGCACATGATTTTTCTACATGGTATATGTGTGTGTATATATATATATATATGTATATATATTAGATATTTGGCATGATTTTGTAGATGAGACTTCAATTTAATCTATTGATGTGTTTGATAAAAAAACTACGTATTATGAAGTTATAGATTTTTCGGGGATCCCTACTCAGCATGTTTGCTGAATTATTTTTTGATTAATTATTTTTTAGAGCAGTCTTTTGAGCCAAGATGAGAATGTTAAGATGGATGTGTGGAGTTACTAGGAAAAATAGGAAAAGAAATACTTTTATTTGTGAACAATTAGGTATTGCTTCAATAGAGGATAAGATGAGAGAAAATCATTTAAGATGGTATAGACATGTGCTTAGAATACCTTCGGATGTAGTAGTTAGAAAATGTGAAATGATTAATATTAGTGGTACCAAAAGAGATAGAGGAAGATCTAAAAAGATTTAAATATAAACTATAAATAAATATTTAAGTACTTTGAACTTAACTAAGCATATGACTTTTTACAAATCTCAATGGTGATAAAAGATTCATGTAACCGATTCCAAATAGTTGGGACTTGTGGCTTTATTGTTGTTGTTGCAATCTTTTGAGGGAGACAAGATCTCCCTCTATCACTAAGTAGTTCATCTCGAGAATTCCAATTATTGTGTTTTTTAATTTAAATACCATTGGTTATTGAAATAATATTATAATAAAGAAGACTTATGACCTTTATTAATAACTTGAATCAGTTTTGGTCACTCTGAATATTAATGTGAAGATGGTCACATACTGGATATCCTGTCTTTTGTATATTGAATTCAGGGCCTGACATAAGGTCTACGGATCAGTAGTCCAAGGTGAATGGCACTGGAACCATACAAAATTCAGTTACATTCAGTGGACTCATTTATTTCCGGAAGTTGGCTTTGGTTGGTCATATTTGGTGCACTTGATCTATGATTATTCTTTCCAAAGGTCATCTTGCAACAGGCAGCCTATCTGTAAAGCTTAAGTTCACTTGGATCTTTATTACCATGGGTCAAGAAATGGGACTGCCTACAACTGGATTAAAATGGAATATCTATACTGTTATTTATGGGTTTCTATTTCTTTTAGAAATTTAAAAAACATGAGTATGTTTTATACTATATAGTTTCCCAATTATTTGTAGACTGGTAATACAACATATGCTTCAGTAGTCACTAGGGAGTTTAATGATATGTGTAGAAATGACTATTGCAAATTAGCACTTTTATGTGAATCTGATTGGTCCTTTTCTCCCTTTTTATTAGGTGAACCACTTATTTTTATTGAGGTTGCACTTTTGAAGGATGTTGCTACATCTATACAGGTGATCAAGTTTGACATACTAATTAATTTCATTGTATATAGTTATGTGTATCTTTGAAACATTCTTCCTTTAATTTTATAACTACATGGTTTTGGTGGTCAATAGGAGGTATTGTGGGATAGTCCTCCAACTCCTGAATTTGAAGCCACGTGTGCGTTGTTATATTCAATATCAGCAACTCAGGCAAGCTGGGATCTTATTCTGATACTATGGAAGTTTGTTTTCTTGTCTCAGAATTCTTTTTTGCAATGAACTTGATCCTGCATGGATTTGAATGCTAAATTTGCTCAAGTGCCTAAATTTTATTTTTGAAAAGAAATGTTATTGCTCATAGCACTCAGTTGATGTGATATTAAGATGATGCTCATTTGTTTATATCTATGAACCATTTCAAAGAGAGTGTGGTGATAGCTTTGATGTATCTTCCAGAAGGAAGATGTTTCAAAGTCTACAATTGCCTCCTCTATCAGTGACTACAATGGCAAATCAGACAGGTGGATTTAGCATTGTGACTTACCCTTAGTCGCTATATTTGTTTATAGGTTATACTATAAACCCTGTAGTTGCTCATATGTTCATAGAATTGTAAAGTAATATCATCTGTGATGTTCTAATTACTTTATGTTTTGGTGCTTTTCACTTTTTGTGATGCACCAGATTTTCACCAGCTTGGACAGTGAAGACACTTGGGTAACTTTCAAGTGGTCACTAGTTCGAATCCTGCATCTGTTTCTTCCCACCCTTGGTTGCAGATGATTGCCCACCTTGTGGGGTTTGACCATCCCACATGGGCAATGTCAAAAATAAAAAATTGTGACTTACATCCTCTTTGGCATATCCAAGGTTTTATGTTTCAGCTTGTACAGAGTTTGCACAGCTGGTTTGCCTCTGGAACAGAATACCAGAAAGCAATTTTTTAAGCATAGTTTGAGAAATAACTGATCCTTTCAAAGATCTAAATCCTTGAACCAAAAGATCATTTTGATAAGTTTAAATGGCAACTTGGAGCAGGACTGTTCTGGTTATTGATCAATAAAATTGTTCAACCCAAAAACTGACTGAGATTATTGATCAATATATCAATAAAATTGTTATACCCAGTTAGTGGGCCTTGTTCCCATATTGGAGCACGATATTATTTGCCCAAAAACATGTGTTTTAGCCAAAAACATAAGTTGGTTGTTTCTGTGTCTTTTTCTGTCAACACCCATGTTAATGTCCATGATTCATGCATTTCAATCCTTTAGGTTCCTATAAGTTTGTTCACCAAAGAACCATGGTAATTATTCTACAGAATTTTAGATTGCTTTGCAGGAAATCTGATTATAATATCAAAATCGTGCAATAGTTCAAGCATAAATTTCTGTTTGAGACATTCTGTTTGAGACGAGCTTTGGGGGAAATTTACTCATGCTAAATGTAAAGTGTGAGTAGTGTAAAGGTAAGTTAAAACGGATTAGACTTACATAATGGACTACTTAAATATGTAAGTTCGACAAGATGAATATTACTGAATCTGATATGAAACAGATCAAAGCTAGTCAAGACTCAATCAAGATTCTATGGTTGCAAGAAGAGCCTAAAATGATCAATATGATCATGAAGAGAGAAGGACAAATTTGAAGACCTCATCTTGAAGAATAAAAGTCCATTCAGCCATGTTTATCAAAATTCATGAATTAGGAATATGAATGTTATTTAATGCATTCATTCCCTTTGTACTATCCTCATACTATATAAATGAGGTTGACTCTTTTTGTAAGACAGACAAAATGGGAAGTATAACAATTCTTCAACACCGGTGAGTGTTTTGTTTTTAAGTTCTTGCATGAACTTTAGAACTTATCGCTTTTCTCGCTTGTATGCTCAATCCAAATCTTTGCTTTTCCTTTGACTTATCGGACTTGTTAGTTTGTGGCGTCTTAAGAGAATTCAAAGTGCTATTCTAGTTATTTTATCAATTTTCTATTGATAGGTAATTAGAATAGTTTCCCTTACTTCATTCTTGAACGATCCATCTTATTTCAAATCGTTGGAGGGTGTCAATTTGCATTCCATATGTATCATAGCTCTTTAGCTATCGGGGTGTATGGTTGTTAAGTTGATGATTTCCATCATTTGCATCGTGAGCACACTCAAGTTTGAGGTTTGCTTATCCATTTATTTGTTATCTTTTAACGCTTCCTGTTTCTTATCACGATATCCATAATTGCTATTCTTCCTTTCTTCTTATTGTTGTGTTTCTTGTGCTATTATTGTTTGTTTTTTTCATTTTTTTCCCCTCACTTTATCATCAAAAAAGAAAGAAAGCAGAAAGTTAAAAAAGAGAGAGAAAAATCAAAGTAAAAAAAAAAGAGAAAAATCAAGATCAAAGAAAAAAAAGAGAGAGAGAGAAGATCAAAGGTAAAAAAAGGAAAGAAAGAAAGAGATCGAAATTTTAAAAAAATTGTGAATTCAGGACTTCTCAAATTGCAAAATTCTTTCTTCATTATTTTGAATTCTTGTTTCAGTTTGGAATTTTTTTCATTCCAAAAATACTTGAATTCAAATCCTTGCTTATGATTAAAGTGCATCATACTCCTTTAAATTGGCTTACATTATATTTGCTTTTATGTCCAATTTCAATACCCTTGAATTGCCACAATATGAATTGTTTGTTTAAGTTTTTTTAGTTAATCTAAGAACTCAAAGAACAAAACAAGAGAGATAAAAGACAAGAGTGGTGAGATCAATATCGAGAAAAGCCAAACATTGTGTGAAAACACGAGTGAGGTGAATCAAATCTTGAGTAAAGCACGTGAGAGAGTGTTGGTGAGGCTATTCTAACTTTGTCTTTCAAGTTTGCAAATATGTCTAAAGATAAAGAAGCGAGTTCTTCATCAAATGATATTTTGCTTCAAGCAATGTAACAACAATTTCGAATGTTCAAAGTGATAGGAGATGTAAGAGATCATCTAGAAAGGCATGATGATGCAATTAATAGATTGCAAGGTGAACCACTACGGAGGAGACAACCAAATTCATCCACGATGAATATGATGGTAGAGATGACATCGACGATGACCAAGTCACTCTAATTGGTCAAGATGTTAATTCTAGAGACAAACTAGAGAGGACGTTTTGATGGTATGGACAAACATAGGCAAAGATCAAAATGAAAATTCCTTCTTTTCAAGGAAAGAATAATCCGTATACTTATTTGGAGTGGGAACGAAAAGTGGAGCTGATCTTTGAATGTCACAATTACTCAAGAGAAAAAGGTAAAATTAGCCTTTGTTGAATTTTATGATTATGCTATAATTTGGTGGGATCAATTATGTAAAGACAAAGTAGAAATGGTGAAAGGCCCGTAGAGACATGGTTGGAGATGAAACAAATCATGAGGAGGAGATTCGCCCCAAGTCATTACTATCGGGATTTGCATCAACGATCGCAAACTTTGACATAAGGTTCCATGAGTGTTGATGAATATCACAAGGAGATGGAGATAGCCATGATAAGGGCTAATGTGGAGGAAGACCGTGAGGCTACAATGGCTCGTTTCCTGAGTGGATTAAACAAGAACATTGCTGATCTTGTGGAATTGCAGCATTATGTGGAGATTGAGGATATGGTGAATATGGCCATGAAGATTGAGAGACAACTCAAAAGAAAAGGCACAAGGTATGATTCAAAACCTTATTCGGGTTTTTCTTCTTCTTGGAAACCGAATTGGAGTAAAAAGGATGATATACCCATTGTTAAGCCTAAAATTGATGGAATTAAAGGCAAAAATGAATTAGGCAGCAAGGGTAAAAGTGAGAATCAACCTAATCAAAGTAGAGGTATTAAGTGTTTTAAGTGCCTTGGCCATGGACATATAGCACGTGAATGTCCTAATAAGAGAGTTATGATTATAAGAGATGGGAATATAGAATCAAAGTGAAAGAGAGGATAATGATGACATTCCGTGAGGATACTAGTGACGTAGAGTATGCTAAAGGTGAAATTTTGGTTATTCAACGCATACTTAGTTTGCAAAGTAAAAATGATGAACATGGTGATCAACGTGAAAATCTGTTTCATACTCATTGTTTGATTGCTAACAAGTTGTGCAATGTGATTGTTGATGCGAAGTTGTACTAATATGGCAAGTACCTTGCTCGTGGAGAAACTCGAAATTGCCTACTATCAAACATCCCAAACCTTACAAGTTGCAATGGTTGAATGATAGTGGTGTAGTAAAGGTAAATCACAAGTGTTAGTTCATTTTTCAATTGGTAGATATAAGGATGAAGTTTGGTGTGATGTGGTACCTATGTATCACCTGGTCACATGTTGTTGGGGAGACCATGGCAATATGATCGTAGGGTAACACATGATGGGTTCAAGAATCGTTATTCCTTGATCATGGATGGACAGAAATATCATCTTGGACCGTTGCCTCCAAGATAATTCTTGAAGATCGATGCGATAAACAACAATATGAGGAGCTTGAGTCTTCATTAACCAAAACTTTTGGGAGGGAGCAAGAAAGAAAGAAAAAAGAAAAAGATGAGATGAGTGATAAAAATAAGAGTATTGGGAAACACAAGGAAGGCTTGAGTGAAAGAAAAACGAGTGTTTATGCCAAAATGAGTGATGTAAAAGAAGCCTTAACCATGAGGCAGCCCTTACTTGTACTTATGTACAAGGACATTTTGATTTCTTCTAACAAAATTGACAAAAGTTTGCCTAGTGTTATTGTTGATCTTTTGCAGGAAAATGAGGATATCTTTCCCGAAGAAGTTCCCAATGGTTTGCCACCAATTAGAAGAATGGAGATGATTTGTTTCATCTCCATTCAGCCATCTTTACTTTTCCTTTGACTTATCGATTGTTAGTTCAAGAGACCAAGAGAAATCTTAAAGTGCTATTCTAGTTATTTTATCAATTTTCTATTGATGGTAATTGAATAGTTTCCTTACTTCATTCTCAAGATCCACCTTATTTCAAATCGTGAGGGTGTCAATTTACATTCCATATGATCATAGTTTAGCTATCTCAGTGTGTGGGCTAAGTTGATGATTTCCATCATTTGATCGAGCCTTGCTCGTGGAGAATCAAATTGCCTACTATCAAGACATCCAAAACCTTACATTGTAATGGTTGAATGATAGTGGTTCTAAAGGTAAACGCGTGTTAATTCATTTTTCAATTGGTAGATATGAGGATGAAGTTTGGTGTGATGTGGTACCTCTAGTCACTTTGTTGGGGAGACCATGGCAAATGATCCATTAACACAGCTATGGGTTCACCAGAACCGTTCATTCCTTTGATCATTATGGAAAATATCAACTTGGATTTAAGCATTCATTCTTCTTGTAAGACCGGATCCTCATAAAACAACAATATGAGGAGCTTGAGTCTTCATTAACCAAGACAATTGGGAAGTATAACAATTCTTCAACACCGGTGAGTGTTTTGTTTTTAAGTTCTTACATGAACTTTAGAACTTATCAGGCTTTTCTGCTTGTGGCTTCAAACCAAATCTTTGCTTTTCCTTTGACTTATCGACTTGTTAGTTTGTGGCGCCTTAAGGAATTCAAAGTGCTATTCTAGTTATTTTATCAATTTTCTATTGATAGGTAATTAGAATAGTTTCCCTTCATTCTTGAACGATCCGCCTTGTTTCAATTCGTTGAGGGTGTTAATTTGCATTCCATATGTATCATAGCTCTTTAGCTATCTGGGGTGTATAGTTGCTAAATTGATGATTTCCATCATTCCCATCGTCGAGCACTATTTCGAAGTTCGAGGTTTGCAATCCATTTATTTGCTATCTTTTAACTTTTCCCTGGCATCTCTTATCAATGATATCCATAATGCTATTCTTCCTTTCTTCTTATTCTTGTGTTTCTTGTGCTCGGATCAACCTTGTTTTTCACTTTTTTCCTTCACTTTATCTAAAAAAAGAAAGAGAAATGAAAGTTAAAAAAAAAAGAGAGAAAAAATCAAAAGTAAAAAAAAGAGAGGAAAGCAAGATCAGGAGCGAAAAAAAAAGAGAGAGGAGAAGATCAAAGGTAAAAAAAAAAAAACGCGAAAGAAAGAAAGAGATCGAAATTTTAAAAAAATTGTGAATTCAGGGACTTTGAAGACCAATTGCAAATTCTTTCTTCATTATTTTGAATTTTCTTGATTTAGGTTTGGAATTTTTTCATTCAAAAATACTTGAATTCAAATCTTTGCTTATGATTGAAGTGCAAGCATACACTCCTATAAATTCCGGCTTACATTTTTTTGCTTTTATGTCCTAAACGGCAATATCCTTAAGAATTGCCACAAGGTTGTTTCAAGTTTTTAGTTAATCTAAGAACTCAAAGAACAAAACAAGAGGTAAAAGGCAAGAGTGGTGAGATCAATATCGAGAAAAGCCAAACATTGCGTGAAAACCAGTGGAGTGAATCAAATCTTGAGTGAAACACGCAGAGTGTTGGTGAGGCTATTCTAACTTTGTTTTTCAGGTTGCAAACATGTCTAAGTCAAAGAAGCGAGTTCTTCATCTAATGATCTTTTGCTTCGCTAGCTGCTCCAACAATTTGACGTATGTTCAAAGTGATAGGAGATGTAAGAGATCATCATCTGTAAAGGCAAAGATGATGCAATTAATAGATTGGAAGGTGAACCACGGCGTAAGAGACAACCAACATTCGTCACGATCGAACCATAATGGCGAGATGACCTCGATCGATGACCAGTCCTCTAATCGGTCAAGATGTTAATCCTACGAGACAAACTAGGTGAGGACGCTTTGATGGTGTGGTTCGGCAACATACAAAATAAAATTCCTTCTTTTCGGAAATAATCCGAATACTTATTTGGAGTCAATCATTAAAAGTCCGATCTTTGAATGTCCTACTCCAAGAGAAAAAGGTAAAATTAGGCTCGAATTTATTATGCTATAATTATCCAGGTGGGATCAATTATGTAAAGACAGCGTAGAAATGGTGAAAGGCCCGTAGAGACATGGTGGATAGCACGACCGCACGTTAGATGAAACAAATCATGAGGAGAAGATTCGTCCCAAGTCATTACTAGGGGATTTGCATCAACGAAAACTTAACACAGGTTCCATGAGTGTTGATGAATAAACCAAGCAAGTTGATCATAATTCGATTAAAGACCCTTTAACTATTCATGGAGGACCAATGACGAGAGCTAAAGCTAAGAGGATTTAAGAAGCTTTAACTTATTGGAAAACATTTGGAAGGATCAAGCTAGTCAAGACTCACCAAGATTCTAAGGTTACAAGAAGAGCCTAAAATGATCAACTTGATCATTGGGTAAGAGAGAAGGACAAAGTTAAAGACCTCATCTTGAAGAAGAAAAGTCTATTCAAATATGCTCACCAAAATTCATGAATTAGAACCCATACTGTTATTTAATGCATTCATTCCTTTTGTAGGCCCTATCCTCATACTATATAAATGAGGCTGAATCAAAGAGGGCAGACAATTTGGGAAGTATAACAACTCTTCAACACCGTGAGTGTTTTGTTTTTAAGTTCTTGCATGAACTTTAGAACTTATCAGCTTTTACGCTTGTGCGCGTTCAACCCAAATCTTTGCTTTTCCTTCACTTATCAAACTTGTTAGCGTTGTGGCGCCTTAAGGAATTCAAAGTGCTATTCTAGTTATTTTATCAATTTTCTATCGATCGGTAATTAGAATAGTTTCCTTACTTCATTCTTGAACGATCCGCCTTGTTTCATTAGCTTGAGGGTGTCACGCATTGCATATGTATCAAAGCTATCTGGTGTATGGTTGCTAAATTGCTTTTCCATCAATGATTCCATTCTTACAAGCATACCAAATTGGCCAGCATATAGATGTAACCCTAGACCAAGGAAATCCTAAAGCTAAGTCATAGGCATGCAAAATGGGCGGAGTTTATCAATCTTTTCCATACATCATTAAGTACAAACAAGGTGATGGAGGCTATGATTCGAGGACGAATCTTTTCCAGAAAGGGGGAATGACATTCTTATCATATGAAAATGATCAAAGCTAGTCAAGACTCAATCAAGATTCTATGATCTGCAAGAAGAGCCTAAAATGATC
This sequence comes from Musa beccarii, assembly GCA_024322285.1. Lineage (NCBI taxonomy): Eukaryota > Viridiplantae > Streptophyta > Magnoliopsida > Zingiberales > Musaceae > Musa > Musa beccarii. Next base: position 35,088,302 of record CM044396.1, on the reverse strand, counting down.
AATATGATCAGAAGAGAGAAGGACAAATTTGAAGACCTCATCTTGAAGAATAAAAGTCCATTCAGCCATTTTTACCAAAATTCATGAATTAGGAATATGAATGTTATTTAATGCATTCATTCCCAACTATCCTCATACTATATAAATGAGGTTGACTCTCTTTGTAAGACAGTTAAAACAAAGTATAACAATTCTTGGGTGAGTGTTTTGTTTTTAAGTTCTTGCATGAACTTTAGAACTTATCAAGTATGCACTGTATGCGTAACCCAAATCTTTGCTTTTCCTTCACTTATCGCCTTGTTAGTTGTGGCGCCTAAGGGAATTCAAAGTGCTATTCTAGTTATTTTATCAATTTTCTATTGATAGGTAATTAGAATAGTTTTCCTTACTTCATTCTTGAACGATCCGCCTTGTTTCAATTCGTTGGAGGGTGTCAATTTGCAATTCCATCTGTATCAAAGGGACACTTTAGCTACAAGTATGGTTGCTAAATTGATGATTTCCATCGAATCAAACCGTTTACAATAGAGCTATCTTGTCCGTGACAGTACTCTGAAAGATCACCACTGCAAGCATGCTTTTTGGATCTAGAATGATTTGTTTATTCCAAAGTTGTCATAAGTTTATATGCTGTGGCTTTTTTCCTATGCATAGTGTTTCAGATCTGCAAAAATGAATAGATATCATCTCCATTTTTCTTGTGTTTTCTAATCTTCTATGAAATCATTATTTTAATTTCAATTTTCTTTATTATATTTGGACCAGCAAAAAGACACCATAGTTGCATTCAACGTTTGCTATACCACCCAAAATGGTACGATAGGGGTGGTATTGTACCGGTCCGAGCGTTGGTCAATATATGGACCACCCTCATTTCTGGCAATCCAGTTAAATACTTAAATTAATAAAATTAAAAGAAATGATGGGGCCCCTATCTAAATGAGCATTAAACAAGAGATTAGGGCTTGCGAATGTGAACCTAGTTTTGCGTAAGATGTCGTCGTCGCTTCGCCACTGCTACTGTTGCCGCTTTGCCATCATGTAAAATGCCATCACCTCATCACCGCATTTGCGAGCCCTCTTCTCGTGTAAGATGTCGCCGTTGTCGCTGTCACTTCACTGTTGTTGCTGCTGCTTCCCAGGTACTCTGTCATTGCTCTTTTCGTCCTCTTCTTTCTTCTTTTTCTTTTTCTTTCTTCTTCCTCCGCTTCCCTCTCCTCCTTCCTACTCTATTCCTCCAATGTCCCTTCTACTTCTCTCTCTTTTTCTTCCTTGTCGAACCATCGGTATGCACTGGCATACTGTGGTACATCGGTATGTACCATTCTAGAAGATTGCCAAAATGGGTCCGGTACATGAAAAGGCAAACCCTAGCTGCAATAATAACTTGGTTTCATATTGTTCATACTTTAGATTGTCATACATATCTGCTTAATCGCCTTATATTTTTTGATTGGTCAAAGCAAGGAACTTGATTTTTTTTCTAGATTGGTCCATACTGATAGGTCTGAGCATGAACCAAGATGCGGACTGCCCTCTTTTGAGTGGTCTGGTCCCTTTTCTTTAAGAAACTTTTTTTTTTCTTTTCTTTGAAGGGTCTGATGAACTACGGCCCATGAGCATCTCCCTCCTCGTTTTCGGTCTCTTGACCACTGCAGCCCATCCACCGCCACTTACGAGCCCACTGCCTCCTTTTCATTCATTCCCCCATCCCAAGCAAAATGTATTACAATGTACTCCGACATACCATGTGTTGGTAAATATTGCAACGGATCAGATCTGTACTGATCTGGCCACTGATTTATCACGGACAAAATTGTAAACGGCTTGTTCGGTGTAATGCTTATGCATGTCCGTGTCCCTTTTGGTTGGTTGCCACTTGTAAAGCTTGTAAAGGGCTTGCCAAAGGCAAAATGCCCCATTTGAGCGAGTTTCTAAGCCATTGTAGGCTCGTACATAAAGCTTGCGTCGAGTGCATACTTGTACTAGAATTCGGTCTATAGTGGACCAATTTTATACCTTTGTTGTGCAACTGTTCTGAGCTTGTAATATCCATGGTTGGAATGTGCATTGGCTATAAAGTGTTTGCTAAAAGAGTGGCTTGTGGATCCCGTGTAAAGCGCTTTCTCTGTCCCGTTCTCTCTTTCGTAGGTCCTAAGGGATTCTAGGAGATTTCGGGGAGGCTGACCTTTGCGGTGATTCGCATTGGTGCCGCACGGATTAGGCAAAACCAGTTAAGTTCGTGACAAATGGTATCAGAGCGGGACAAGCCCACTTACAAACACTTAGCATGCAAACGTGGGGGACCTAGCGAGGCACCACGAGTACAATAAGCTAAGAGGAATTGCGAAGCGCACAAAGGTCGGGATGGCCGAGTTCGAGCAGTGGCTCGACGTTAGCACCCAACCTTGATGGTGCTCAAGGCAAGCGGAGTGCTTGGCAAAGGATGAGACCGTGCAAGGTGGAGTGGGTTGTTCAACGATCGAAAGAGTTGTAAACTCAAGGAATTCGATACTCATGCATGGCCTTGCACGCGACGATGGATTGTTCACGGCCATCCCAAGGCGGCAAGGTCGGCGCCATGGAGCATTAAAACTTTCTCTTCGGCATGTGCAGGATACTTTCGTAAGAGGTCAAGTGTGCAGCGTTCAGCATTTTACTAGACCCGGAGGGGTGCAAAGGCGAGTGTATTGGTGAAGTGTCACAATCTAGCAAGTGCATTTGCAAAGGCGAATTGGGCACGCTTTGTTCAAAGCAGAGGCGAAGTAGTCCAAGAGGATGGTGGTCTCCAAAACTTCCAAAGGAAGGATGCAAAGAGCGAAGTTGCTCCAACGGGGCGATACCAGGAGGGATAAGTCCCGGTTCTACAGAGGTAGAATCATGCGCAATGAACCGCACTAGTTGAGGAGTACCTCAAGACGGCTCGATGGATCGAGTGAGCGGTAAGAGTCATTGCATGATCTCGCCATGGTGATGATGCGTTGGTGGACGATAGCGAGATCAAGTGGGGAGCAACCCAGCAACACAAAGTGAAGGCACACTTGGAGCCGATAGTGAGATCGGACTCAACAGAGGGCTAACTGCGTGGAATGGTTGGCGCGAGGGCCACCATTAACGCAATGCAAATCGAGAAGCGGAACAACTTGTGGGTAACTTGTTGATGTACCCAAACTGCATGAAGGGAGTTGGCAAAGAAGATAGAACGTGGAGCGGAGGCGTGGAGCGGAGGCGTGGAGCTTTCCTTAGACAAAAGTCAAGGACATGGACTCTTGCAGAGACAAGAGTAGGATCATGTCGTTTCTTGAGTTCTCTATTCTGATGGAGCGACTCATCTTGTATGGTGCCAAAGACGAAGGGAACTTCAGGCATATGCACCTCATCTCGGTGAAGCATTTGACGGAGGAACTAAGGCGATACAACTTGCAGGCGGTTGGTGTTAAAAGGCCTTGCACGGGGGCAAGAGGATGCAGAGGCGGATACTCTTGAAGAATATGCCATAGTGTTGCTATTCAAGTTGCCATGAGAAAGCGGTGCGCGGAGATTGTGCTTTGGTAGGGGCGAGTCCCGGATCCGCATAAATGGTGCACCTATTTCAAATAAGTCGGGGACTTCGAGGAGCTGCTAGGCGATGGATCGTCCTAGAGCTAGGCTTCGTCCGAGTGTGACCCGAGAGTGGGTGGACGAAGGTTGATTGCCAAAGGAGCGAACAAAATCGGCCGGCGAAGGCCTGCGACGTGTTGGCGAGTCCACACATGGAGATATCGCAGTTCGAGTTCATACCACAGGGATCAGAATGCAAGGAGATGTCACTAGGCGATGACATGATGCAGCGGATCGTGGTGGAATGGTTCGTGGCAAGTCAACACACACGGTGAGTCCCATGGGGGGGACTAGATCATGCAGAGGTATGATCGGGAGTGCGACTAGGAGCTCCAAGTCGGTGAACAACATGACGGTAAGAAGAGCTATGGATTCAAGCAGTGAATGCCATGGTACCGCAGAGGCGGGTCTTTCGTGCGTGCACCGAATGTTGCATTGAATGGAAGCCTTGGACATCAGCTTATGGGGGCTGTGCCCTATCGAGGAAGAAGTTCAGATGCAAGTACCAGGGAGTCCCATGTGGGGACTGGATCATGCAGAGGTATGATCGGAGCGGTGAAGAGTGGAACTACTTGAGCTCACATTCGCTAAGGGAGCCCGCAAGTCGAGGACAAGGCCGAGTAAGCGGCGTTGCTACCAATGAAGCTAAGGAGAAAGAAGCGGTGCAAACCTCGCAACATGATGGCAGAGGCCATAATGGGAGTTGCGATCTGTCTTTCCATCGACCAAGTAAATTGCTCGAGAACACAGAGGTGTTGAAGCGATGGTCGAAAAGGGCGAGGAAGCAATGACGAGTCCAGAGGGACTCAGCTACCCAAGATCACCCATCGGTTAGAAGGAAGGCGGACTCGAGAGGAGTGCCGCATTGCGCAGAGAGGCAGATCTACCGATCACGAAGAAGGGATGCAGATGCGAGACAACGGATAGTAGTGCCATGGGCATTGTAGTGTCATGGTACCGCAGAGGCGGGACTTCCGGAGTCATCAATCCCTTGCTCTCATGAGGGAGAGCGCTTGGTCGTGATATGGGCCGTGGAGGAGGAGAATGCTTTGCAAACTCCATGTACCAAGACAAAGGTGAAGGGCGAAGCCGAGAAATTGTAAGACCGGTGTCAACAGACTTTCCATCAAGATGGCCGTAAGTGAAGGACTTCGGGTCGATGCAAGAGTGCATGACCAAGGATCGGAGCAGGTAGTATGCGGTGCTGTACCTTTGCTACTCGGAGGAGTCGGCGACAGAAATGATGGAGAAGGTGGTACAATCCCATAGGCGACCAAATCTATCGGAGACTTACTCCAAGTTGGAGTGATAACTTCTTGCATTCCAGGTTCAAGGGCAATGAAAGGCGAATCATAGTAGGTGACTCGGTCAAGGATTGCAACACTTTAAGTGCTTCTAAGTGTGAGCTAAGAGCAAAGGCGAAGTCTAGTAACCACTTGATGCACGGCAAGTACAACCTCGAGGAGGCGGGCGAAGTCAAGTAACCTTTGCCTTCTCAACTCTCAAGAGAATGGGCGAAACCGTACCCAGCTCTCTTAGTTATCCGCGAGGAGCTCTGCACAAATTTGAAGACCCTTCAAGAGACTAATGAAGATAACGGTTGTCAAGCCCTCACCAACGGTGATCAATGCTCTTGAGTAGATCGTCCGTTTTCCCAATTAAATGCCAATCGAAAGCGGAAGTGATGCGAGCCTACTTGGGCAAGACAACTAAGTTGAAGAAGATTCGATAGGCAAATTTGCGGAGGAAGGACCAGAAAACTTTAAAGGTTGCGAGGCGATGCTCGTTAAAGCTCCAACAAGCATTATCCATTCAAGAGACAAGAAGAATTTGAGACGAGCGATATCAAAGATGGTCTTTTTCTTCATCGATGAATCCGCAAGACTCAAGAAGGATCAAGACAACCGCGCCGACCCCACATCAGAGTCAGAGTTATTGGCGAGTTGAAGCAGCATGGCGGATTAAAGTTCGATGACTCAACAACAACAAGTGGAGAGCAATTGGGAGCCAAGAGGCGCATCGCAGCAGGAGCAGAAGATCGAAGATCCAACAAAGAAAAGAAGTTGCAGCGTCAGCAAAGGCTTCGACGAGGACGTCAAAGGAATAAGTGGGGGAGAATGTCACGGACAAAATTGTAAACGGCTTGTTCGGTGTAATGCTTATGTATGTCCGTGTCCCTTTTGGTTGGTTGTCACTTGTAAAGCTTGTAAAGGGCTTGCCAAAGGCAAAATGCCCCATTTGAGCGAGTTTGTAAGCCATTGTAGGCTTGTACATAAAGCTTGCGTCGAGTGCATACTTGTACTAGAATTCGGTCTATAGTGGACCAATTTTATACCTTTGTTGTGCAACTGTTCTGAGCTTGTAATATCCATGGTTGGAATGTGCATTGGCTATAAAGTGTTTACTAAAAGAGTGGCTTGTGGATCCCGTGTGAAGCGCTTTCTCTATCCCGTTCTCTCTTTCGTAGGTCCTAAGGGATTCTAGGAGATTTCGGGGAGACTGACCTTTGCGGTGATTCGCATTGGTGCCGCACGGCTTAGGCAAAACCAGCTAAGTCCGTGACAGATCGGCACAGATCTGGTATCTGAAATTGAAAACCTTTGGCCAAAGAAGTATGGGTAATTTCCTTGATTATTATGTGAGGTTGTGTACTTGCTTCATATAAGCTATTTAATAATCTTTCATTTATTTTAAAAGTGCAATTTATTTATAAGTAAATTTGGCAAGGAAATCTACATGACATATAATTCAGCAGATCTCGCATGATAAATATATCACATGAATTATTTGTAGCAACTTCATGTCGAGGTTCTTGTTAGATCTTTCGACACTATTTTTGTTTTTAATTTGCTGTTAGGAGCCATGTACTTGGTTTACAGTTTAATATATAATTTTATACTCTTCATAACTTGTGATGTTAGTAGTTTTGTTCTCAAATAAAATATCAAAGTACTAGTTAGGAGAAAATCTTCATTCCATGGTAAAGGACTTTATAGAAGCTATGATGTTTTTGTGACTCTTTTCTAAATCGCTTGTGAACAAATGAATCATTATACTTAACAGGGTTCTCATATTGGTGTGAGAGGATACCAGTACGTGGACCATCGTCTATCGGGTGGTACCAGTGTTTTGACCCCATATCGGGAGATACGAGGTTTATACCGGACGGTAATGGTCGAAATCTAATCTAGTCAGTATGCCTTGGATTTTGATCGTCACGTAGGTGTATTGATTAGTATGCCCTAGATTTTGACCATTACCGAGGTGTATTGGTTGGTATGCCCTGGTATTTTTGGATTGTTACCTCTAGGTATTTTTGGAGGTTTTTTAGCTCTTTTTGGGTGTATCGTTGGTACACCTTGGTACGTACTATATCGAGCAGGTACCGGTATGGACCGAAATTGAAAACCTTGGTATTTAATGCATTGAATTGATTGAAGCAATTTGTACTCTATATGCATTCACTTTCTTTTAACCGTATTGCTTGTTGTAATTGACATATCTTTTGGCTATTATACCATCAGTTTTTGTTTGTAGGCTGCACATTAAGCTTTATCTTGTTATAATTTCCCTTGAGGTGTTATATAAATTTTCCATGCCATTTATCCTTTACCAATCCATGTCACAAAGTTGAATACTTCTGATGATTGGCAGCCAGGTTTATCAGGAATCAATCTAGGGAAGTTTCTTATCAAACGGGTGATCCATCTGCTAAGAAGAGATATGCCACATATTTCAGTAAGTGCTCTTATTCTCTGCAGCTTTCTTAGGAAGCTATAAGATCTTAAAATCTAGACCCTAAAGAATTGATAACCCCATTCTTCACTTTATGACATGTGTAATAATGCTTTGCATGTTCTTAAATGCCTTTTACATTCCATTCCGTTGAAGTTGAAGCTTACTTTGTTTTAGAACTTTAGTTTCTACCATGTCCAATGGTTAAAACTCAAAGTATCATAAAAGCGATGAATGATGTTTAGCCGGTTGATGCCTGAACTGTTACGAGCTTAGCTGGTTTTGCCTAAGTCGTGCAGCACCCTTGCATATCCGTCGCAAAGGTCAACCTCCGCGAAACCTCCTACGATCCCTTAGGACCTACTAAAGAGAAGACGGGACAGAGAAAGCGTTTCACACGGGATCCACAAGCAACCCTTTCAACAAATACTTTATAGCCAATGCAAATTCCAACCAGGGATATCATAAGCTCAGAACGGTTGTACAACAAATGTATAAAATTGGTCCACTACAGATCGAAATCTAGTACAAGTGTCCACTTGATGCGAACTTTATGTACAAACCTACAATAGCCGCCAAACTCACTCAAATGGGGCTGTTAAGCCTTTGGCTAGCCCTCTACAAGCTTTACAAAGCTAGAACAAACCGAAATGATATGGACATGCATAAGCATTACACCGAACAAGCCGTTTACAATTTGTCCGTGACATTCTCCCCACTTATTCCTTCTACGTCCTCATCGAAGCCTTCGTTGACGCTGCAACTCCTTGCCTTTACTAGATCTTCAATCTTCTGCTCCTGTTGCGATGCGCCCCTTGGCTTCCAATTGTTCTCTGCTTGTTGTTGTTGAGTCGTCGAACTTTAATCCGCCATGATGCTTCAACTTACCAATGACTCTGACTTTGGTGTGGGGTCGACAGAGTTGTGTTGATCCTTACTGGTTCTTGCGGATTCATCTGACGAAGGAAAAGATCATTTTTGATATGCGTCAGTCTTCAAATTCTTCTTGTCCCTTGAATTGGATAGATGCTTGTTGGAGCTTTAACGAGCATCGCCTCGCAACCTTTGAAGTTTTCAGGTTCGTCCTTCACAAAATTTTTCCATTGAATCTTCTTTCACTTAGTTGTCTCGTCCAAGTAGGTTCGCATCACTTTCGTTTTCGATTGACATTCAGTTGGGAAATGAAGGAGACAATCTACTCTCAGTAGCATTGATCACCATTGGTGAGGATTTGACAACTGTTGTCTTCCATTAGTCTCTTCAAAGGGTCTTCAAACCTATGCAGAGCTCCTCTGCTGGATAACTAAGAGAGCTGGGGTACTCGGTTTCGCTCATTTTCTTGAGAGTTGAGAAGGTAAAGGTTACTTGACTTCGCCCGCCTCCTCGAGATTGTACTTCGTGCGTCGAGCTAGTTACTAGAATTCGCCTGCTCTTAGCTCACACTTCCGAAGCACTTGAAGTGTTTGCAATTCTTGCGCTAAGTTAGCTACTGTGATTCACCTTCTTAATGCCATTGAACTTCTGGAATGCAAGAAGTTATCACTCCAACTTGGAGCAAGTCTCCGATAGATTTGGTTGCCTTTAGGATTGTACCGCCTTCTCTATCATTCCTGTCGCCTACTCCTCTGAGTAGCAAAGGTATAGCACCGCGTACTGCTTGCTTCGTTCCTTGGTCCTACACTCTTGCATTGACCCGAAGTCCTTCACTTACGGCAATCTCGATGAGAAGTCCATTGACACCGGTCTTATGAAGTTCTCTGGCCTCTACCCTTCAGCCTTGTCATGGTACATGGAGTTTGCCAATGCATTCTTTTTCTTCACGGCCCATATCACGACCAAGCTATCTTCCTCTATGAGAGCAAGGGATCGATGACTCCACGGAAGTCCCGCCTCTGTGATACCATGGCGCTGCAATGCCCATGGCACTACTATTCGTTGTCTCGCATCTGCGTCCCTTCTTCGCGATCGGTAGATCCGTCTTTGCGGCACTACGACACTCCTTTGAGTCCACCTTCATTCTAACCGACAATTGATTTTGGGTAGCTGAGGTCCTCTGGACTCGTCATTGCTTCCTCGCCCTTTTTCGACCACTTGCTTCAACACCTCTGTGTTCTCTGAGCAGTTCCTCTTGGTCGATAGAAAGACATACTGCAACTCCCATGTATGGCCTTCGCTATCATGTTGCAGGGCTTGCACCGCTTTTGTTCTCCTTAGTTTTATTGGTCGCAACGTTCGCTTACTCGGCCTTGTCCTCTGACTTGTCGGGCTCCCTTAAGCGAATGTGAGCTCTGAAGCAGTCCAACTCTTCTGTCGCTCCGATCATACCTCTGTATAATCTAGTCCCCCCCCCATGGGACTCACCGGTACTTGCATCTGAACTTCTCCCTCGGTAGTGCACAACCCCCATAAGCTGATGCCTAAGGCTTTCATTCAATGCAACATTCGATGCACACATAGAAGACCCGCCTCTATGGTACTATGGCATTCCCTGCTTGAAACCATAGCCCTTCTTGTCGTCATGTCGCTCACCGAAGTGGAGCTCCCAGTCGCGCTCCCGATCATACCTCCGTATGATCTTGTCCTTCACGGGACAAGTCTTGTGTGTGTCGCATTGCTTTGAACTATTCCACCACGATCCGCTGCACCATATCGCCTCCTGGTGACATCTCCTTGCATTCTGATCCTTGTGGTATGAACTCGAACTGCGATCTCTCTATGTGTGGCCTCCGCCAACACATCGCAAGGCCTTTGCCACCTTCGATTCTGTTTTCTCCTTTGGCAATCGACTTTCGTCCATCCGCTCTCGGGTCACACCTGGACGAAGCATACCTCTAGGACAGTCCATCACCTAGCAGCTCCTCTGAAGTCCCATGACTTCACTGAAATTGGTGCACCATTGTCTGGATCTTGAGCCTCTACCCTTACCAGCACAATCTCCACTGTGCACCGCTTTCCTCATGGCAACTTGAATAGAAGCACTATGATATTTTCTTCAAGAGTACCCGTCTCTATGTCCTCTTGCCCTGTGCCAAGGCCTTCTGACACTAATTTCGCCTCTGCAAGCTGTGTCGCCTTAGTTCCTCCGTCAAATGTTTCACCGAGATAAGGTGCATGTGCTTCAAAGTTCCCTTCGTCTTTGGCACCATGTAAGATGAGTCTACTACATCAGAATATAAAACCCATGGAACGACATGGTCCTATTCCTACCTCTGCAAGAGTCCATGTCCTTGACCTCTGTCTAAGGAAAGCTCCAAGCCTCTGCTCCATGTTCCATCTTCTATGCCAACTCCCTTCATGCACGTTTGGTACATCACTAAGTTACCCCCAAGTTGCTCCGCTTCTCGATTTACATTGAGTTAATGGTGTCCCTCATGCCCACCATTTCACGGGTCAGTTCTTTGTTGAGTTCGATCTCCCTATCGGCTCCAAGTGTGTCTTCACATTCTGTTGCCTTGAGTCGCTCCCCAACTTGATCTCGATATGTGTCCACCAATGCATTGCCTTTTGCGAGATCATGCGATGACTCCTCGCCGCTTGCTCAATCTGTTGAGCTTTGTCTTGAGGTATTCCTCCTCAACATGTGCGGTCGGTTGCACATGATTCTCCCTCTGGAGAACTGAGACTTATCCTTCCTGGATATCTGCCCCGTTAGAGTAACTTCTCTCTTTGCATTCTTCCCTCTGGAAGTTTCGGAGACCACCATCCCCTTACACTACTCCGCCTTACTGAACAAACTATGCACTGTTCTGCCTCCGCAAACGCACTTGCTAGATTACGACTCTTCGCTAATACAACCCCCACTGCACCCCTTTGGGTCTAGTAACATGCTGAACCTGCTGCACACTTCAGCCTCTTACGGACGTATCCTGCTCATGCCGAAGAGAAAGTTTCAATGCTCCATGGCGTCGACCTTCGGCCGCCTTGGGATGGCCACGGACAGTCCGTCGTCCGTATACAAGCCCTTGCATGAGTATCGAATTCCTTGAGTTTACAATTCCTCTCACCTCTGTGAGCTTTGCACGACTCTTTCGATCGTTGAACAACCCACTCCACCTTGCACGGTCTCATCCTTAAACAAGTGCCTCGCTTGCCTCGAGCACCGTCAAGTTTGGTTGCCAACGTCGAGCCACTGCTCGAACTCAACCATCCCAACCTTTGTGTGCTACGCAATTCTTCTTAGCTTGTTTGTCCTCGTGGTGCCTCTTGCGCAAAGGATTGGCCACTCAGAATGCTATTCTCGGATGCCCGCTCCTCTGAGCGACTCCTTTCCCTACAACACCATGTATGTTTCCCCCCAAACGGTCGCTCATGCTGGCGGCCCTCAACGCAGCCCCGCTAGGTCCTCCATGTTTGCATGTTAAGTGTTTCTGTGTGTGCTTGTCTCGCTCTGATACCAATTGTCATGAACTTAGCTAGTTTTGCCTAAGTCGTGCGGCACCCTTGCATATCCGTCGCAAAGGTCAACCTCCCCGAAACCTCCTACGATCCCTTAGGACCTGCAAAAGAGAAGACGGGACTGAGAAAGCGCTTCACACGGGATCCACAAGCAACCATTTCAACAAACACTTTATAACCAATGCAAATTCCAACCAGGGATATCACAAGCTCAGAACGGTTGCACAACAAAGGTATAAAATTGGTCCACTACAAATCGAAATCTAGTACAAGTGTCCATCTGACGTGAACTTTATGTACAAGCCTACAATGGCCGTCAAACTCACTCAAATGGGACTGTTAAACCTTTAGCTAGCCCTCTACAAGCTTTACAAAGCTAGAACAATCCGAAAAGATACGGACATGCATAAGCATTACACCGAACAAGCCTTTACAATTTGTCCGTGACAGAACAGGTGGTACATACTTGTTTGGGCGTCAACTGGTACGCAGACCACCCTCTGTTTGGTTTGCCCATCTAAAAGGGAAATTTTCCTAACCCTAATCACTTCTCACTTCTCATAAACACAGCCTCCGTTTCTCACGCATGCTGCCTTTGCTTCTCACACATCTGCGATCGCCACTTCTCATCGCGACCAACCTCCACTCTCACGTGGGTCGCAACCGTACTGCACACAATGGCGTCCGCTTGCCACGACCTTGCTGCACAATTTCACCACACATGGCCTTTGCCCTAGTCACTTCTCAGGTATGCCTTTTCTCTTCCTCTTCCTCCTCTTCCTCTACTATCTCCTCTTCTTCATTCCTCTTTCCTCCTCTTCCTCCACTGCGTCTTCCTCTTCTTCTCTTAAACATCAGTATGTACCAACACAAATTACACCGGTATTGACCACTATGCACCAGTCTAATTTGATCACCGAAACGGGTACATGATCCTTGCATAAAAGTATGCCAGTTGTTGAGAGGATGTAGTGAAGTTGGAGAGATGGAGAAGAAATACGAGAGAAAGATGGCTGCGGTAGTAGTAGTTTGAAAAATAAGTGTTGTTTGGATTATGCAGCCTTTTAAATTGCTGTCTTCAGCAACTTTTGATACTTTGCTTGTCTTCCATGTTATTTTGTTGGCCAAATTTAGAAGTTAAATTGTACCTTGCATGGAAGGCAAGACTTTGGTGCAATTTCCTTTACAGTTTCTTCTAAGCCTTCTGACAATATCATTGGCTACAAGACTGAGTGGGTGAATAATGTCAACTAGGAGGAAGAGCCGAAACTTATTTTTTTTTCCCGAAAGAAAGACTAAACTTTACTAATTAGAACAAAAAGTTGCATCTCCGTTCACATTTGAGTGAACCAAAAAATTTACATAAGTAGGCCAACCCTCTCTCCAGTCTCCACAAACCAAGGCTAGACAATCTGTTAGTTGTGGCATAAAAGGGAAGCCAGTGAGCATCCATATTTCCTTCTCTGGATACATGGGTGACTCTATACTTGAGAAGTTATCCAAAAAATATAAGATGTTACAGATTACATCCAGTATCTTCCATGGTGGATTGCATCGCTTGTTATCCACCATAAGCATGGAGTCAGTCTCTATATGGGTCAATTGCAAGCCCTCTTGCATGGTAGCCACTGCTATAAAGCACACTCGAAGCATATAAAGCATCCTGACCACTCAGCCATCACATCCTATAACCAATAAAACAGGATACCGATGCGCGGACCGCCCTCTGGCGGAAGAGGCATCATCTGTTCAAATTCGACCACCACTCGGTACAGCTTCGATGCCGATTTCACCGTCCATCCAAGACTTCGGTAACGTCGAGCGATTTCGACCGTTATCACGCCCGGCGTACCGCTTTCGACTCTCGGTACATCGATGCGGTAAGGACCTTGCATCCAAGTGATGGTGCAAAGATTCATCACAATTAATCTTGACCCAATTCTGATTAGGTCTTTCCCATCTAACAAGTGTAGGACTATTCACAGGCTCCTCAGACAAAGATAGTTGGTCAACAACAGAAAATTGAGCCAAAACCTTAGACAATAGAGTACTAGCTTTAGGATTAACTCCATGAAACTCAACATTATTACAAGTTTTCTGCAAAATCTAGAGTGCAGTAGCAATCAATGATTTTGACATATCAGCAACACAACAAGAGACATTTCTCCCTCCTCGATCCAAGCAGCCTGAGACCATCTAGAAAACATCTCAAATTGCATGTCAACATGAGCCTCAATAAGGTGCCACAGATTAACAACAAAGGCGCATTGAAAGAATAGATGATTAATGGACTCAGGGATATCATTGTACAAAGCACAAATTTCATGTTCACAAATTTCCAGTTTTGCCAACCTTTCAAAAGTCGGGAGGTGGCAATGCAGTGAGTTCCAATAGAAAACCTTGATGCATGGAATCGTAGGAAGACAAATATTGCCACCCATCCCAAATATTTGAGGGGTCAAAAACTTGGGATTGAAAAAGCCTGAAAACAGATCTCGCTGTTTCTAAGCCATGCTTCTCATGAACCCAAATCCAAGAATTGTTGCTGGGTGTCAGTGGAATATCAATCCTACTAACCTTATCAGATAGGGAAGATTTAAACAATTGGGACAATTTGGAATGATTCCAATCACCATTAGTAAACAACTCATTAGCAAAAAAAAGGTTCAGATCTCAAACTAACACTAAAGAAAGCTGTTTCATTTCAAGAGGAAGATAATAGTTCCAGCTATCGGAAAAAATCCTTATAGCGGACCCATTACCAACATGCTTCGAACCAAAATGTAATTGTTCCAAACCTTTGAGGAAAATTTTCTAGCTCCAACTACACTAAACACTATGGACATATGCCAAGGATCAATGTACGCATATGTAGCTCTTACCATTTTAAACCACAAATTATCATCCTCATTCAAGTATTGAAAAATTCACATAGCATGGAAAGCCAATTTAGTCAAATGAATCTCATGAATACATAATGCCCTCGGCAGACTTAGGAGTAGAAACTACCTCCTATGAAATCAAATAAAGGCCACGAGAGTGATCACCTTTAGTCCAAAGAAAATACCTAATAATACGATTAATATTGTTAAGAATAGAATCTGACATCCAAGTAACGACAAGAGAGTGCAAAGGGATAACATTTGGTACAGAGTTAACAAGGAATATCCTCTCGGCCTATGACAAATAAGATCCTTGCCAAGAGCTAAGCCGCATCTTGATGGAGCGAAAGCCTCTTGATGTATGCTGAGAAGTGTACCCTTTGGATCAGAGCTACACCCGAGGAGCATGTATAAAATTCTTCACATCATAAAGAAGTGGTTCAACCAGTGGTTACAACTCACCTAGATCTTCCTCTTCTTCAAGAAACATTAGTTCTTCCCCATCATCTTCATCATCTTAATGCAAGATTATATAAGATTTGAAAAGGTCTTTTACTTGTGTCCTACGGTCCCTTCTCACCGCATGATACTTTGCCCTTTTTCTCTCTACCAACTCTGGTATAGTTAGGGACTGTGTTGACCTTGAAGAGCCATGAGACCTTAAAAAAAAAAGAGTATGAGATAGTAGTGTAGAAAATTTTAGTAACAAAATAGGTCATGACATGGCTACTGGTCTAGAAGCGATAATGGCAAGCCTAGTCATATGCATAGTGGTGTAGGACAACTGTAAAGGGGATGCTTAATATGATGAGAGAATTGGTTGGTGGGTAATAAATAAAAAAAGGCTAAAATGAAGAGAGAGGAAAACAAAATTTGATTTGCAGAACTATTAATTTATGCAATAAAGAACAAATGCTAGAGTTCAACATGTACTAAGATGGTCAAGGAGGGCTTTGAACATCCTTCTAGTTGGCTTATGATGTTGAGAGCAAGGTTCGCCGTACTGCAGCGTATCGCTTGGTACGACTGGTACATTAATTTGTCCTCATGTACTGTATGTTAGTACACTCAGTATGGTTCAGTACAGCTCGGTTCATACCATACCAACAGTTGATTGATATACTGGTGCGGACTGATAAGGTGAACCATGGTTGAGAGATCGATCCATGGGTTTTCATTGCAAGCTGACTGAGGCAAGGAGAGGAGAAATCAGCACTCACATATTTTGTGAGAAATAACATTATTATTCATTCTAAGACCGATCCCAATACATTTCTTGATATCTTTATATAGGCCACAAATACAAGAAGAAAAGTAACTAACAAAGAAGAAAATAAAAATCACATTGAGACGATTCAATACATTGTATATGGTCAACTTTTGAAAAGATAAAGCTTCCGGAATAGTCTTGTAAAATAATCTTCCTTCTTTGTGCATGATTCGGATTGGTCCTTTTTCTTTCCACGTCTGCAAAATATGGCCTGATTTCCATCACATTAGAGGAGGGTGTGGGTCTTGATCAAGACAAAATCTGATGAGTTAACCAAATGTGCAGTATCATAAATGTCAAGTGACGTAGTGGACTTTTTTTTCCAAAACTTAAGTGAAATTTCTTTTCTATGTAGAGAAACCATAAGGACAAACTTCTAGGTCCCTGATAAGTTCTTTTTTAGCTAAAAAACAATATAAGGACACTCTGAGCATTTTAATTTTATTTTGATTTTGTTGGTACGTCAGTTTGTTGTGCTTGCTGAAACTAATATACTTCCGTTTCTTGTTAAATATATGTGAAGATTTTTGCTACTCTTAGCCCAATCCCTGGATGTATGCACTGGCTTCTTCCAAAGTTGGCTTCTCAAATAAAACTTTCTAAATCAGAGACTGAGGATATGAAGCACTTCTCAGAAAAAGGCTCTGGTTCAAATTTCATAGAGGACCTCCTTCTTCCTGAAGAAAAAGAGATGATACTCAGTGGCTACCTTAAATGGCTGCAGTCGGGTACAGCTTCTGAAATTGAGTTTGATAAATCAGAGTGCATGGACACAAGGTACATGGCAATAAAAGAATATAGCAAAATTTTCAGGAATGACATCCTTCTCCCTGAGGATGAAATGATAACATCCTTCATAACTTTTATGGCACTGTACATCGATCAACATCACATGACTTTTGTAGAGCATAGGATAAAAGAAGTATGATGAATTTTCTCTTTAGGATGTTAAATCCTCCTAAAATGAAAATTTTTAATAGGAACACCAGCTTGCCTATATTCTTGAACATCTTTGCAATTTTGGTCTTTTAATAATCAACAAATCGACATAGCAAATCCATCTTAAACAAAAGGCTTGTTGCAAACTGAAGAAAATGTCTCTTCCATTGTCACCGAAGAGCCTGGAAAGAAGACTGCAAGGACACTAAGACTGAAAAAATATGCTTGAAGTATCTTGGATAAGAGGAGAGACAAATTCCAGGCTTGACACCAATACCACAGAAAAAGAAAAGAAGGGCTCTACATAGTGCAAAATGTTGAGAATCTATGAAACTATCTTGATATGATGCTTAATACAAATAATACATAAACAATCTATTTATCATTTATCCATCTAATATTTTTCATCTTTGTTGAAAAATTAACATCGAAAAAATCTCTTAGTAAGTATTTGGAAAATATCCTTAAAATTCTATTGTGATGATGGATTGATAAGATATCAGATACTTTCCATGCATCCAAGAAGTATTATAAAATTATCACATTGGATATGTACCTAATACAAATTAAACTCACAATTCATGCTATCCATGTTCTCTAGTTAAAAGTTGACCAGAATTTAGGGTGACAAGGCAATGTAAAGGAAATGGACAAATATCAATGAGAAAGAAGAGAGAAGTTACAAGGAGATGAAGGATTAAGTTGAATTTTTCAAGCTGTCTACTTATTGTAAAGTAAAAAAGGTATACCCGGTGCACGAGGCTCCTGCCAATGTGGGATTTGAGGAGAGTTATGTATGCATCCTTACCTTTAAATATTTAAAAAGACTATTTTCGTGACTTGAACCTTGGTCTCCAAGGTTGTAAAGGAGCAATCTTACTTTCTTACCAAGGTCTGCCCTCATCTACTTATTATAAATATGTCAAGGAATGGTAATGAGCCAACAAAAAGGCCCATTAAATTATGATGCTAACTAGTTATTGAGATTCTTGTTAGGTGTCACATATCTACATATTTTATTTGATCTTTATTTGTTCTACTTCCATATCTGTTATCATTAGCATCATATTACTGGGCTCTGTTTTGTCACAGGGAACATGATTCTGGAAAAGATGTTATGGAAATAATGTATAAATTACTGATATCAAGAGAGTGGAACAAGTCTGATATCTTGAGTGAAGCACTAAAACCCCCTCTACTTCGTTTGTGTGCAAGGTTTGTGGATAAAGTAAATATATGAATTTTTCAAGTATTTTTATGAACTTTAAAAGGGATTGATTGCCTTTCTTATTCAAGAACATGATTGGATATTAACAATTTGAATAATATTGCACCAAGCAGAAAATCCAATTTGTCACTTAGTAATTACCAAGAATGATGTCCATAATAATATAGTGTCTTTCATTATCTTTTCACTATTTCAGTACTTTATATGTCACTATTGCTGATTCAGAGTGAAATCTTGTCCCAGTATCGGATGATGTTACCCAGTTGTGTGAAGTGAACCCTCTACAACTACAAAATTTTTAGTGAAATGTTAGGACTCTAGCTATGAGAGTCCTAATTTAGTTTCATTGCTAAGGGCATTCATGTAAATACTATCTGGCCGACCCTTATTAAAGAGGTGAAGAGGTCGGCTAGGTTAGGGTTAGGTTACTTCTTAGAAAAGGAGTCCTATTAGAGAAAGACTCCTATTAGAAGTAGGAGTCCTATTAGAGAAAGAGTCCTATTAGAAGTAGGAGTCCTATTAGGGGAAGAGTCCTATTAGAATTAAGAGTTCTACTAAAGAAGGAGTCCTAATTAGAAGTAGGAGTTGGTTAGAAGTATGAGTCTTGAGTAAGAGTCCTATTAGGAGTTGGGGTTTAGAAGCCCTATAAATAGCCATGTATTCACCCTCTTTTCATCATGAATAGATCAATCTTTTAGTAGCCTTTGAGTAGCAACTTGGAGGAAGAAACCCCTATAGAGTTCCAAGGAGGTCAATCCCCTATAGAGATCAACCCCAAGCTTAGAATCCGCAAGGGTTCTAACACTTGGTATCAGAGCAGCGTTCTTGGCGTCTCGCTGCCCTTCCACAACCATCCACCAGCCTTCTACAACCGCCCAAAACAATTCCCACAATTGCTTAGAAGATCATCGTCGAATTCCACTGTCATCTCCACCACCGTAGATCATCCTTTGATCTTCTCGTGAATTGCAACAGGTTCTGGTTATCTACCTTACTGCTGCTGCAATTTAGTTATCCTTATTCAAAAAATCCAAAAAATTCGTTCCTATATTGTTGCATAAACTTTTCGTCGTAAAGTTTTTATTTTTACAACGAAAGTTGCACTGCAGAATTTCAGCCGCATAGCACTATCTTTTTGATCTTGCTACTGCATTTTTTCTATCCAAATCTCTATGAAATTTTTACGACGGCTTTGACACTTCCTAACAGTGGTTTTCCCTTTGGTTTTGTCAAAAAATTCTCAATATAAACCACTTATCTTTTACGTCCAAACTGCTGCACTTTAGATGTAAAAATCTGCTATAGTACCTCTCGGTGATCCTCAATTTTGTCGAACCTCTTGTTGTCGTTTCTTTCTACGAAATTTTTAACAGCATTATCTCTCCCTTATCAGTAGATTCCCTTTGAGTTTTACTTGAATCTCTTTTGAAAATTTTTGGAAAAAATTACATCTTTACTGTTAGAATTTTTTTGGTGAAAAATCTGGTGTTGCACCTTTGTCCTTTTTTCTTCTCCGTAACCTACCAAACCCTAGCCACCTTGCTGCCACAAACCAAGATGTCTTTAGGGCATCCCTCTAGCCTTAAGACGCAGCCATCATAACCTAGTTTCATAACCCTAACAGCATAAAAAATCGTAGCCCAAAACAGTAAACCATTACAATCGAACCCTTCTATCACCGACCTATTGTCCGAACCTTCCACCACCCCATGCCATTAACCCGTTAACAGAAAAAAGACAAGGGCATCTCTTATCTACAGGCATATGTTATGGCTTCTCAAGATCCAATTGATGTCAAATTTGAAGCATGGGAATCTCGGATTGAATCACGGCTTGAATTGTGCTTGGAAGATAAATTGCGCGCTTTGTTTGTAGAATTCAGAATTGGACAACTATCGAGTCCAACCAAATTGCAGCAAGGAGAGAATTCAGAAAGGACCCCAGAGAAGGAGGGACAGCCCTCGGACATGTTTCAGCCACGCATGAGGGTGGACTTCCCACGATGGGAAGGAGACCTGGCAGGGTGGATTTCGCGCGCCGAACGTTACTTTCGCTGTTACCGAACTGTCACGCCAAGCGCCCAGAGAGGGTAGGCAAGGTGAATTCTCATTGATGTTACGGTGATCACCTCGAAGGGTGTATCACGCCGTGCACCCCAGGAGGGGGTGCGCCCCAGAGGGGGTAGGCAGCCGTGCACCCCAAGAGGGGGTGCGCCCCAAGAGGGGGTAGGCAAGGTGCATTTAGTCCCACATTGGTAAGGAAAGGGGAGATCTTGAGCCTTATAAGCATTGGCGCTGCACACCCCAATGGACCGGTTTTGCGGGGAGAGGGTAATAGCCATATGACAAGTGGTATCAGAGCAACCCCTGGCCTTCACCAATCACCCCAGAGGGAGTGTCCACACCGAGCGCCCCAGAGGGGGTAGGCAGGGTGGCCAGTCCGTGATAGGGACGTCACGAGATTGGGTGGGGGAGAATGTCATGCCAAGTGCCCAGAGATAGGCAGGGTGAATTCTCATTGATGTCACGGTGATCACCCCGAAGGGTGTATCACGCCGTGCACCCCAGGAGGGGGTGCGCCCCAGAGGGGGTAGGCAAGGTGCATTTAGTCCCACATTAGTATGGAAATGAGAGATCTTGAGCCTTATAAGCATTGGCGCTGCACACCCCAATGGACCGGTTTTGCGGGGAGAGGGTAATGGCCATGTGACAAATGTCACGGACATTTTGTAAATGACTTGTTCGGTGTAATGCTTATGCATGTCCGTGTCCTTTTTTTAGTTTGTTCCAACTTGTAAAGCTTGTAAAGGGCTCGCCAAAGGTGAAACGCCCCATTTGAGTGAGTTTGGTAGCCATTGTCGGCTTATACAGAAAGTTTGTGTCATGTGGACACTTGTACTAGAATCGGTCTGTAGTGGACCAATTTTATACCTTTGTTGTGCAACCGTTCTGAGCTTGTGATATCCATGTTTGGAATTTGCATTGGCAATAAAGTGTTTGCTAAAAGAGTGGCTTGCGGATCCCGTGTGAAGCGCTTTCTCTGTCCCGTCTTCTCTTTCGTAGGTCCTAAGGGATTGTAGGAGATTTCGGGGAGGCTGACCTTTGCGGTGATACGCATTGGTGCCGCACGGCTTAAGCAAAACCAGCTAAGTCCGTGACAGAACGTTGGATAATGCTATGGTGGAGATTGCTGTCATCCACCTTGAAGGAGATGCTATTCAATGGTACAATTGGCTGAAATATAATCATGGGGCTCCGACGTGGAATCAATTTAAGAACGCACTGCTGAACCGTTTCGGACCTACGGAGTATGAAAATATCGACGGTAAACTCGCAAAGATTCGACAAACCTCTACGATTCAAGAGTACCAAACCAGGTTTGCGAAGCTATCCTACCTTGCTCGTGATTGGACTGACCGTCAATTGTTAGGAACATTCATCGAAGGACTCAAGCTAGAGATAAAAGGGGAAGTTTAGGCGCGACAGCCCCGTACCGTGATGGCTGCGATTTCTTTTGCCCGAATACAAGAATGGCTCAGCCAAGATGCTCGGAGGATGAGAACCACTCCTAGAATCTCAGTATATAAACCCCCTTCTGCTCCTAGCCATCCTTCGCTGCAAAAAAAATTGACAAGAGAAGAACTACATGACCGATCAGCAAAGGGTCTTTGTTAGCATTGCGACGAGCCGTGGAACCGCGATCATCGCTGCAAAAGGGGCCGCCTCCTATTGATTGAACCTCTTGAAGACATGGAGGAAGAGGTCCAAGAGCATGAGGAAGAGGTCACGGATGAAGAACAACAGCCAATTGATATTACAATGCATGCCCTTGCCGGTTACGCGAACTCGCAAACAATGAAAGTGGGAGGATTTCTGAAGCAACAACCGATCATCGTTCTTATTGACACCGGGAGCACTAATAATTTTATAAACAGTAATGTTGCTATTTGGATGGCCTTACCTATTGAGAATTGTAGCAGGTTCGATGTTAAGGTCGCAGATGGACGAATTTTGAAGTATGATCGTAGGTGCCCACGGGTGAAACTGTTGCTGCGGGACCAAGAGATAATTACAGATTTTTTCCTCCCTCTCGATGATTATGAGGCTGTGCTTGGCATCGAATGGTTGACGACATTAGGTGATGTTTCTTAGAATTTTTTGAAATTAATTATGAAATTTTACAGTAAGGGGAAACAGGTGATACTATGCCGGAAACGTACGGGCGACGTAACGACAATTTGCAGACAACGAATGGAGAAAGTTTTGCACAAAGCATGCAGCGGCTTTTTGGTACAACTTGAGCAGCAATCTAAGGGAGAGCCAACCAAATTTGAAGATCCAAACCTACTTCCCTTGCTTGTTGAATTTTCAAATATATTTGACGAACCATGCAGCCTACCTCCTAACCGTTGACATGATTATCGTATACCGATTCTTCCAGGTAAATCTCCAGCAAATACTCGACCATATCGGTATCCACATCTCCAAAAAGATGAAATAGAAATGATTGTACAAGAGATGCTTGAAACAAGAGTTATTCAGCCAAGTTATAGCCCCTACTCTTCACCGGTGCTCCTCGTACAAAAGAAAGATGGAACATGGCGAATGTGCGTTGATTATCGAGCTCTCAACGGCATAATCGTCAAGGACAAGTACCCTATTCCAGTAGTAGATGAATTGCTTGATGAATTAAAGGGAGCACGAGTCTTCACAAAGCTGGACCTTCGATCCGGGTATCATCAAATACGAGTGTGCGAAGAAGACATACCGAAAACTGCCTTTTGAGTGCACAACGGTCACTACGAATTTCTGGTAAATGCCCTTTGGTCTCACCAATGCTCCCTCCACCTTCTAGAGCCTTATGAATGATATTTTCCGGAGTTATCTTCGAAAGTTTGTGCTAGTTTACTTCGACGATATCCTTATTTACAGCCCTTCTCTTGAAAGTCATATTCAACACTTATGACTTATTTTGACAATTTTGTGAGAACATGTTCTTTTTGTCAAAAAAATGAAGTGCAGCTTTCTTCAATAAAAGGTGGAATATCTTGGGCATATCATATTAGAGGAAGGGGTGGAAGTGGATCCCTCCAAAATTGAAGCAATGCAGAACTGGCCGACCCCGAGGAACATAAAATCGTTGCGTGGCTTTCTCGGTTTAACAGGTTACTACCGTAAGTTCGTGAAAAACTATGGAAAGATCAGTGCACCCCTTACTTCCTTGCTGAAAAAAGATGCTTTCCAGTGGTCGGACAAAGCCACCACTGCCTTCGACGAACTTAATGTCGCAATGATAATAATACCAGTACTAGCGTTACCCGACTTCGGCAAGACTTTTATTATTGAAGCTGATGCCTCCGGAGTAGGAATTGGTGCTGTACTAATGCAAGATGGCCGCCCCCTTGCTTATACTAGTAAGGCGTTATCTCCTTCCCATCTCAAGATGACTATTTATGACAAGGAGATGCTCACGATTGTGCATGCGGTGTCCAAATGGAGCTCGTACTTGATCGGGCGACGCTTTCAAATCAAGACCGATCATAAAAGCCTGAAATATTTCTTGGAGCAGAAGATATCTTCCCCTGAGCAACAAAAATGGGTAACAAAGCTTCTTGGATATGATTATGAAATAACTTACAAAAAGGGGAAAGATAATGTTGTTGCAGATGTGCTTTCGTGGCAACTCGAGCAAGCTGAATTTTCGACTGTTTTACTTCCGACCAGCGACTTTCTTGAGGATATTAGGAGGGAATGGCAAGATAATCCGGAAACGAGTAAAATCATAAAAAAATTGGAGGAAGCACCAAGCTCCATGGCGCATTACAGTTGGGACTCAAAGGACTTGCGATATAAAAGACGCATTATGCTCGTGCCAAATTCTACTTGCATAAAGACCATCCTTCAAGAGATGCATTCCACACCTACAGCCGGGCACTCCGGGTTCCTTAGAACCTATAAAAGAATTAAGCAAAATTTTTATTGGATAGGGATGAAAAATATTATTGCTGAATTTGTAGCACAACGTGATATATGTCAACGACACAAAGGTGAGACAGAGGCAAGTCCCGGAAAGTTGCAACCTCTACCTATCCCAGAATCAATATGGACTGATATTTCAATGGATTTCATCGAAGGGCTTCCCTCATCATAAGGAAAAGGTATAATTTTTGTCGTGGTTGATCGCCTTACAAAGTATGCTCACTTTTGTGCCATCCGTAATCCCTACACTGCTTCTAGTATTGTTCGAATCTTTATGGAGAATATTGTAAAATTACATGGGATGCCGAGATCTATTGTAAGTGATCGTAATAGGGTCTTCACGAGCAAATTTTAGATAGAGTTATTCCAGATGCAGGGCACTAAATTAAAGATGAGTACGACATATCACCCACAAACCGACGGCCAAACTGAAGTGGTGAACAAGTGTTTGGAGACATACCTTAGATGCTTCACGAGTGACCGACCAAAAGAATGGACAAAGTGGCTTCCCTGGGCCGAGTGGTGGTATAATACAACTTATCATTCCTCCACAAAATGTACTCCCTATGAGGCCATGTATGGCCGACCCCCCCCCCCTGTAATTCCAAAATATGTGTTCGGCACCTCTAAAGTAGAACAAGTAGATAGGGAACTACAAG
Source organism: Musa beccarii (assembly GCA_024322285.1). Taxonomy (NCBI): domain Eukaryota; kingdom Viridiplantae; phylum Streptophyta; class Magnoliopsida; order Zingiberales; family Musaceae; genus Musa; species Musa beccarii. Next base: position 35,063,616 of record CM044396.1, on the reverse strand, counting down.
ACAGAGACAAAATGCTGAAGTTGCTAAAAGATAATCTCACTGTAGCACAAGCAAGGATGAAACAACAATATGATCAACACAAAGGCGAAAGAGAATTTTCAGTAGGAGATTGGGTCTTCTTACGGCTCCAACCATACAAGCAAACATCAATCCAAGCCAGAGCATCTATGAAGCTTTCACCTCGGTTCTATGGACCCTACCAGATTTTGGAGCGCATCGGAGCAGTAGCATACAGATTGGACTTACCCGCTAGCTCCCGAATCTCCAGTCTTCCATGTATCGCGTTTAAAGCTCAAGTTGGGACAACATGAGACAGCCCAAAGCCATCTACCAAATATAACTACCTAAGGAGAGCTCCAGACCCAACCAAGTGCCATTATTGATCGACGGATCATGACTCGACGATGACGACCTGCTATTGAAGTGTTAATACAGTGGGCAAACCTATTAGTAGAAGATGCCACTTGGGAGAACTATGACGACTTGAAGATCAAATTCCCAGAATTCATGGAACATCAGCCTCGAGGATAAGGCTGATTTAAAGAGGACGGGTTTGTTAGGACTCTAGCTATGAGAGTCCTAATTTAGTTTCATTGATAAGGGCATTCATGTAAATCCTATCTAGCCGACCCCTATTAAAGAGGTGAAGAGGTCGGCTAGGTTAGGGTTAGGTTGCTTCTTAGAAAAGGAGTCCAATTAGAAATTGGAGTCCTATTAGAGAAAGACTCCTATTAGAAGTAGGAGTCCTATTAGAGAAAGAGTCCTATTAGGGAAAGAGTCCTATTAAAATTAGGAGTCCTACTAGAGGAGTCCTAATTAGAAGCAGGAGTTGGTTAGAAGTAGGAGTCTTGAGTAAGAGTTCTATTAGGAGTTGGGATTTAAAAGCCCTATAAATAGCCATGTATTCACCGTCTTTTCATCATGAATAGATCAATCTTTTAGCAGCCTTTGAGCAGTAACTTGGAGGAAGGAACCCCTATAGAGTTCCAAGGAGGCCGATCTCCTATAGAGATCAACCCCAAGCTTAGAATCTGCAAGGGTTCTAACACTTGCTGATTCAGAGTCAAATCTTGTCCCAGTATCGGATGATGTTACCCAGTTGTGTGAAGTGAACCCTCTACAACTACAAAATTTTTAGTGAAACTTTTCTTAAATCAATATGCAGAACAGGTTCTTGTTAGGATCTTCACAGTTGAAATTAAAAATTGTTGGTCATGAATCTTCATAGTGTGACTTTTGTCTTTATGTGTTAACAGTAAATCTTTGGTTGGTAATGTTTCTTTCAACCTGTGAGCTCAAAACAACAAATAATCTTCATGTATTTAGTTCCTAATGTGTCATGAATAAGATGGTTGTCATTATTTTTGCTCTGCTTATACTATTTAAGTAGTCATGATTGTTAAGATCAATCTCCATTTCTTTCTTCTTTGCCAAGTGGGTGACAAGATTTGGCTGTGAATCTAATAAACAAAATTTTCAAGTTTAAATGTCTTAACTGCATTTTTTCCCTCTGTTAGACTAGGCAATACCAAGATATAATGGGATCAATCTCCATTTGTTTCTTCTTCTACTAGGAGGTGATGAGATTTCACTATTAACTAACAAACAATATTTTCAATCTCAAAATGTCATATTTGGAACTTCTTTTTCTTCTATTAAACTAAGCAATTACAATGTTTGAAAGGATATAAATTTGTTTCTTAAAATATTAGTTTAGCAGACCCAACTAAGCTTATTATAGGTAAAAGAATGATATTCCTTAATCGTTGGAAAGATAGATATCAGTTTCTTGTAGAGATAGGAAACACCATGAACCAATCTTGTGTGTTTTTGATCAAAATCATATAGGATCTTGATTACGTTTTTATGACTATTGTTTGTGCTATCACTTGTAGGTACCTCCTTAAAGAGAAGAAGCGAGGGAAAGCTCTTGATGTGGTCGCTAACTTCCATTTGCAAAATGGATCGGTATGCCCTTGCATGTTTATCTTTATTGATAAGTTGGATACAATGTTTTGATATTTTGTTTTTACTTTTTATATTTCTTATTTGTTTATTATCTTTGTCTTGTCTTTTCTGTCCGAGCCTCTTGACCTTAGTCTTTATGTTTTGGCTTGTTATTGGCATAGAATAGTTTGGACAAAGTAGATGCATCTATTATTAAGATGAATGTGTTATTGTGTATACGACAGTGATCTCACTATGATTGTGAGCATAAATCAAGGGTTTGCATGTTATGGATACAGGCTCAAGTGTCGTAGTATAAATTGGATAATTTGGGATACCTGAGGATACTTTGTTGATACTTCTAAGTTCTAATTACGATCTTGTTTTTCTTGAATGTTAACTTTTTGATGCTAAATAAGATGGATAAATGATTTTTGAACTGCCATCTGTTTCCATTTTGGTAAGTATTGGATGATAATCAATAGGCTTGTATTATTGATTTTTGCTTCTTCCATTATTAACTCCTGTACCTTGCTCATTAACTGATTTTTCCCATGATAAATAAGTTATGGATTCTCATTGGTTATTTGTTATCATTTATCAATATTAATGTCTCCACTTATTCTCTAGGACTTTAACTGGATGATGCCAAGTGTTGTCATGTACATCTTGTTTTATCCTTCAAGTTATATTGTACCTTTTCATGTTGTATCAATATCTTGCTCCATCCCTAGTACCTGATGTATCGTAATAATGCTCTACCGGTTTTTCTTTCTACTTTACTTCAAACTTAAAAGAGTATGCTGAAGAGAATTGTAGATTAGTGATACACGATTACTCTCTAACAAATAATTTGGTCCTGTTTACTATCTAGTCACAAAAGTTAGGATGAATATTATCATTATTGTATATTATGCCAAAAAACAAAAAGATTTTGATCAGATTTGAGCATCAAATAGATCAATAAGGTAAAAACTTCATATAGTACAAACTAAAAAGGCGTACCTAGCATGGTATGTAATTTCGAATGATACCGCCCAGTACGGGCGGTACGTACCGGTCCGAGAGGATACCGGTACGCGGACCGTTCGCTACCGGGCGGTACACGTATTTTGTCTGGTACCGAGGCGTACCGACCGGTACCGAGGCGTACCGACCAATATCGCCCTAGATTTCGATTTTTATCGAGATATACCGATCGGTACGGCCTAGCATGATACCATCGGTATGCCATAGCGTACCAACGGTACATATCGGTATGTACCATACCGACCAACTCTCGGTACATCGGTACGGTACGGTATTGCGAACCTTGGTACCTAGTGCATGAAGCTCCTACCATTGTGCGGTTTAGGGAGTATCAATGTATAAACATCATGTAGTACAAACTACAAACTATGGATTATGATTTTTGACACATAGCTTTGGTAAAAGTATTGAATCCAACTAATATTGGCATTTATTTAGGGGTGTGTTTGTGAACACATTTGATGTGTATTGAAGGCTCAATGCACATTTTAAATATGAATTGGTATTTGGTAAACCTGTTTAAAATTATATCTGATCTGGATGCTGCATTGAAAATCCTTGCATTAGCATTTCAACATTTGTGGGACTAATATAATTTTTTAAATTCCCAAAGTACCCTATGGCATTATCTAAATTCACAAGATTACCATAGAAATTGTAACCCTTGCTTCTCATCCATTCTTTTGATTTTTCTCATTGCCCCTTTTCTCATAAGTCTGAAATTTTATTTATTTATTTTCAAATATTATTTTACATTCATTTATATGGTTTATTTATTATATAATGGGCCATATGAAATTTTTGTAAGATTATATACATTTTTATTTATTTATTAATTTAAATGAAAATATGTATTTATTTTTGAATAAATATTAAAAATGGTAGAAGAGTAAAATTATCATATAATATTCAATAGACTTTTGAAATACAATTTTATCAAATAACACTTATGTCAATGCACATTTAAAATACAGTTTTCATCTATTGTTTATCAAACACTCAAAGCATTTCATGACTGTACATTCATTCAAGTCCCTTTCTCTAAATGCATATTTATAATATAAATGTGTTCCCAAACGCAGTCTTGCCTCTTATCTGACTCATGCCACTCTCCACACTGCCCCTCTAGCTTTTCCCTACAAGTCCACCCATTCCACCCCTTTTTCTTCCCTTTTTTTTGTCTCATGAGATATATCATCTCCACACATGGAAGCAGAGCTATTTCATTCCAACAAGATGAAGATAGACCCCTCCGAAAATATCTCAATTTACAAACTTTTCCATAACTTCTTCAAATGTATCCACAAAACACAAGTTTAATTTCACCTTTTCATGAGCAATATCTTTAAAATACAACTTATCATTGTGTGTTGATCCTTTGTTCCTCTTTTCTCGAAATAATGTGGCTTGCTGGTGGCATGGGTGGAAAACCGTGAACCTTTTATGTCTACTAGAAGTTGGCTTGTTGCAATTTGGTTAAGATTTAATATCCATGTTAATCATCTTATTATTATGTTTCACGCACTAGTGGTGCATTGGAATGAAAAATTTCAGCGGAAAATGTTCTATTTCAACCAAAACATAAACCCATTGTAGACTTAGGAAGATTTGTTTTTTGCATGCTGTTGAGTCATACTCTATGTGTGCAATTATTGTTTCATTCCTGGAGTAAGATTATGATAGAATAAAGATGCAGCTATTATAGCTAAACCTTTGTATTGAAAGGGAACTCATTCTCCAAATTACCAATGTTGACTTATGAGAGAGAAATTTGCAAGGAACTTCAGTAGAGATGTTATATTTGCTGACGATTTAATGATTTATCCAATTAGTTGACCAAAGTTGGCCTTAACTAGTATGATGTGAATAGAAAAATATCATATTTTGCTAGGGTTGGATGAGACCTGTATATACATAGATATAGCACTTTAAATAATAAGAGAATCTGGTAGCTAAGTAGGCATAGGTAACCAATATGACCTCGGTGTTCAAATATTAAGATGTATGCTGTAACATCTTCTGAAACTCCTTGCCTCAGGAAACATGTACTGCAACTCTGCTTAATGAAAGAATGAGTTTGAGTTTTGAGGAATTAGCCAATTAATGAATGAATGAAATATGAAGTTGTGCCAACATTTAGAATTGAATAGGCTTCGGCCTATTCTTTGCTTCACAAAAAAAAAAAAGAAAAGAAAAAGACAAAGAAGAAGAAGAAAATCATTTAGGATAGATGGAACAGACTTTCAGTTCTTTATAAATACTCAATATTTTCTGCCACTTCTGTTGATCCTTGTTAATTGCTTGAAGCATATATAAGTACACATAAAGTCCTTGTTAATTGCTTGATATTTCATGATTTAGTACACATAAAGTCCTTTCTTGAATGGACAAGGGGATCTAAGTAGCTACTCCACTCATTCATATTTATTGTTAAACCCTTTTCACAGTCAATGCCAACCTCAGAATAAAGACGGTTGTATTAGGCATCTTAAAACTTTGTCAGATGGTATAATTAGTTACCATGCTAGTCATACACTAGAGGTCCTGTTCAGACTTGGGCATGGACAAAAGAAAAAAAAAGAGAAGTTTTTACCCTCAAAATTCTGGGAGCTTGCCCTGGCCTGGTAATTTATCCCTTTTTATCAATCGCCATGCAAATTTCTCCTATATTTCAATTTTGTTGGGCTTACTTGACATGGTTAGTAAAATTTCTAGTGTGAAATATTGAATCCTTCTGAAATACTGAACAAAAAAAATCATACCATTATCAATGAAATAATAGTCCAAGATATGCACAATGGCAGTTATTGATGTTCTGAAGAGCAAGTACTATCATTATTTGTCGAAATTTTTTACGCATATTTTGACTATATAGTTTCTAAATAAATTTGTTGCTTTTATGTTGTAACCCTAGACAATCATTGCAATAGCTTCATTCCATTTGAGAACAAAATTATTTTAAGTATCTAAACATGTTATCCACGTCATTAATGCATTTTTTGAGGTACTCAATGCTTGTCAACTGTTGTTATAGATGATTGAAAGGTTAAACTGGATGGCAGATAGTTCAGACAAGGGCATTGAACAAAGTGGAGGCATCATGGTAAATTATGTATACAGGTAAATGCTTTCTAGAAAGTTCTACTTTTATTATATATACATTCATGACTTCATGCTCATGCAAATTGGATTTATCAAAAAATTTCAGGCTAGACAAGATTGATGAATATGCACAGTCATATTTGAACACTGGGCATATCCATGCTTCAAGTAACCTTCACCAATAGCTTGAGGTAATTGTATGCTATTCTTTTGAAGGTTATGCATAAGTAGTTGCATAGGACCCTTACACATCTAATTTTTTGTTGATTGAATAAATGCTCTCTGATGTGTCATTTTGTCAGCTGAGCCTAAGAGCACGATCTTAAAACCACAGTTAACCACATCTTATACTATCGTCAACCTGATTTGAAATCCTTATTTAACTGAATCAACCACATACCAAACCTCAGCCAACAACATAGAACTTCTTTCCAACTGTTCCAGACACAGATCAGTGTGTTTTGATTTGGCATTAATAAAAGTGTCATTACTTGCTCAAGTAGATAGCAGATTCACCAATTCTTTGACTATTTCTAGATTTAAAAAATGCTCTATAGTCCCATTATTTCTGTGTATTGGGGGCTATGTAACTAATTAATCCACAGAAGTACATTGGTCAACTCCAGAAATTCTAATGGCAGTCTCAAATAATAAATATTCCTCCTCTAGTTTCATAGAATTCTGCCCTACAATTTTTTCTGTTCCCCCTTACGTGTATCTTTTCTCTAAAAATAAGATATAGCTAATGTTTGTCTTAATAATTTGTTAACAGTAAAATGCTATGCTAAGAAATTTTTACTCTGTTAAATCAGTTCATACTTCGTATGTCTATGCACATTTTTCTTTAGCCTTCTCTATCACTGTTGTAAATTTGAACCATTTTCCAGGTTGGGAACCTTCTCAGATTTCCATGTTTGAGTGTCCGTCTCATGTGCTTTAAATTATTATGTTATTTTAGTTAAGAAATATGATTTAAAGTTTTGTAAAGATTGAAGGCTGAGTCTCAAGACAGTTGCTAAAATCATTGGTGGGAGCAAAATTGTTATATAGAAAATCATTGAACAAAGGGCTGGTTAAGCAAGTGGTAGATGCATAGAAGTCCCAGACATGCTAGTTAATGAAAACCAAATTTCTGGCATTATGTTATCCATGTGAAATATTTTACATTGTCTGGATGAATTTAGCATCTCTGGCACTTACCGTACCTAGAGTGAAAGAAATCATTTATGCTTGTTATAGTATTTCATCCCATATATTCACTCTTGCATTTCTCATTCATTTAGGCACTCTAGCATTTCACATCCATTTAGGCATAGTATTACAGATATTATTTAGATAGTAAAACATGCAGCTCAAAAAGCATTAATCAGCAATCTTTTTCAGTATAGTATTTCATTCTTTTCTGAAATTTCTTTTACTTCTAGGATACGTGTGTTTTTTGGCAGCTACACTGACAGATGAATGTGACAATGAGAAGCAACTTGTAGAAACTACTGATGAAGATTGAAGATATCAATAAGTACTGAATCATAGTGGATATCAGGTAAACAGATTCAAAGATTAAATTGATGCTTAGTTTTGATAAAGAGTTTTTATTTCTATGAATAGTATTATGCTTTAAGTTTTTTTTCTTCAGGATATGTTTTTCTTTCTCATAGTGGTTAGCATATACTGTGAACTAGTTCCTTCTTGTCACAAAATGATAGTAGTTCTTTGTTTTATCCCTTTGTTGGTTTCATGGTGAAGCACATGGGTGTATCACTGATAGTTCTATTGTTGATTTACGTAGGTAATAACCAAAGTCTTGCCAGTATTTCTCATTAGAAATGTGAATAAAGTCCCCCGACTTACTATGCTGTTGTTTGCGCTCTCTGAGCTGTATAAATACAACCAGTGCTTGTGTTCTAGATATGTTGTGAATGAATAACAAACATATGCCGCGCGTCCAATTTAGTGCCGATGTTTGTGGTGGAGGCTAATGTTTTCCATTGGTTATAGATTGCTGATGACTTAAAACGATCAGCCTTCAAAGCTGATGTTTATTAACTTTTTTTACTTGGAACAAGCAATGAAACTACATTAAAAGCGCACTAATATTAGTTTCTGATCTTTGAAAGTTTGAGTTGGATGAACCACCGACATTTCCTTCACCTGAATGGGAGACACTACGTTCATTGTAGACATCTCAAGTTCTATTGCATGAAGTCGAGGGATGATTGGTCTGATTAACAACAATTAACTCATTCGTGTGGTTTCATGTGCTTAACTTGGCACTACATCTCCCTTAGTCAAAAAAGGCCACAATTTATTATATCCTCCTTATGGCGAAGAACAAGCATAGGTAAAAGCTGAAAAGCCAGATAGCTGGTTGAGTGCTCCATTGGGCCATGCTGAACCCTTAGATTTGCAGAATAATAATGTCAAGTAAAATAATGGCAAGGACCGATCTTTAGCTACAGCGGGCTACCAAACCTTTATAAGATTGACTTCACTCGCACGGATATCAGAGTACAAGAATCCCTGTATAAGATTGATTCGACTCTAATCCGTTGAACCTTTGTTTTCATATTACCAAACAATTGACACAACGTTTTTTCTTTCAATCTAACATTCAATTCAACAGGATAACGCTTACCAAGACCTTCAACTAAGAACTTTAAAAGGCCTGCTAACCCAATATGTTGATCTTTTTTAATCAGGTTAGAACTATTAAATGGCCCTGAAGTTGTAGCTTGGGAAAATTGCTAAAAATCAATCCAACTCTCATCCCCTGCAATCTGCATCGTACAGACTAAAACGACATCACTGTCCACTAATTCCACTGAAGGAATTGAGAAAAACCCAGTAATGGTTTAATCACTTCTAGTGTCAAATGTTCTGATCGTGTCTTCGGTTGATACTTCGAAGGGGAGGTTATTATCTTCGTGGACGATCTTTTATTCCCATTTTGTTACTTTTGTCCAATCGTCGATATATATGCTTGAGCTTCAATGGATTCAAGGGTCAACTATCATCAATATTGTAGCCATTAATATTTATCAAGATTGGAAATGTTGTGTATCACACTCATTATTCCAGAATAGGAAACTCATATCGAAGTATTGTTACCAAACTCAAAAGAAATTATTAGATACGTATTAAGTTTGGAGTTCGAGCCTGTTGATCTCCTTGATTCTTTTTATCTTTGTAATAATAGTTATTCTCCCTTACATATTTTACTATCTTCCCTTACTTGATCCGTAAGTGGAGAAGTATGAAAGATACCATGTTGTCTATTGCAATTAGCACTATAATGATCATATAAGTTAATGACTAATTTTTTAATATCCCTAATTTTATCACCAATATCAATATCTACTCCTAAACTTTCATAGTAAGTGATTAAATAATTGCTTAAGCCATCTAATTTAGTATGAGGATAAAAAACACAACTAAATAATCTGATGGAATTTCATAAAAATAATTCGTTCATTTTGGTTTCATAGTCATTATTGTTATATTTAAATCATTATCATATTGGTATTCTTCTAATACACCAATAATATTAATACAAACAACTAAAAAAATATTTGTAGTAGGATAATAAACAACAGACAAAGTATATGTTACATTATGAAAAAAAAAAATTTCTAAAATTATTTCAGACGTATTCCAATGCTATGATATAAACTAACTTGCCTAATATTATTTGTAATAAAGTGCATAGACCTAAAATTTATAAAATCTTTATATACAAAAGATTCTTTAACCAATTCATATGTGAAATTTCATCAGGTAGAAACATCCCTAGGAAATCTTTTAGACCTTTTGATATTTAATTTATAAAATCTGATTCATTTTTTCATTACTTATATATGACCCCACAAGATTGAAATAGCTTAAGAAAGAAAGTTTCAAAAGATCCAAATTCTTATACACATATATACAAAACATGACGAGCATATCTAATATTATAAAAAAAGCACCTTGAAAAGTAGATTGATAAACTTCTTGTAATTTTGAAATAGAAGTGGTATTTATCACTATATTGTCAAAACCAATAGAAAAAATTTTAAAAATCAAATAATATTTTTTAAAATTATTTTTATTATTTTATAAATATTATCGATTGTATGTCATTCATTGAAAATTTTAAAAGTAACAATTCATTTTGCATATCACTATTAATCCAATGACAAGTGATTCGCATGTAGGAGTGTATTTGCCAATGATCACTTTAAATATCAACACAAACAAAAATATGATCATCCAAAGCTTAATTTTTTTTTTGTAAATCTCTATTTTCTTTTTATAAAGATTATGTAAACTGAGTAAGAATGGTATGAGGAACTCGTTTTGTGACAAGATTTAAAACCTCTTGATAATAACCAATAAATCCAACATTTTACCAAAACTAAAAGATAAATATTTAACATAAATTAATCTAGCTAATGCTTCATTAATTTTTTCAACAAAAAAAGATAAAAAATGGGATTAGTTGGGTACCAAAAAATTTACGTTTGACTTCTCTCTATACTGGTTTGTGTTGGATATTTCTTCTTAATATGCTTTTGGAATATTTTGTATCCTCCTTCTTTGAATTTAAAAATTTGATCATAGTAATTACATATAACATAGAAGGAACCATCAGTATTTTAGATATTTTTAATGTGTAGCTGGAAGATGTTCAACTTGAGTTTGGTCGCTGTATTAGTTTCATTTGGCTCGACATCAACATTAATGTGTTGGCTTTCTTAAATTGCTAGTCATATTTTTGAAAGCCCCCTTAGTGGTGAAGTGGTTGGTGGCAAGAGAGCTTAAGAACTTAAAGACCATTCAAACTTGTGGTAAATCAAAGGAGTGAGAAAGAATGAGAGATTTGATGGATATTTATAGGTTTTTAAATATTTATTTCTTAAAATACCTCCAAAACTAGCTGTTATTTGGCTGACAGAAGGGGCAAATATATCTTTTTAGGAATTTTATTTTTTTCATTATAAAGTAATCATAATACCTTGAATATAGCCATTTATATAACTATTGGGAGGGTAAACTGATCAGTTATCTCTCCATCGATTGTTGGGCCCGGTGAGGACCATTGGGCTCGACCATTTGAGCCTAACCACTTAAGCCTATTTGACTAGGGCCCTTTTTTTTATACAAAAAATCATCAATTCTAGTACTGGTGGTTTCGATTTCCCTGACATAGGAATCAAAATCGAACCACCCTTAGTTGGTTCTGGTTTGATTTAAAACCGATGAACGACCGGGCTGATTTTGTTTCGATTCGAATTGAACAATGTCATGGCTAACTACAAGTATAGGATTTCTATTTTTTCAATAGTGGGTGTGTTATTTAATAATATTTTTATTTTTAGCCATCATTGCAAGATAAATATTAGTAACTCCAATGTCAACAATAGTTGTGAAACAATCTTTAATGCGAGAGGATGTATTTTAGATGAAATGGGCTTAAACATGACTCCCCAAATTAGCTGAGGCCCAAGCATATATTGATAACAAGACCAAAAAAAAGTAACATAATCAAGAGTATTCTCAAAGACAATGAAAGCTCATTTGATCTATCAACCGAACGAATGATCATGATATTTGACAGCCATTGAGAATTTTTTTTATATATTCATTTTCCTGTTATTACATGTATGGAAATATATCCACTTTTTAAAGTAGAACTTGATCAAAATTTTGAAATAAAATTATAATTTTTTCTATTTTACATTATTTTGCAATTGAAAATTAAATTAAAAGATAAAAAAAACAAGTTGAAACTAAAACCAGAACCATCAGAACTAGACCTAGAACTGAAATTGTCAATTATGAATCTTAGTTTGAGGTGATGCCTATACAAGAGTTCCACTTTTTGATTTTTCCTAGGAGGTACCTTTTTCATATTTTCCAAGGGTGCTCTTGCATCTTGAAATACCCTTAACACAATAGCAGCTTCCACCAGTTTTGGTAGAATGGTCGAGAAAGTGAACCGATCCACCGATTTTGGATTGGTCCCTAGCATGAACCATTCTAATTTCTTAGTTATGATATTTTTGAATAAGTGTATAGTATTTTGGAAAACATTATAAGCTTATTAAAAAATATTATAAATGACTTGAAAGTCTTTCTATATATTTGTTCTTATTCCTAAACCAAAAAGTGTATATATTTAAAACCTTATCTTTTATATGAGTCGGCTTTTATTAGGTTTGTTAGGAGTGAGGTGTGAATTAGTGATATAATAATTTTAACTAATTTTAAAGTTCGATCGATAAATTTATAAGAATTACGAATAAAGTAACTGAATAAGAAACAATAAATCAAAGGTAAGAGAAGGAATGCAAACTGATTTATAGTGGTTTGGTTTTCTTGATCTATGTTTACTCCTGATTCCTCTTTCCTCGAGATCATTGGCTTTCACTACCGATCTTTTTTCCAACAGGTGAAGATTAGTTATGTTTATTATAACTTTTCTCCTTTTAATAAACTTAGGAGAGAATCTCTATACTTACTCTTTTACAAAATCTTTTACTTCCTACAACTTAGAATTATCTCTAAACTTAAGAAGGAAGAAGAGACTCAAACAATGTTCAAAGAGAGAGCTACAACCCTTCATCAATTCAAAATTTGATGCTCCATCAACCAAGCCTTAGTGGGATATTTATAAGCCCAAAGAAGCCTCAAAATGGGATTAAAAAATTTAAATCCTTCAAAATTTTGGGGTACGAGCGGTATTACCACTAACACATCTTGGTATTATCATCGTAACTTTTGATGCCACAATTTCTGACTTTTAGGTGGTAACACCATTGTAATTTTTGAATTTGGGTGGTACCATCATCGCCCTAGGTGGTATCATCACCAACTTGTTGATAAGCACTATTTGTGCTTATTGGTTCACTCAAGAGGTGCCACCACTTGGGTCTAGCGGTACCATTGCCTAGGACTATATTAGGCCACTAGTTTGCCCTTTTAATAGGCCTAGGTTCAAGTCCATTGGCTTTCTTGACAAGTTGGCATGGTTTCAACCTAATACCATCTTAATTTGACTTAGCAAGATCTCGATCAAAACTTAAACAATCCAACCACATGTGTGATATAATTATGAAGCTTTCAACATGTTGTATGCCATTCTAGCATGTCATCCGATCTTTCAACATTTTGTCTAACCTTCTGGTACATCGTTTTTTCCTTCGGCATATCACCCGACCTATGTCGACTTTCCCATGACATTCAATCTTTTGGTGTAATATTCGATCATTCCGGTATAATGTCTAAACTTATAGCACGAAGTCCTATCTTCGATACATTGACTAATCCTTCGGCTTGACATCTAATTTCTGACATAATACTTTTCTTGGCACATCTAATTCTCCTACTTCGATAACTTGTCGTTGATGGTTCGAGTCCTTGATCGATGTATTTCCTACGTTATTTATCTCAGTAATATATTAGTTTAGAAACTCATCAATTGATTTCATCATTAAAGTCCAGGATTCAACAATCTCTCCCTTTTTGATGATGATAACTAATTGATAATCGAGTTTTAACCAAGCTTCCCCTGTCTATATGCTATTCTGAAAGATTATAATAAACTTAAATTTAAATGATCATATATCATTTTAAATGCTTATACTAAATTCAAGTTAGAAATAATTTGTTCATAAATCTTACTAATTTTTAATAATAATCATTGCAAAATTCATATGCATAATTTCAATTAAAACATCAAAACTTTTCTATTTAATATCAATAATAATTGCACAAATCATATGCATAATTTTAGTTAAAATGTCAAAATAATTATTACACAAATCATATATATAATTTAATTAAAATATCAAAGAACATCATCTTCATAAGTTAAAACATGATATTTTTTTTATTTAACATACGTAGTTACAATGTCATAAAAAAGTAAAGACGACTACTCTCCTTTTGTTATCAATAAAAAAAGAAATATACAAGCTATTTAGATAATGGTAATCTAAAATATCTAAATAAAGTATAAAAATGTGCATCAAAAGTATCAAGACATAATGAATATGTTGCATCTCAGCCAAAATCTAGTCTTGACGAAGCTCAAGACGATCCAATCGGGCTACTATGGAATAAGAAGATGAAGAGAGTGTTGGCTCCACTAGAAGTCTCGCCTCAAAAGGATTAGTAGGAGGAGAAGGACTGTCGCTATGTATAAGCATTTTTTTGTTCAGGTTCAGGTGGAGGAGGATCAGTTCTTCTAGGTAATTTAGTCCATACTCCATTCATTATAATGCATCTTAATCTTCTTAAAGGGTTTCTATTGATGATATTGAATCTATCTAGTTTTATGATTTCTTCATCTGGTGGGATGGCTATATTGTGTTCATGCAGTAGTCTAGTAATTCAGCCACCATATGGAAGCATCATGTCTTTCTTAAATATATCAATTATGTTTTAACATATCAAACATTTAAAGTAATAATCATATCCTATCATAATTCAATTTATGATGTCATTTTTCAAAATTTTAACTTCATCAAGATAATATTATTTAAAAATAGAATACTTATCACGATATGATAAAGTAATTTTGTGTTAAATAATAAAAGATGCTCATAACTCCTTGGAATAATAAAAGTTTGAGTTTCTAAAAATAATGCTAACTGCCTCAGAATATGACCCCAATTGACTCAGTGTCCCAATGTACTCTAAAATAACAATCTCATCATTTTTTAATAATTTTTATAATATCACAAATTATGCTATCTATGATAAGTATATGATGCCCAAGAAGATAAGTGGATATTTTATTATTTTTATCTACATATAAATTGTTATAGAATAATCTAACTAGTCTAGGGTAGAAAGATTCACTAATTTGAAGAATAGGTTAGGACATCTAAATTTTATTTTGGGCTTATCAAGATTCATTTATTTAAGTTTAAAATGCATAATTCTTTTTTAATAAAATCAAATTATTCCTCACTTAATGGTTTAGTAAAGATATCCGTTAGCTGATGTTTTGTATCAACAAAATCTAAGGTTATGACATGATTACTTATATGATCCTAATAAAATTATGTCTAATATCAAGATGCTTGTTTCGTGAATATTGGATAGGATTCTTTGACAAGCAAATTGCACTAGTGTTATCATACTTTATAGAGATATTTTTCAAGCAAAGTCTATAATCTTCTAAAGTGTTTTTCATTTAAATTACTTGTGTACAACATGCACCTGCCACAACATATTCAGCTTCGGTTATAGATAATTGGATAGAGTTTTGTATTTTAAAAGACCAAGAAACAAGTGCATAACTTAGGAACTGATATGTTTTAGAGGTTTTTTTTTCTATCTATTCTACATCTTACAAAGTTAGCATTAGTATAAATAATCAAATCAAAATTTTTAGATTTATGATACTATAATCCCAAATTAGGTTTTTTTAGGTATTTAAATTTTTTTTAACTGCTTTATAATGCGATTGTTTATGATTGGACTAGAATCTTGCACAAAACCCAATATTAAATGTTATATCAAGTCTAGTTATAATAAGATATAATAAACTATCTATCATACATTTATAAGTCTTTTGATCAAAGCATTCTCCATCATTGTCCATATCTAATTTAGTAAAAATACTCATTTGTGTATTAATAGCCTTAGCACTATTAATGTAAAACCGTTTTAATAGATCCAAAATATACTTAGTTTGACTAATAAAAATTTTATTATTTGGTTACTTAATTTGTAATTCTAAGAAAAATATTAATTCACCTATTAAACTCATTTCAAATTCTTAGCTCAAATTATTGGTAAATGATTCACATAAAGATTCATTTGTAAAACCAAAAATAATATTAATAACATAAATTTGAATAATAAAAAAATTATTTTTGAAGTATTTAGTAAATAGTATAATATCGATATTATCTTTTGAAAAATTATTTTGAATAAGAAAGGAGCTAAGTCTCTCATATCAAACCCTAGGAGCTTGCTTGAACCCATAAAAATCCTTAGATAATTTATAAACATGGTTTTAAAAAAGATTATTTTCAAATCCGAGTGGTTGCTCAACAAAAGCTTCTTCAAAAGTATACCATTAAAAAAGTACTTTTGACATCTATTCGAAATAATTTTAAATTTTAAAAATATGCATAGACAAGAATATCCTTATGGCTTCAAGTTTAGCCAAAAGAACGAAGATTTATTCATAATCTATACCTTCTTTTTGGTTAAAACTTATGGTCACTAATCTAGATTTGTTTCGAACCACGACACCTTGTTCATTTTACATATTCCTAAAGATCTATTTAGTGCCAATCACAAGATGATCACTATGTCTAGGAACAAGTATTCATATATTATTTCTTTCAAATTAATTTAACTCTTCATGTATTGTTGAGACCTATGAGTCATCTTTAAGAGCATCATCAAAACATTTAGGCTTAATTTAAGATAAAAAGATAGTATTTACATATGTTGAATCTCGGATTTTGATGATGAAGTCAATTGATGGTTATTTGATCTAATCCATTTTTGAGATAAGTGTGTAGGATTAACTATGATAGAGCAAATTACCAAAGTCAAGTTGCTTTGAAGTTCAAGAGTCCACCGATATCTCTCAAGGATCATCGGAAGTCTTCCGAGTCAACCGAGATGAAATCGGGGACTTACCGAAGGTTTCGGAGTTCGCCGTAAAGATCGTCGGAGGTTCGCGGAGACAACTTAAAAGGTTCGGAAGAGTTGAAAAGACTCGTTGAACTAGCCATAGAATTCGGGAGCCACCGTGAGTCACCTAGGAAGGAATCCAAGGGATTGGGAAGTCTCTTTGGAAGATCGCCGGAAAGCTCTTGAAAGATAACTCGATGGTGTTGGTATAATTTGGCTTTAGAAGATCATAGTTAGCACTTAATTAAGGTATAGAATAGGTGTTAAACCTATCTAGACCAGTATTAAATAATTGGGCCTTTAGTGGAGTGTATTGGGCCAAAGGTTTGGCCCATCTGATTTACGTAAGGGTCGACGGTGGCATACGCTGGACCAGCGTAGCACACCGCTTTGTTGATGAAAGCGAGCACCGCGGTAGTACACTTCCCGCAGCGCGCGGTGGTACCGCTGACAGTGGTTTCAACCACTGTGTCGCGATAGTACCGCTAGTGCCAGCGGTAGTACCGCTTGATGCCAAAGCGATAGTACCGCTAGGACATCGACACACGCAGCGTAGTAGTACTGCTTGAGCTGCCAGGCGGTAATCCGCCTACAATCCGAAATTTCTGACGAGACCTTTGTGAGCGGGATTTTGAATCCCAAAATTCTCTATAAATACCCCTTTACTTCTAGCTGGTTAGAAGACCTTTGCAAGATGTTAGAATTGAGTCTAAGCTATAGCAAATTTCTGCTTTCATTTGCTCAAGTGTTCTCCTCCTTTCTTCTCCTTGTAAAAATCTTGTAAAGAGAGGAACCATTTGTAAAAGGTCTGTAAGGGGTATTTGGTCCTTCCCCTTCAAGAGACTTGGTAGTGGAAGTTGGGAGCCTCATTGGAGGAGGCTTTAAGAGTGGACGTAGGTCATTTGACCGAACCACTATACATAGCTGCGTTTACTTGCTGTGTGAGTACTTAAATTCTACATCGTAAATTTCTTAAGTTGCAAACTGATCGGATTTCTTCTCCCTACTTCAAACTGCACTTACCTGAATATTTTCAAGTTAAAGTCTCTTTCATTTGAATCAAGTTCTAAAGTAAATCTCGAAATCGGTTTTAAGTTTTATTCAGTTTTATCCGCTGCACTAATTCACCCCCCCCCTCTTAGTGCCACTCGATCCCTAACAATTGGTATCAGAGCGAGGTTCACTCTCACATTTGGTTTAAAACCCAAGAGAGATGGCCTTTTCCTAAGCATGCAAGAGGGTTACTCCATTACTCGTCCACCCATGTTTAATGGGTCGGATTATAATGTATTGGAAGACTCGAATGAGGATTTTTCTTATTTCTATGGATTTTGAACTTTAGAATATCGTTGAAAATGGTTTTCAAAAATCCCTTCTTCCGATGAGCAAATGGAATGAGTCGAAGAAGAAGGTGTTTGCTTTAAATGCCAAGGTTATGAATGCCTTATTTTGTGCACTAGACAAAAATGAATTTAATCGCGTATCGATTTGTGAATCGGCTTTTGATATTTGGCGAACTCTTGAGATCACTCATGAAGGCACTAGCCGAGTGAAAGAGTCCAAAATCAACATTCTTGTGCACTCTTACGAGCTTTTTCGAATGAAACCAAGTGAGTCTATTGGAGACATGTACACCCGCTTTACGGATGTCATCAATGGACTCAAGGCACTTGGTAAAGATTTTTCTAATTTTGAATTAGTAACAAAATTTTAAGATCTCTTCTGAAATGTTGGGATCCAAAGGTTACGGCCATTCAAGAGGCCAAAGACCTTAAAACTTTTCCTATCGAAGAACTCATAGGGTCTTTAATGACCTATGAAATGACATGCCATGCTCATGATGAGCTAGAGAACCCCCTTCCAAAGAACAGGAAGGATATGGCATTAAGAACTCAAGAAGATCACTTGAAAGGAACATCAAGTGATGAGGACCTTGATGAGGACATTGCACTCTTAACTAGAAAATTTAAAAATTCATTAAAAGGGCAAATTTAAAAATGATTTCAAGAACAAACCTGAACCAAAAAGGGACCAAGTCATATGTTATGAATGCAAGAAGCCGGGCACTTCAAAATGAATGCCCTCAAGCCAAGAAGAAGCAACTCAAGAAGAAGAAGGCTTTGAAGGCTACATGGGATGACTCGAGTGATTCCGAGGATGAAGAGGCAAGCATCAAAGAGGAGGCCAACTTTGCTCTAATGGCTTTGGGAGAAGAAGTAAGTGATTTACTTAATGAAGATTTATCTTTCGATGAGCTTTTAATTGCTTTTCATGAATTATTTGATGAATGTAGAACTGTACAAAAAGCTTCAAGTCTTTAAAAAGGAACATGCTTTATTACTAGATAAGTTTAAGAGTCTTGAGAATGATTCTCTCCCTCTACTCCCATGCTCTAAGTGCAATCACTTAGAAGCAATTAAAAACGAAAACTTGCTACTCAAAGAGACCTTAAACAAGTTTAAGGTCGGTAGTAAGAGCTTGGACATGATCCTTGCTAACAAGGGACATGTCAGAAATAGATGTGGAATTGGATTCGTGAGTGGATCTCACCAAACACAAACCATATTCATTAAAGGGCCAACATTACATGTCTCCTCTCATTTCAAATGCAATTTTTGTTGCAAATCTGGACATATAGTTTACAAATGTCCATATAGAAAACTTAGCCCAAATAAATTAGTATGGGTTCCTAAAGGATCAATTAGGAACTCATTGAATAATGATAGAATTAGTAGATCAGATTTTGAGGCACCCAAGTCAATATGGGTACCTAAAAACAATCCTTTTTTGTAGACAAAAACACCCACACAAGCTAGGAGCAAGAGATGGTACCTTGATAGTGGATGCTCAAGGCACATGACCGGAGATCCATCTCAATTCTCTAAGCTCTCTAGCCAAGATGAAGGGTTTGTCACCTTCGGAGACAACAACAAGGGTAAAATCATTGGCAAGGGTACTATAGGTAACAAATCAACCTTTTCAATTGATAATGTACTATTAGTAGATGGCTTAAAACATAATCTCTTGAGCATTAGTCAATTATGTGATAATGGTTATATTGTAAGATTTGAATCTAATGCTTGCATCATTGAAAAACCACACAACAATACATCTATAATTGCAATCAAGCAAAATAATGTCTACACCATTAATCTTGATGATCTTGGTAGTGAAATATGTTTTTCGGCTTTGAATGATGATGCTCGACTTTGGCATAGAAGATTAGGTCATGCTAGCATGAAACTAATCTCTCATATCACATCTAAAAATCTTGTAAGAGGCATTCCTAAGATTAAGTTCCTTAAAGATAGAGTTTGTGATGCTTGTCAACTAGGAAAACAAATCAAAACTAGCTTCAAGCCAAAAAATCAAATAAGTACCTCTAGACCATTGCAATTGATCCATATGGATTTGTTTGGACCAATTGACACAATAAGCTTAGGAGGTAGTAAATATGCCTTTGTGATTGTTGATGACTATAGTAGATTTATGTGGATCTATTTCTTAGCTCACAAAAGTGATTCTTTTAAATGTTTCTCCAAATTCTGTAAACTTACTCAAAATGAAAAGGGTTTCATGATTTCATCAATTCGGAGTGATCACGGTGGTGAATTCCAAAACCGTGACTTCCAAAATTTTTGTGAATCAAATGGGTATAACCACTTTTTCTCTACTCCAAGAAATCCTCAACAAAATGGAGTAGTAGAAAGAAAGAATAGAAATTTACAAGAAATGACAAGAACCATGTTAAATGAACATAATTTACCCAAATATTTTTGGGCCGAAGCTGTAAATACGGCTTGTTATGTCATGAATAGGGTTCTAATAAGACCATCTCTATCCAAGACTCCTTATGAATTATGGAATGATAAAAAACCCAATGTTTCTTACTTTAAAGTTTTTGGCTGCAAATGTTTTATTTTGAATGAAAAGGATGCCTTAGGAAAATTCGATGCTAAATCCGATGAAGGCATCTTTCTTGGATACTCTTCCATGTCTAAAGCTTTTTGGGTCTTTAATAAGAGAACCTTAGTTATAGAAGAGTCTATTCATGTGGTGTTTAATGAAGTTTCTGAAATTAAGAAAAATGATCTTGATGATGATTTCGGTTTTGAAAATTTGAATTTAAATGAACCCTCTCCTCAAAATGGCAACTTGGAAGCATCTTCTTCCGAATATTCTTTACCTAAGGAATGGAAGTATGTGGATGCCCATCCCAAGGAGTTAATCATAGGAGATACATCGAAAGGGGTTCAAACGCGTTCTTCGTTTAAAAATTTTTGTGCTCATGCCGCTTTTCTTTCTCAAATTGAGCCTAAGAGCATTGACGAAGCCTTGAAAAATTATTCTTGGGTTATCACAATGCAAGAGGAATTAAACCAATTTGAGAGAAATGAGGTATGGAAGCTTGTTCCTAGACCAAGTGACCATTTAGTTATCGGTACTAAATGGGTCTTTAGAAACAAGCAAGATGAATATGGTATCGTGGTTAGAAACAAGGCTAGATTAGTGGCCAAAGGTTTCAACCAAGAAGAAGGTATCGATTACGAAGAAACCTTCGCTCCTGTGGCTAGATTAGAAGCCATTAGGATGCTCCTTGCCTATGCTAGTAGTAATAACTTTAAGCTTTTTCAAATGGATGTCAAAAGTGCTTTTTTAAATGGCTTTATTTCCGAAGAAGTTTATATTGAACAACCACCCGGTTTTGAAAACTCTCTTCTTCCCAATCATGTTTTTAAACTAACCAAAGCTCTCTATGGATTGAAACAAGCCCCTAGGGCTTGGTATGAGAGGCTTAGTTCCTTCTTAATTTCAAATAATTTTACTAAAGGCAAGGTTGATACTACATTGTTTATTAAACATTTTGAAAATAATTTTCTTATTGTTCAAATTTATGTTGATGATATCATTTTTGGTTCGTCGGATGAATCACAATGTGAATCATTTGCTAAGTGTATGAGTCTTGAATTTGAAATGAGTCTAATGGGTGAGTTAAACTTCTTTTTAGGATTACAAATTAAACAACTTAGTGATGGAATATTTCTTAATCAAACCAAGTATACATTGGAACTGTTAAAATGATTTAACATGGATAGTTCTAAAGCCATCAACACTCCAATGAGTACTTCCACCAAGTTAGACTTGGATGAAAATGGAGAAAACTTTGATCAAAAAACATATAGGGGAATGATAGGTAGTTTACTCTATCTCACTGCAACTAGACCTGATATCATTTTTAGTGTAGGACTATGTGCAAGATTCCAAGCGAATCCTAAGTTATCTCACCTTAAAGTCATTAAAAGAATCCTTAGATATCTTAAAGGAACTACCAATCTAGGATTATGGTATCCAAAATTTGATAACTTTGATTTAAAACCTTATGCGGATGCCGATTTTGGCGGATGTAGAATTGATAGAAAAAGCACATCTGTAACATGTCAATTCTTAGGACATGCACTTGTTTCTTGGACTTCCAAGAAACAAAATTCTGTTGCACTATCTACGGCGGAAGCCGAATATATAGCTGCTAGTGCATGTTGTGCACAAGTTGTGTGGATGAAAAATACTTTAGAAGATTACGAAATTAATTTAAAAAACATTCCAATAAAATGCGATAACACAAGTGCTATTTGTCTAACAAAAAATCATATTCAACACTCAAGAACTAAACACATCAATATTAGGCATCACTTTATACGAGATCATGTTGCTAATAATGATGTCACTTTAGAATTTATTGATACAAAGCACCAATTAGCGGACATTTTCACAAAACCCCTAAATGAAGAACAATTTGACTTCATTAGAAGAGAATTAGGCATGCTAAATCTGCCTTAATGTTTAAATATTGCATGTCCTTCAAAACATTTAATCTTTGATTGTTTCATCTTTATACCTTTAATGATATATGAAACTATCATTGATCATTATATATTATGAAGAACTCATCTTTGGATCGAAAGGTTTTCATGATGTTACCTTCATGATGTTTCTTTTAACGATTATTTTTGAATCTCTTCATGAATTTTGATCTCTCTCACCTTCATTATTGATTGAGTTTAATGATGTATCCTTTAGCCTTGCGATCATGGTTTTCGCCATCTCCTTTTTGTTGATGACAAAGGGGAGAAAATATGAAATTGATGATTTGTTAAATGTGGCTTTTATGAGCAAAATATTTTGTTGCAATCCTCTGAAAAGCATTGCAAATGAAAAATTCCTACCTTAAATGTTTATCAAATGCCATCTTTTGATTGATATGACAATTTTCATCTCATGATTTATCTCATTATGTTGTCACGCTTTTCAATCATGAGATCCTGTTGTAATCTCAAATTTTTGATATCTTTTGACGAAATGAAAAATGGTTTTCATCATTCGACTTGATATTAAATGTCATGCTTTGATATTGTTTACGAATGAAACCTCATGTTGATTTAGATGATAAGTTCAACGCAGTAACTTATCGTTTTGGTTGAATTCAAGAGAATGAATTCAAATGTCTTTACCTTCTCATTATATGGCATACGAGATAGGGGAGTTAAGAATAACTCCGTCATCATTGATTGTCATCATCAAAAAGGGGAGATTGTTGAATCTCGGATTTTGATGATGAAGTCAATTGATGGTTATTTGATCTAATACATTTTTGAGATAAGTGTGCAGGATTAACTATGATAGAGCAAATTACCAAAGTCAAGTTGTTTGAAGTTCAAGAGTCCACCGGATATCCAAGGATCATCGGAAGTGCTACCGAGTCAACCGAGATGAAATCGGGGACTTGCCGAAGGTTTTGGAAGTTCGCCGAAAGATCGCTCGGAGGTTCATGGAGACAACCGAAAAGGTTCGGAAGAGTTGAAAAGACTCGTTGAACTAGCCATAGAATTCGGGAGCCACCGGGAGTCCGTCGGAAGGAATCCAGGATTGCTTAAGTCCGCCGGGAAGATCGCCGGAAGCTCTTCAAAGATAACTTGATGGTGTTGGTATAATTTGGCTTTAGAAGATCATAGTTAGCACTTAATTAAGGTATAGAATAGGTGTTAAACCTATCTAGACCTGTATTGAAATTGGGCCTTTAGTGGGCTGTATTGGGCCAAAGGTTTGGCCCATACTGCTTCTACGTAAGGGTCGGCGGTGGCACCGCTGACCCAGCGTAGCACCGCTTTTGTTGACCGAGCACCGGCGGTAGTACTCGCCTGTAGCGGTGTGGTACCGCTGACAGTGGTTGCAACCACTGTGTCGGTAGTAGTACCGCTAGTGCCAAAGCGGTAGTACCGCCAAAGACATCGACACACGCAGCGTAGTATCACCGCCTCTGATCCAAATTTCGGACGAGACCTTTGTGAGCGGGATTTTGAATCCCAAAATTCTCTATAAATACCCCTTTACTTCTAGCTGGTTAGAAGACCTTTTGCAAGTGTTAGAATTGAGTCTAAGCTATAGCAAATTTCTGCTTTCATTTGCTCAAGTGTTCTCCTCCTTTCTTCTCCTTGTAAAAATCAAAGAGAGGGAACCATTTGTAAAAGGCTGTAAAGGGGTATTTGGTCCTTCCCCTTCAAGAGACTTGGTAGTGGAAGTTGGGAGCCTCATTGGAGGAGGCTTCAAGAGTGGACGTGGTCATTTGACCGAACCACTATACATCGCTGCATTTACTTCGTTGTGAGTACTTAAATTCTGCATCGTAAATTTCTTAAGTGCAAACTGATCGGATTTCTTCTCCCTACTTCAAACTGCACTTACTTGAATATTTTCAAGTTAAAGTCTCTTTCGGTGAATCAAGTTCTAAAGTAAATCTCCGGAATCAGTTTTTAAGTTTTATTCAGTTTTATCCGCTGCACTAATTCACCCCCCCCCCTCTTAGTGCCACTCGATCCCTAACAACATAAATATTTTTTTTTAGCGAAGAACGAGTTTAAATATCTTTTGATGTATCTCAAATAATTAGTTCCTTAAGATATACATCTACATACTTCCATTTCTTGGATAAGGTTTCTTTGGAAGTAGATGTATTTAAGTTGCTTTAGGGAGGAGAATTTTCATTCAAATTCAATTTATCAAATTCAAAATCATCATCAAAATTAATTTTCTTATCTTGGAGAGATTAATTAAAAAATAACATGAATAGATTTCTCAATAACTAAGGATCTTTTATTAGAAACTCGATAAGCTTTAGAGATAGAGGAATATCCAAGAAAAATATCTTCATCAGATTGTGCATCAAATATTTCTAAAGCATCTTTTTTATTTAAAATAAAATATTTATATCCAAAAACTCTAAAATATGAAATATTAGATATTTTATTATTCCACAATTCATAGAGAGTTTTAGATAGATAAAGTCTTATAAGAACCCTATTTATGATATAGCATATCGTGTTAATAACTTTGGCTCAAAGGTACTTGAGTAGGTTATGTTCATTAAGCATAGTTCTTACTATCTCTTATAAGCTTTATTCTTTTGCTCAACAACTCTATTTTATTATGGATTTCTTAGTGTGAAAAATTATGGTTAAACCCATTTAAATTATAAAATTCTTGAAAATCATAAATTTTAAATTCACCACCATGATTATTATGAATTGAAGAAAGCATATAACCCTTTTTATTTTAAACTTATTTATAAAATTTGGTAAAATATTTAAAATGGTTATTTTTATATGCCAAGAAGTATACTCAAGTGTATCTACTATATTCATTAATAATTACAAATGCATATTTGCTACCTCCTAAACTTATGTTATCAATAGGTTCAAATAAATTCATATGAATTTGTTGTAATGGTGTAGAGGTATTTGCTTGATTTTTAGATTTGAAGCTACTATTTATATATTTTTGTAGTTGGCACACATCACAAATTTTATCTTTAACAAATTTAATTTTAGGTATTCCTCTTATAAGTTCTTTAGTTCTAATTTATGAGATTAATTTCATACTCATATGCCCTAATCTCCTATGCCAAAGTCATGTATTATATTCAAAATGGAAAAACAAATTTCATCACGAAAATCATCAAGATCAATAGTATAACTTATCACTTGTTAAAGTAATCATAAATTTATTCTTTTTTTGGTATTTCTTTGATATAAGCCTGGGCTTTAAATTTAACATTATATCCTTTATCATAAAGTTAACTAATGCTTATTAAGTTATATTTCAAGCCTTCTACTAAAAGCATATATTCAATAAAGAGATTTAATTTATTATCAATATTTTCAATGTTAATGATTTTTTTCTTTATTATTGTCTCCAAAGATAACATGTCCTCCATCTCGACTAGTAAGTTTTGAGAAGTGTGTTGGATCTCTGATCATGTGCCTTGAGCATCCACTATCAAGATATCATTTTTTGCTCTAGCTTTTATTTAGAGACATACCTATAAAAAAGAGAGATTTGCTTTAGGTGCTTATTTAACTTTAGGTTCTTTATGGTTAGATCTACCTTACTTGACTTTTGGCATCAAATTATTGATGATTCCTTTAAGAATCCAAACTAGATTATGATCACTATATTTCTTAAGAGAGCGTGTGTAGGCATAGTGACTAAACTTTTCAAAAAAATTATATTTAACTTTAGGAAGGATATATAGTGTAGGTCCTTTTATAAATTTAGTTGGCTTTTGATATGTGTTATTGCTTGTAAAACTAATACCTTCTTTTCTAAATACATAACCTTGTTTACCAAGAATCATATCAAGTGTTTTATTTCTAATTTTAGATTTTTTTAATGTTTGTGGTAGAAATATGTTTTCTTTTTTAAAAGATTCTAACTCTTCATATTTAGCGTAAGATGTTGGCATATAATTGTCATACTTATTTTTTAATGCATCAAATTCATTAGTGAGAGAGACATGATACTTTTTTAGCAAATTATATTTTTTACCTATCTTTTTAGGTTCATCATATAAATCATGAAATGCTTCAAGTAATTCATAATATGATAAAAGATGTTTTGGGAGAGTCAAATATCTCATCATTGAAGGCAATTAAGGCATAGTTTATCACTTCTTTGTCATTGATTTGCTCTTCAATCTTTGACTCACTTGATTTATCCCACGTTACTTTGAGTGCTTTTTTCTTCCTTTGGGTTAATGACTTATTTTTCAATTGCGAGCACTCATCTTAAAAGTGTCCAAGCTTTTTACACTTATACATGATTACATCTTTCTTAGGTTTACTTTTATTCCTACCTTTTCATCTTGTAGGATTTGTCTTATTTCTCCTCATGAACTTTTTGAATCTTTTTGTAAGGAATGTCATATTATCATCTTTATTACTTAGGCTTTTGCTCGAGTAGTTTCCTTTAGGTTTAAGGGCAATATCCTTCCTTTTCTTTGGAAGGTTTTACTCTTTATCATGTACTTTATATATCATTTCATAAATCATTAAAGATTTTATAAGTTCTTTAAGAGAAAAATTATGCTAGTCATAGGTGTCCTGCAAGATAATCGCATGAGTGATGGTACGTGTGACATAATACGCACTCTTTTTGTTTATTATTTATTTAATATTTGTCATTTTATATTGCATGTTGCATGTATTGTGATGTCCATGTATCTATGTAATGGGAATCAGATCATGATGAGATCATGATAATGAGATTGATTCACTTTTAATTCTAGTTATAGGTTACTCAAGAGGGATATTGAGATAACTGGACAAACTCGTGTACTATATACTCATCCATATGATGGAAGTGGCTAGTCTTATAGTTGCTAGTGTGGGGATAATAAGGATATAGTATAGGTGCTCATTGGAGAATGAGTTTATTGATTGATCTACTTACAGAATATTGGATGGTTGATGGTACCTTATTGTCATATAACAATTTCGTAGTCCCACTAGTATATCTGATCTTTAGACTTATTATTGAATCTCAGATTTTGAAGATGAAACCAATTGATAGGGTTTGTGACCTAATCTATATTTTGATTAACGCAAAACTAGCTTTGATCATAGAGAGACAATTAAAGCAGGAAGAATCAATGTTAGGCCTGAGTGAAACATGTTAGAAGATTGGACGTTGAGCTGGAGAAATAGTTAACATATCGGTCGAAGGTTTCATGTCATGAGTTGAGGCATTGGGCTAAAAAGAGCAAAAATTATGCCAAGAAAATCGGAGTTGCGGAGGTCAATTTGCCGATTGGGCAATACGTCACAAGACAGGACGATGCACCGAAGGGTCAGACGAAGCATCGGATGAACCAATGACATGTAGGATAAGATTTGTTTAATGCTTTATAATAATTATCTAGATCGAAGTAGTTTTAGTTGTAATTAGATTGAAATTAGGCCAACTTAATTAGGGACCAATTGGGCTCGAATCAGGGCTATTTTGAGCCAAATGGAAGGCCCAAACAATGACCTAGAGCCACATTAGGCAGTGGCATCGCTAGGGTTGGCAGTCGAACCACTTGAAGGCTCGACCTCCTAAGTTGAGTCTGGGTGACAGTACTGCTAGACTAGGCATTGGTACTGCTCAACACAGGTGGTGGTACCACCAGTACCCCGAAACCTTGGGATGTTTGAATTTTAGCTCTAATTCTTGAAGCCATTTAGGTTCTATAAATACCTCAGCATTCTTGCTTGGTATAGTAAGAATTGAGAAAGAAAAAAAAAGTAAAAACTCTGTGATTCTAAGTGTAGAAGTTCCTCATCCTAGAACTTAAAGTTAGTCCTGAGAGAAGTGTATGAGGGAACACTTGTAAAAGAAAGAATTATAAGAAGGTGGTTGATTTTTGCCTATTGAAGGAAGACAGTTAGTAGACGCTGGTGGCCTCGAGTGAAGAGGAATCAGGAGTGGACGTAGGTCGGATGACCGAACCACTATAAAATTGGTGTACCCCCATTTCTCTACTTATTTATTTATTTTACAAGTGCTTTACCTGCTCATTACTACTCTTGTAAATGTTTTAAGTTTAAATGATTTTGATATGAGCTTTTTATCGAATGAGTTTTTCAAATCAATGAATCATTTTATAGCAGCACTAATTCACCCCTTTCCTCTTAATGTCGACTCGGTCCTAATAGTTGGTATCTGAGTCATGTTTTTTTTGTTTGGTTTAACACACAAGAGAAATGACTCTATTTGTCCTCTTATGTTTAATGGGACAAACTATACAGATTGGAAAACTCTAATGAGAGTTTTCTTACTTTCTTTAGATTTGAATTTATGAAATATTATCAAAAATGATTTTCAAAAGTCTTCCAAACCAATGAATGAATGGAATGATTTGGAGAAGAAGACTTTTTCTTTGAATGCAAGAGCTATGAATGTTTTATTTTGTGCTTTGGACAAAAATGAACTTAATCGGGTTTCTATTTAAGAAACTATGTATGACATTTGGCACATACTTGAAATCATAAATAAAAGTACTAGTAGAGTTAAAGATTCAAAAATTAATCTTTTGATGCATGATTTTGAATTATTTCAAATGGAACTAAGCAAAACTATTAAAGATATATACATCCGGCTTACGGATATCATCAATAGTTTAAAAGCACTTGGTAAATCTTTTTCGAATCTTGAACTTGTTAATAAAATTTTATGTTCTCTTCCTAAAAATTGGGATTCAAAGTAACTACAATACAAGAGGCAAAAGGCTTAAATAATTTTCCATTGGAAGAACTCATCGACAACATATAAAATGACTTTTTTAGAATATGATGAACATGAGAATAACCTTCCAAAGAACATGAAGGTTATTGCACTTAGAACTAAAGAAGACCACTCGAGCGAAAGCTTAAGTGATGATGACTTTAAACTTCTAACAATAATGTTTAAAAAATTTATAAAATAAGATACTAAATCTAAAAATGAACTCAATCTGGACACAATCACTTGTTATGAATGCAAGAAGCTAAGGCACTTCAAAAGCAAATGTCTATAATTAAAGAAGAAGGTACTCGCACAAAAGAAGAAGAAAAGACTCAAGGCCACTTGGGATGGGTCAAATACATTCGACGAGGTAAGTAACTCAACCAAAACCCCTTTACTTTATTATGAAATTACTTGATGCATTTTATGAGTTGTTAGTAAGAAATAAAAAATATAAAAAAAATATATATCATGCTTTTCTTTCTAGTGATTTTTGAAAATTAAAAAATATGAATGACAATTGTATGTTAACTTTTCACACTAAGTTAGATTCATTTAAGAAGGAAAATGTCTTGTTACAACTAATAATAATAAAAGAAAGATCATTAAAATTAAAAAGATTTTGAAGATGCTTTATGAAATCATACTTGATAATTTTGATGATGTAATGAAAATGTTAAAAGTTTTGGTATCACGCTTGATGATTTTATATTATGCATGAGCATTTGAAGTAATAATGATTTGAAATCTTATGTTTTGAAATAATGTGTTATATTTTTGGTCTTGATGATTTTTATGATGAAATTTATTTTTGGTCTTAAACGTTGATACATGTTTTTATTTGGCATAAAAGATAAAGGCATGCATATATGAAACAAATCATATAAATTGAAATATATAAAAAGGTAATATATTTTCTATCTCTATCTTATTAATTTTTCAATCAGAGATTAATAAATCCATGTATATTATCTTTTATTAATCTCTTGAATTATCAAAGTGATTTTGATGATTTGATGATAAGTTTTATCCAAAATCTATTTATATTATTTATGAAACTGATTTTGATGATGAGTTTGGAGTTGATGAATTGAATTTGAATGAGACCAAATGATTCATGACTTTTTTTTAATTTCTCGGAATCATAACTTGATTTTTTTTATCAATCATGATGAGTTGAGATTTCTTATGCATGAATCAAGTTCTCCTATATATATATTTTTGCTATTTACTATTCAAATGAATCATGATTGGTAACATTGCTATTTTATCTCATATGTTTTATTTTACTAAAAGGGAGAAAGAAAATTGCTAGTATCTCAAAAGAACCTTAAGTGCTAGCTTGAATGTTAAACTTAGGCATGTTAAATCTCCTAAATGCATAAATCCTTCTTATACATTTTTCGGATCATTATCTTGATTCCTCAGTTTATAAGACATGAGTTTTCTTTTTGAATCAAGATTGTTTCCTTCTTCTTGCCATTTACAAAAGAAGAAATTTATCAATATGATTCATGGTCGTTTGGTATTCATGACTTGATCGTTCATGATCTTTGATTTTATATCTTCCATGACATGATTTTTTGTTATGTTCAATCCCTTTGTATTTATGGTTGTGATTAAAGCATTAATGTAAAAGAAAATTTGTACCATTATATTCTTTTTGACAATGACAAAGGGGGAGAATGTTTGCTAGCTTGCATTTTAATAAAAGGTAAAACTTGCAAGCTTGCACATCTCGAAGGAGAAAGTTTGCTAGTTTGTACATCACAAAAGAAAGCAAATTGCTGGCTTGCATTTCTCAAAAGTGAAGAAAGAACTTGCTATCTTGTATATTTCAAGAGAAGCAAAACTTGCTAGCCTTCATACTTCAAAGAGAAGTAACACTTGCTAACTTGTTAGTTTGCATGCTATAAAGTGATGTAAAATTTGCTAAATTACTAGTTGAATCTCAGATTTTGATGATGAAATCAATTGATAAATTATTTAATCTAATCTATATATTGAGAAAAGTGTGTAGGATTAACTACAATAGCGATGAAGGCATAAAGTAAAACGAAGTGTCAGAGTCAAGTACGATCAATTCGTTGGGAGTTCGAGAGTTTGTTGGGAGTCTGAAAGTTCGTCGGGAGTGTTGTTGGAATTGGCCAAGAATGCGTTGAAAGCTTGCTGAAGAGTTTGTTGGAAGTTCGTGGAGCTCACTGAGAAGATTGGAGCTTGCCAAAGAAGCTCGTTGAAACTCGCCAAGATCGTCGTGAAGTTTAGAAGCTTGTCGGGAGTCCGTTGGAAGTTGCCGAGAGTTTGTTAGAATCGCTAGAAGTTCATCGGAAGCTCATCGGAAGAAACCTTGACTTGTCAGATTTTGTTTTCTTTAGTATATGTCTTTAATTTTCATAGTTAGCATGAAATTAAGATTTAGTTTGGGAGGTAATCCCACTAACCTTGTTAGGGGTCAATTGGACCCGTATTTGGATTGGTTTGGGCCAGATTCAAGGGCCAACCAAGCTGCTGAACCCGCCACCGCCAAACTGGGGCGATGGAACCACCCCAGGCTCAGTCTTCTAAAAGCTTGGGTGGTGGTACCGCCCAGACTAGGTGGTGGTACCGCCCAGACTAGGCGGTGGTACTATCGGTAGTTAATAATTGTTAAGAGATGGTACCGCCCCAGATCAGTAACTAAGACCCTATCTGGCGGTGGTACCACATAGTGTTAGGGTCAACTAGCAATAGTACCACCAAGGTCAGGTGGTGGTACCGTTAGTACCTCAAAAATTCAAGATATGATATTTTTTTGCTCCATTTTTGAAGCCAATTATGGTCTATAAATATCCCTTACTTCTCAACTAGTTGAGCATAGTTAAGTGATAAGAACTATACTGAAACTATAGTGAAATAGCTTTCAAAAGTTTAGTGTTCACCTTCACCATTCTCTAAGTGTAAAAGTTTGTAAAAAGAGAGTGAGCCACTTATAAAGTTCTGTAAAGGAGTGATTAATCTTTCCTCTTTAAGAAAGATCGATAGTGGAAACCGGTGACCTCATCGGAGGAGGTATCGGAAGTGGACAAAGGTCGGATGACCAAACAATTATAAAATTGGTGCATTCTTCTCTTGGTGCGTAATTTACTTTGGCTACATTTAATTTATACTTCATTACAATTGTCCAATCTCCTCTTCTATACTCTCTTACAAACTCACTCGAGTCAATGTTTTCCCTAAACGGTTTTTGTCGAATGAAAAGTTTTCATCGTACGAAGTTTTTCGAAATCATTTAAATCGTTCACTTTATCCATTGCACTAATTCACCCCTCCCCCTCTTAGTGTTGTTCTTGATCCTAATAGTTAATATCAGAGCGAGGTCACTCTCATTTTGGTTTTAAACCCAAGAGAGATGATATTTATCGGCAACCAAGGGGGTCACTCAATTACATGTCCATCCTATTGAATCTCAGATTTTAATGATGAGATCAATTGATAGATTATTTGATCTATTCCACATTATTGAGAAAAGTGTACAGGATTAGCTACGATAGTGATAAAGACATAAAGCAAAATGACGTGCTGAAGTCAAGTGCGATCAAATCCTTGAAAGTTTGAGAGTCCGTCAGAAGTCCAAGATTCATCGGAAATACTGCCAGAACTGGCTGAGAATGAATTGGGGGCTTGCCAATAGGTTATCGGAAGTTCGCTGGAAGGTTCATTGCAAGTTCACGAAGTCCACCGAGAAAGATCGGAGCTTGCTGAAGAAGACTCATCGGAACTCACCAAGGTTGTCGTAAAGATCGAGGGCCTATTGGTAGTCTGCCGGAAGTTATTCGAGGGTTCATCGGAAGTCCATCGGAAGTTCACCGGAAGCTCGCTTGAAGAAGACTTGATAAGCCGGTTTAGGGTTTTGCTTTGTGTATGTCTTTAATGTTGTAGTTAGCATGTAATTAGGGTTAGGATTAGGTGTTAATCCTTCAAACCCTAGTAGGGGGCAGATGGGCTTATAGATTAACTAGATTGGGCCGGATTCAAGGCTCATCCAAAAGTGCTAGACCTGTCTAGCGGTGGCACCACTAGACTAGGGTGGTGACATCGCCCCGAGAATAAATTCTCAGGTGCTCTGGGTGGTGGTACCGCCTAGGTCAATAGTGGCACTACCGGTAGTTTTTACCTGACAAGCTGTACCACCGCCTGATAGGCGATGGTACTACCCCTCCATAGAGCCCAAGACTCTGTCAGGTGATAGTACCACCAGATTAGGCAGTGGTATCACCTAGTACACTAGCAGAACCAGGGTCAATTGGTGGTAGTACCACCTATGTCAAGTGGTGGTACTACCACCCCCCGGAAATCTAAGATGGGACCTCTTTTGGCTCCAATTTTGAAGCCAATTGAGCCTATAAATATCCCTTATTTCTCAACTATCTAAGCATATTAGAAGTGGTAAAAATTAAGCTAAAACTCTAGTGAAAACAGCCTTGGAAAGCTTGAGTGTTCACCTCCCGAAGTCTCACTTGTAAAAGTTCTATAAAAGAGTGTGAACCACTTGTAAAAGTCTATAAAAGGGGTGTTTAATCCTTCCCCTTCCAAAAAGATTGATAGTGGAAGTCAGGAACCTCATTAGAGGAGGTTTCAGAATTAGATGTAGGTCATTTGACCAAACCACTATAAATCACTATATACTTCTCTTGGGGTGTAAGTTTTAAATTACTGCATTTCAATTTTTACTTGGTTGCAATATTTCAATCTCCTTCTCTCAACTCTCTTTTGTATTCACTCGAATAATTCTCTTTACCGAAATCATTTTCGTTAGATAAAACTTTTCAATGCACAATGTTTTTCGGAATCGATTTAAATTATTAGTTTTTATCCGCTGCACTAATTCACCCCCCCCCCTTGTAATGCCACTCTAGATCTTAACAGTTGGTATCAGAGTAAGGTTACTCTCATTTTGGTTTGAAACCCAAGAGAGATGATATTTTTTGACATGCAAGAGGGTCATTCAATTACACGTCTATCTATGTTTAATAGGTTAGATTACACCTATTGGAAGACTCGCATGAGAATTTTTTTTTATTTTTATGGATTTTGAACTTTGAAACATTATTGAAAATGGATTTCAAAAATCTTTTCTTCCGATAAACGAATGGAATGAATCAAAAAAAAAGATTTTCGCTCTTAATGCCAAGGCTATGAATGCCTTATTTTGCGCTCTTGATAAAAATAAATTTAATCATGTTTCAATTTACGAATCAGTTTTTGATATTTGGCATACTCTTGAAATTACTCATAAAGGCACTAGCCGAGTGAAAGAGTCCAAAATCAATCTCTTGGTGCATTCTTATGAATTATTTGGGATAAAACCAAGTCAGTCTATTGGAAATATGTACACTCGTATTACGGATGCCGTCAATGGACCAAAAGCATTTGAAAAAAGTTTTTCTAATTTTAAACTTGTAACTAGAATTCTAAGATCCCTTCCAAAGAGTTAGAATCCAAAAATTATGGCCTTTCAAGAGGTCAAAGACTTAAAAAATTTTTCTCTCGAGGAACTAATTGGGTCATTGATGACCTACGAGATGACTTGCAATGCTCATGATGAGTTTAAGAACTTCCTTCCAAAGAACATAAAGGATATGATATTGAGAATACAAGAAAACCACTTGAAAGAAACTTCAAGTGATGAGGACTATGATTGTGAACTTGCATTATTAACTCAAAAATTTAATAAATTTATAAGGAAAAATAAATTTAAAAATGATTCTAAAACTAAATTTGAACCCAAAAAGGAACAAGTAATATGCTATGAATGCAATAAGCTGGTATATTTCAAAAGTGAATACTCCCAAGCCAAGAAGAAGCTCTAAAGGTGACGTGGGATGAGCCAAGTAGCTCTGAAGGCGAAGAAGCAACCAACAAGGAGGTCTCCAACTTTGCCTTGATAGCTATCGGAGAAGAGGTATGTGATTTACTTTATGAAAATTTATCTTTCGATGAGCTTTCAAATGTACTTCATGAATTGTTTAAAGAATGTTAAACTATTAGCAAAAAGTTTAGTTTGTTAAAAAAGGAGCATGCTCTCTTACTTGATAAATTTGAAACTCTTAAATACAATACTCCTTCTTTGCCTCCATGCTCTAAGTGTGAACACTTAGAAGAACTTAAAAAAGAGAACTTGCTATTTAAAGAAACTTTAGATAAATTCAATATTAGTAGCAAGTCTTTGGACATGATCTTTGCTAATAAGGGTCAAGTTTACAAAAGAAGTGGAAGTGGATTTGTGAGTGGATCTCACCGAAATCCATCCACTTTTATTAAAGGACCTACATTGTATGTATTACCACACTGAAAATGGAACTTTTATTACAAGCCTGAACATGTTGTTTGCAAATATCCATTTAAGAAAGTAAGCCCACATAAATTGATATGAATTCCTAAAGGAACCATAAGAAATTCAATGCATAATGACAAAATTAGTAGATCAATTTTTGAGGCACCCAAAGTCAAATGGGTACCCAAAAATCTTCTTTTGTAGGCATCCTAACCATTGCAAGCTAGGAGTGGGTAACAATACAATACATGATCATTATCAAGCTCACTAGCTCGGGTAACAAAAGACCCTTGAGTGTTATATATTATTTGTTTATGCACCATAATTACTAAGGCTAAAACATACTTGCATTAAGTCTCTTGAAAAATGATTTCGATGAGAACATTTGTCTCATTTTACAATTTGAAATCCTATGTTTTGGAATGATGTGTTTTTTTTTTGTCTTGATGGTTTTAACGAAACTTTGTTTTGAATCTATACGATGATACTTGGCTTTCGTATAAAAATTTTGAACATTCCTATGAAAGATCAAATAACTTAAATTGAAATACTTAAAAGAAAATATATTTTTTCGTCTATTCAAGATCTATAAATTCATCTATTTTGTGAATCCCTTGAACTTCTTGAACGTGATTGTAATGATAAGTTTTGAGTTGATGAATTGAACTAGAATGAGATCCTTCAAATTGACTCATGACTTCTATTTTTAAAATTTTTGAATCACAACTTTAGTTTATAACTTATTATGCATTGATGGTTTGAATGCATTTGATACTCGAATTTTCTCTTGATCTTGATGACTTGATGTTCCTAATGCATGAATCATGTTCTCATTTGATGATACATTCAAATAAATCACTTATCGATTTTATGATTACAATATATCTTTTTTAAAATATCTTTTGAATGTGATTCTTAGTGATGAATCTACTCTTTGAATCTCACAAACTATGATATTGATGATTCGATGACTAGAAAACTTTGATGAATATTTTGAATCATGTTTGTTGTCTTTTAAAATTATATATGATGATTAATGATAGTTTGAATGCATGAATCAATAATCTTTTCCTACTCGAAATTTCTTTTCCTTGATCTCTATTTCTCGGGCTTATGACTTGAGATGATATGATTCATGATTCTTGATTTTGATCTTGCTAAAAAGAATATTTATAAACCATGAATGATATCTTTCATGATGCTATGAACTGACCTTTGTTAATTTTGATGATTACTACATCTTCTTTTGATTAATTTTTGATCTTGATGAGTTTATTCAAATCGATAAATGGTGAGGGATGAAATTGACTTAAATGTTGATCAAATTCATGACATACAAATTCAACCAATTCACTATTATAATAGGAAGAATAATTAATCAAAAGATCAAGGTGTTGCTGCCCTAAAAAATTGTCTAAGTCATAGTGCTAGTAGTGGCACCGCCAGAACTAACGGTAGCACCGCCTAGGCATTATGTTCCTAGGCGATGGTACCGCCCGAGAGCTCCGTTATATAAAGGGCTTTAGGGTTGATGGTGGAGCCAACTCTAACTTTTGTTGTAGCCTCCCAAATCACTCTCCCATCTCTCGAACTCTATTTTTCTTCTCAAGAAAACTAAGATAGGCTTCCATCTTCTCAAATCTTGGATCTACATCACTATCTTTTCAAGAAATTTTCACTAAGGTAATCTTTGACATTCCTTCTTTAAATTCTTGATGTATTGCTGTTCTTTTAAAATTGTTCACTCACTATCATCATTTATAGATAAATGGCTCCTAGAAGATCATCTAGGGACAAAGGGAAGAGGAAAGAAGGAGATTCATATGACCCATCCTTATTTAGCTCTAGTGAAAATATTGTTAGGTATCCTAGTTTTGAAACTAGAAACGTACATAAGGGTAAGTATGTTGATCTAACTAAATTAGGAGACTTAGAACCTATTAATTGGTTTGCTAATTTAGATGTCTTTCCCATTTTATAAATTAGCGAACCAATATATCCTAGGCTAGTTCGGTTGTTTTATGCCAATCTAAGCATAGATGAAGATGACAATGTTGTTGGGCTGAGAGCCCAGTTCAGCCCATATGAGCTTTAGCAACCCATGGCCCATAACCCTTCTCTTATTAACCCTAACCCTAACCTAATCTCTAATTATATATAGGGGCTAGGTGGCTACGAAATTAGGAGATCAAAATATCGCAACAAAGGGCAGCAACTTGGCAGTAATATTAGGGATTCAAAGAGAGGAGAAAAGGGCAGAAAAACAAGAAAAAAAGAAAAGGAAGAAGACAAGGAAAACTCAGAAATTATTCTCACTCATCCAAACAGTTTCTCATCTCAGGTTAGATCAGATCTACAGTGAGTTTTTCTGTGATTGCTTGAGCGAGGTTTTGGATATTGTGCACAGTGACGTGATCCTTGTATCCCAGTTATTCTCTTGTGATTATTGCTTGGGTTTTGGGCAAGAGATTCGAGAATTGTACATTCATTATTTCTATAGTGGATTTTCTCTGGTTTGCCCCGTGGTTTTTACCCTTCACATTGAAGGGGTTTTCCACGTAAATCTTGGTGTTCTATTTGATTGTGATTTTTGTTTAATTCCGCTGTTTTACGGCCTGCTAGTATTTGTTCATAGACAAAAGTTATTGTTTGTTACCTATCCTTTTATTTTCTCCCATCAAATGTGACATCTTACTTGTTGAATCTCGGATTTTGATGATAAAACTAATTGATTGTGTTTTGTGATCTAACTACATTTTGAGTGACGCAAGTCTACTATCGATCAGGATTAGATAATTAACGTTGGAGGAATTGACGTTGTGTCGGGTGATCACGTTAGGGTATTAGATGTCAAGCCAAGGGTCCAGTTGACAATCGGTAGAAGGCTTCAAACGTCGGGCATTGGGCCAAGAAGAGCAGAGTTGCACCAAGGATATCGGGGTTGCAGAGGTCAACCATCGATTGGGCAACAAAACGCAAGAGAGGATGATGCACCGAAGAATCGGATGAAGCATCGAAGAATCGGATGAAGCACCGACCAATGACGTGCCGGGCAGCTGAATATCAATTCGCATTATAATAATTGTCTAGATCAAAGTAGAGTTATGTTTGTATATGTGCAGGATTAACTACGATAACGATGAAGACGTAAAGCGAAACAAAATATCGAAAGACAAGTGTGATGGATCATTGGGAGTTTGAGAGTTCGATGGAAGTCCGAAGATTCGTTGGGAGTGTTGCCGGAACTGGCCAAGAACAAGTAGGGAGCTTATCGAAGGGTTTTCGAAAGTTCACCGGAAGGTTTGTCGGAAGTTCGCAGAGCTTGCCAAGAAAGATCGGAGCTTGCCAAAGAAGCTCGTTGGAACTCACCAAGATTATCATAAAGTCCAAGAGCTTGCCGGGAGTCTACAGAATGGTTTCTGAGGGTTCGTCAGAAGACCGTCGGAAGTTCGCCGGAAGCTCACCGGAAGAAGTCTTGACTTATCAGACTTTGTAATAGCTTAGAAAATATCTTTAATTTTGTAGTTAGCATGTTAATTTGGGTTAGGATTATGTGTTAATCCTATAACCCAAGTAAGGGCCAATTGGGCCTTGTTTCAGATTGGTTTGGGCCGAGTTTAAGGCCCAACCAGTGAGCTAGAAATACCCGAGTGGTGGCACCGCCCAGGACCTAAGAGCCCAGGCACCGCCTAGTAGCCGAGAGCCCAAGCGGGTGGCATTTCCAGGCTGGGCGGTGGTACCGCCACTGGGCAGCAAGCCCAGGCAATGGCACCGCCCAGTACACTGTCTGTGTCTAACATTGATAGGCGGTGGCACCGCCACTGACAGGCGATGGCACCACCAGCACCGGGAAACACGAAAGTGATTCAAATTTGGGCTCCAAATTTGAATCCTCTTGAGGCCTATAAATACCCCTCTCATTCTTGGTTGAAAGATGTCTAGAACTAAAAAAAAAAGGGAAAGCTCTCTTGAAATAGTGTCAAAATCTTTCCACTAAGCTTTAAGAGTGTTCTAGTCTAAAAGAGGGGTGAAAGGTCTTGTAAGGGTTACCTCCTAAGCCCGTCAAAAGGAGAGGTGTGGTAAGGGAGTTCATCCTCGCTTGTTGGAAGGAGGATAGCTAGTAGAAAGCCAGTGGCCTTAAGCGAAAAGGAATCGGGAGTGGATGTAGGTCGGATGATCGAACCACTATAAAAACGGTTTACGTTTATGTTTATGCATTTATCTTTCTGCAAACCTTTACTTTGCTAAGTTCACTTCCCTCATCTTCTTATGTACGCTTTCAATGCAATCGAAATGGATTTAATCAAAGCATCATTTTCAACATACGAAGTCTCTGAAACTTATTTTAAAATGCCAAAAGTTTATCGTTCTTTACCGCTGCACTAATTCACCCCCCCTCTTAGTGCCACTCGATCCCTAACAATTGATATCAGAGCCTTGTTATTTCTCTTTCGAATTCACACCCGCGAGAAATGGCTCTTTATGGGTTTCAAGAGGGCCTTTTGGTTGTTCGTCTATTGTTCTTTAACGGATCGGACTACACTTATTGGAAAACTCGAATGAGAGTTTTCTTACTTTCAATGGATTTGGATTTGTGGAACGTTATTGAAAACTATTTTTAACTTCCCTATAAATTGACGAACGAATGGTTGGACTTAGAGAAAAAATCTTTTTCTTTAAATGCAAAGGCTATGAATGCCTTATTTTGCGCTTTGAACAAGAACGAGTTCAATCGGATTTCTATGTGCGAAACGACTTTTGACATTTGGCGAACACTTGAAATCACACACTAGGGAACTAGTAGATTCAAAGACTCGAAAGTAAACCTCTTATTGCATGATTTTGAGCTTTTTCGAATGAAACCAAGTGAAACTATCGACAATATGTACACCTGTTTCACAGATGTCGTTAATAGTCTAAGAGCTCTTGGTAAATGTTTTTCGAATTTTGAACTTACAAACAAGATCTTAAGATCCCTTCCAAAAAGGTGGGATCCTAATTAATGATGATACAAGAAACTAAAAAATTAAATGATTATTCTATTGAAGAACTCATTGGATCCTTAATGACATATGAAATGAGTTTCTTGGAATATGTTGAACATGATGAACATATGAATCACCTTCTAAAGAAAAAGAAGGATTTGGAACTCCGAACTATGAAATGTCACTTGAGTGATGACTCAAGTGATGAGGACAATAAAGAGGACATTGAACTTTTAATGAATATTAATAAGTTCATTAAACAAGAATCTATAACTAAAAATAAACTTGAACGGAGGAAGAGGCCAAAGATGAAGAAGAAGTGCAAAGAAGAATCAAATGACGTAACGACGAATTAGGCTTTAACGGGCTTCGACTACAAGGTAAGCAACTTAACTCCCTCAAATTATTTTGAAATTACATGATCCTTTCATGAGTTGCTTGATATAGTTGGTATGAATTTTTTTTCTTTCTAGTAATTTTTGAAAATTAAAAATATGAATGATGATTGTATGATTTGTGATAATGTTTGTATACCTAATAGGATTAACCCATGCATGTGTATCTTGATGTTTTACATTGTCTCTAAACATGATACATGATGATTTTATATCATGCATGAGTTTTTTGAAGTGATGTTGATTTGAAAACTTTTATCTTGGATTAATGGGTCTTAACCTTTTTTTTATGATAAAATTTTTAGATGATACTTGTCTTCATGAAATCAAAAGACCTAACCCACAAATTTTCCAAATGAAAGAAATGTGGTTTTGATGTTGCCTTGTATTATATTTGGACTTGATGATTTTCATGATGAAAATTATTTTTCAGATTTATAAAATGATGCATGATTTTAGCAAAATTTGAGTATTGATCATCTTGTTATAACAAATGAAAGAAAGAATTAAAATGATTTTGATGATGCATTATGAAAACATGCTTAATGATTGTATCATACTTGATGATTTGAAATCTCATATTTTGAAATAATGTGTATGATGAATCCATGAATCTTAATGGTTTTGATGATGCTTTCGATTTTAAAAAATGATGCATGGTCCTTACATGAAAATTTGAACATGCTCACATGAAATCAATGGCATGAAATGAAAATACATTTTCTATCCTATTGAAATTAATGAACTCATTTCATGAATCATATGAATCTCTTGAATCAATTTTGGAAAATGCCGCATACTTAATGAGTTACAATTTCATGATCTTTATGATGAAATTTGCCTTTCCATCTTGAATGTTAACATTTCTTTTTAAAGTAAAGGCATGCTTATAAGAAGCAAATCATATGAATAGAAATTTATAAAAATAAAATGCAATCCTCTATCTTATTGATTTTTCAATAAATCTATGCTTGTCATGTATGAATTTATTGAATATAATTTTAAGGATGATTTTGGATTTGACAAATGCTTGATTCATATTTACGACGTGAGATATATTTTAAATATGAATCATGTTCAATGCTTCAACCATGTTCTATCTCTCTTAATTTATTTTGTTCTCCTATAATTTTTTTTATTTACTAAAGAGGAGAACCTACCAAATGAATCATGAATTCAAATGAAATGATACAAATGAATCACTTATCGATATATATTTTTTAAATATCCTTTTAATGTGATGTTGATAACTTGAGATGTCCTTTGGAATTCATGACACGAGATGATTGAATCAATGACTTACTCTTTTTATTATAGCTTGAAAATAAATATTTAAAATCATGCTTGACAATTTACTTTATGAGATTTAGCCTTTATGTCTTGAACGTTCATGCTTGTTTCTATTCAACATAAAAGGGGGCAAAGGTATGTTTATATGAAATCAATGTAATTCATAAAAAGCGAAATGTATGATTCTTAAAATTTTTGATTTTTGAT
The DNA here is from genome assembly GCA_024322285.1 of Musa beccarii. Lineage (NCBI taxonomy): Eukaryota > Viridiplantae > Streptophyta > Magnoliopsida > Zingiberales > Musaceae > Musa > Musa beccarii. Next base: position 35,021,113 of record CM044396.1, on the reverse strand, counting down.
GAAAGACAAGTGATGAATTCATTTATGACTTTGTGTGAATCTCGAAAGTAATTTTGATGAAGAGCTTGAAGTTGACAAATTGAATTTAAACTTTTACTCATGACTCTTCTCTTAATCTCTTGGAATCATGACTTTTTGAGATGTTTGTAATGCTTGAATCAAGCTCTAAAAGATTTCATTTTATTATAAAGATATTTTATTAAAATCATGATCTTTACAATTATAACATGAAGTTCTTTCGGTTATCAAAATAGAATTTTCCAAATGAAATATGACTTGTCTTTTGATTTCTTGGAACTTAAATACTTAAATTTTTATAAATTTATGATCTTGATATCTTTAATGATGAATCATTATTAAAAGGGCATGTCACATGAATTATATTCTTATTGATTCTCTTATGCTTTGATGTCGTATCTTTTATGACTTAGAAATGACATGATTATTTTGGCTTGCATGCCTTATGTGATGATGAAAATTAATTTGCTTTATGATGAATCATTACTAAAAGGATTTGTCAAATGAATCATTTCCCTCTTGATTTTCTTGAGCTTTGATTTCATATCTTTCATGACTTAGAAATGACCCTTTGGTTTGCTTTCATGAATTCTTTACATCTATGACTTATATGCATCATGTGATAATTTGAAATATTAGTTGATATAAAATAATGATTGAAATTTTTAGCCATTGAGTCTTCTCTTCTTTTTGACAATGACAAAGGGGGAGTTAGCATACTAGCTTGGATATCACAAGAGAAAGTGGTAAACATAGCTAGCTAGAAATTGCAAAAAGACAAAACTTCCACTTCTCAAAATGAGAAGAAAGAAATTACAAAGTTATATTATTTTTTAAACTCATGAGCTTACATGGTTAAAAATGTTGTAAATTTTAAAAAAATTACTAGCTCATTGCAAACAAAAAGTTGATAGCTTGCAAAAGCGAAACTTAGTTACAAAAGAGAAGAATTGAAAGGAAGTTAGCTTACGTATCACAAAGTATGTTAGCTTGCTTATCATTATTGATTACTTGCTTATCATCTTTTTCCCTCATATCATGGTTTTTGACTCCCTTGAATTCATGGCTTAATATGTTGAAAATTCATGTTGCAAATTTGTTATTTTGTCATGATCAAAGCATTGATGTAAAAGACTATTTGTACTCCACTTCTATTTGTCAATGACAAAGGGGGAGCAACGATTGCAATATTGTAATCTAAGGAGAAGAAAAGTGCAAACTTGCTATGATGTATTGCAAGAAGCAAGTGATGGATTGCTATGCTTGGATATTCTTAAAAAAACTTGCTATGATTGAATGTTTTAAAGTGATGTATGTTGAATATCCTGATTGATAGCTAGTATGATTGTAAATCTTGCATATCCTTGAAAACTAGCTATGATGCAACTTCTCATTTTTGTTGATGACATAGGAGGAGAAGTAGATTGATGACTTCATGCATTGAATTGAATATTTTATATATTTGTATGATGATTTGATAGATTCGATAATTCTCATATTTTGTGATGAATGTTGCTTGGATTTGGGATAATCCAAGTGTTCTATCAATGGCATATTGATAGGGGGAGTTTGGTTAAATTCTGAGGAGTTATGGTTAACTTCGTTAGTCATCAATTATTTGTCATCATCAAAAAGGGAGAGATTGTTGAATCTCGGATTTTAATGATGAAACTAATTGATTGTGTTTTGTGATCTAACTACGTTTTAAGTGACGTAGGTTTGCTATTGATCAGGATTAGATAGTTGACGTCGGAGGAATTGACGTTGCGCTGGGTGATCACGTTAAGATATTGGATGTTGAGCCGGAGGTCCGATCGACAATCGGCAGAAGGCTTCGGATGCCATCGGGCCAATAAGAGCGGAGTTACGCCAAGGATATCGGGGTTGTGGAGGTCAATCATCGATTGGGCAACAAAACGTAAGAGAGGACGATACGCTGAAGAATCTGAAGCGCCGACCAATGATGTGCCGGGCAACTAAATGTCAATTCGCATTTTAATAATTGTCTAGATTGAAGTAGAGTTTTGTTTGTGTGTGTGCAGGATTAACTATGATAACGATAAAGATGTAAAACGAAACAAAGTGCCAGAAGACACGTGTGATGGATCATTGGGAGTTTGAGAGTTCGACGGAAGTCCGAAGATTCATTAGGAGTGCTGCCGGAACTGGCTGAGAACGAGTAGGGAGCTTGCCGAAGGGTTTTCGGAAGTTCACCGGAAGGTTCATCGAAAGTTCGCGGAGCTTGCCAAGAAAGATCGGAGCTTGCCAAAGAAGCTCATTGGAACTCGTCAAGATCATCGTAAAGTCCAGGAGCTTGTTGGGAGCCCGTAGAATGGTTTTTGAGGGTTCATTGGAAGACTGTCGGAAGTTCACCAGAAGCTCGCTGAAAAAAGTCTTGACTTGTCGGACTTTGTAATAGCTTAGGAAATATCTTTAATTTTATAGTTAGTATGTTAATTTAGTTTAGGATTAGGTGTTAATCCTATAACCCAAGCAGGGGCCAACTGGGCCTTGTTTCAGACTGGTTTGGGCCGAGTTTAAGGCTTAACCAGTGAGTTGAAAATGCCCGGGCAATGGCACCGCCTAGTGGCTGAGAGCCCAAGCGGTGGCACTGTCGGGCTGGGTGGTGGTATCGTCGCTAGGCAGCTAGCCCAAGCAGTGGCACTGCCGGGTTGGGCGGTGGCATAGCCCAGGCGGTAGCACCGCCCAGTACACTGTCAGTGTCTGATACTGACAGGCGGTGGTACCGCCAGCACCGAGAAACATGAAAGTGATTCAAATTTGGGCTCCAAATTTGAATCCTCTTGAGGCCTATAAATACCCCTCTCATTCATGGTTGAATGGTGTCTAGAACTGAGAAAGAAAAAGGGAAAGCTCCCTTGAAATAGTATCAAAATCTTTCCTCTAAACTTTAAGAGTGTTGTAGTCTAAGAGAGGGGTGAGAGGCCTTGTAAGGGTTACCTCCTAAGCCCATCAAAAGGAGAGGTATTGTAAGGGAGTTCATCCTTGCCCGTTGGAAGGAGGATAGCTAGTGGAAAGCCGGTGGCTTCAAGCGAAGAGGAATCAGGAGTGGATGTAAGTCGGATGACCGAACCACTATAAATATAGTTTGCGTTTATGTTCATCCATTTATCTTTCTGCAAACCTTTACTTTGCTAAGTTCACTGCCCTCATCTTCTTACGTACGCTTTCAATGCAATCGAAACGGATTTAATCGAAGCATCATTTTCAACATATGAAGTTTCCGAAACTTGTTTTAAATCATTGAAAGTTTATTGTTCTTTACTGCTGCACTAATTCACCCCTCCCCCCCCCCCTCTTAGTGCCCCTTGATCCCTAATATACCTTCTAGGAAACCAAATCTCAATTACGGATAGTGTGATTTGTCACCTAATAGGAATTGTAGAAAAGAGTAGAGGTTGTTACTTTAGAGGCCAATGTGATTTAGATGTAATCGGAGTAACCTATTCCAAGGCCTAAGGGACCAATTTTAGAAATCCTAATATATCCATTATCCTTAAAAGCTATGAGCATTTGCTACCCTTTAGCTCTAAGGTTCTTCATCACATAATTGTTATTATCCTAATTCCAAAACAATTCCACCACGATGAAGTCAATCAAATGGAACTAGGAACTATGTATTGGATAATGGCTAGACAAAAAAATTATTTTGGTTACTTAATTTGGCTGATTGATGTATCTAAGAAGGATCTAATGCTTCAATATGGTGGTTTGATCACAAGACTATTACATACATACAACATTAGGATACCACCCAACAAAGAAAGAATAAACATAGATAGATACAATGCCATACATAGAAACCTACTTAAGCGATTAAGGTATATATTTAGAAATGGAATCTGGACTAGGCTGCCTAGAAGGATCGATTCTCTCCCTCTAGTAGAAGAACATGAAATACTTGTATTTAGGGGTAATGAATCTCCTCTTTCTAGGCCCTTGGTGCTGTACCGACAAATCCAACTCCTGCTCCATCTTCTAACGATCCGATCATGACTAAAATAAATCAACTTAAATCACAACAAGCTGAGACCCTAAATGAAGTATGTCAAATGAATCGCAAGTTGGATAATTTATATAGACATTTTGGTATTCCACCCGAGGAATAGTTGTAAAAACTCTATGTTGACTTCATGAGTTGTAATGGAGCTCATAACTCCCATTTTGTACTCTTAATATTATTTTGATACACTATGTTTCATATATGTTGAACTTAATACATGAGGTAGTTATATATTTCTTTTCCAAAAATTTTCAAGTTTATATCATCTTTTCAGTTTTCATGAACTTATTTTGATCCTTCACCCATCTTGTTATTATCTTGTCGGATTTTGTATTATCTTGTGCCATCTTTTCAATGGAGCTTTCATCCTCCAAATCTTGAATTGATACTATTGTTTCATCTATTAATGATTTTTAGTATCATATATATGACCCACGGTTGATGATTTTTGAATTGATAACATGCCCATTTAATGACTTGATAAATTTGATTCTATCGGCATGAATGAATACTTTACTTTTTACACTTTTGGATCATGAAACTTGAAGTTTGATAATTTTTTGATAACCCAAACAAGATTGCTTTCATGACACATGAAATTATTCTTTTTTACAAATCTTTATGTCATGAACTCTATATGAAAAGAAGGAGCTCTCAATTTTTTTTTATATAGCTTGAACTCTCATGAAATAAATTCGGATATCATTCATTTAGGTTTCTTAACTCTATGAATTTCTATGAACTTTTATGAATTTTATGAATGTAAAGATTTCCGATGTCATGAACTTTGATAAATTTTTCATGGCTTGATTGGTGGTTTGCCACTTGATGAATTTTTTATGAAAATGCCAAGTTAGCTCTCATGAACTCTTCTTTATGTTGTGAGCCCTTTATGAATTTTTGGATGCTCTTTTCATGAGTTTTGAAGTATATATCATAAGCTTTGTGCTGAAATGATCTTTCCTTTCTACCTCATGAATTTTATTTGGTGAAAACAATTCTTGTATGAATTTTTTTATGACTTGAATGATTTGTTTTTATATTTCATGAATTATTATACCTTCTTGATGAAATCATGGATTTAAGTCTTCTCTTTTTGCTATTTTCACAAAAACTCTATCATAATATTTGGTATCAATGGCTCATTTCCTTTTTTTTATGACCTAGGGGGAGAAAAATATGACAAATTGAATTAATGACTTGATGGTATGATTTGTATTGATAAATGCTTTCTATGTATCGTATTGCAATGTATCACAATTGTCATGCTTTGTATCGTAAAATGCTTGCTGTCATTAAAAGCATCGCAATGTATCAGTATTATATGTTGTGTATCGCAAATGATTATAGCATATTGCAATTGTATGGAATGTATTGTATGCATCGCAAATGTTTTATGAATGCTTAAAATGAAAATATTTCTATGATCATTATCTTATCATGCTAGTTAAATTTGATATCTTGCCTTGATACGATTAGCTCTCATTTGTGTATCATTGAATGATGTATCATCAATTAATATCTTGCCTTAAATTCTTAAACTATTTGATATCAATTGATTCTTGCTACATTTCAAAATTATAATTGGTATCATTTTTTGAAATAATGATTGTATATCATCATTCGACATTGAACTTGAAAATGGATGTCATGCCTTGATATCATTTTTAAATTATGAAAAATATGAAGTTTCGTATTTAGGGATGAAAAAACATGCTAGTTGAGCATGATGATAAGTTTGAACGTATGTAACTTATCGGGTTGGGCTTGAATTCAAGGGATTTGAATTCAAGTGTTTCTCAAAATATGGCATATAGATAGGGGGAGTTAAGGTTAACTCCATCATCAATTGATTATCATCATCAAAAAGGGAGAGATTGTTGAATCTTAGATTTTGATAATAAGGTCAATTGATAGATTATTTGATCTAATCTATATTATTGAGAAAAGTGTGTAGGATTAACTATGATAGTGATAAAGACATAAAGCAAAATGATGTGGTAGAGTCAAGTGCGATCAAATCCTTAGAAGTTTAAGAGTCCATTGGAAGTCCGAAGATTCGTTGGAAGTGCTATCGGAACTGGCCGAGAATGAATCGGGGGCTTGCCGATGGTTGTCGGAAGTTTGCCGGAAGGTTCGTTAGAAGTTCGCGGAGTCCACCGAGAAAGATCAGAGCTTACCGAAGAAGACTTATCGGAACTCACCAAGGTTGTCATAAAGGTCGGGAGCCTACTGGGAGTCCGCCAGAAGTTGTCCGAGGGTTCATTGGAAGTCCATCGGAAGCTCGCCGGAAGAAGACTTGATGTGTCGGTTTAGGTTTTTGCTTTGTGTATATCTTTAATGTCATAGTTACTACATAATTAGGGTTAGGATTAAATATTAATCCTTCAAACCCTGGTAGGGACCAACTGGGCCCGTAGATTAACTGGACTGGTCAGATTCAAGGCCCATCCAGAAGTGCTGGACCTGTCTAGCGGTGGCACCACTAGATGGGGGTGGTGGCACCGCTAGACGGGGGCGGTGGCATCACCCCGGGAATAGATTCCCAAGTGCTCTAGGCGATGGTGCTACTGGTAGTTATTACCTGACAGGCAATGGTACCGCTTGACAAGCGGTGGTACTGCCCCTCCACAGAGCCCGAGACTCTGTCAGGTGGTAGTACCGCCAGATTGGGCGATGGTGTTGAATCTCAGATTTTGATGATGAAGTCAATTGATAGGTTATTTGATCTAATCCATATTATTGAGATAAGTGTGTAGGATTAACTACAATAGTAATGAAGACATAAAGTGAATTATCGTAGTCAAGTACGTTGGGAGTTCAAGAGTCCGTCGGAAGTCCAAAGGATCATCGGAAGTGCTGTCAGAACTAGCTGAGAATGAATCAGGGTCTTGCCAAAGGCATCGAAAGTTCATCGGAAAGATAGTCGGAGGTTCACGGAGCTCACTGAGAAGGATCAGAAGCTTGCCAATGATTCAAGGAACTTGCCATAAAGTCCGAGAGCCTGCTGGGAGTCCACCAGAAGAAATCCGAGGGTGTGTCGGTGCTAGTTATAAGTGCCCTACAAGTCAATCACATGAGTGATGGTACTTGTAACATGCTGTATCAATCTCTTTGCTTATGATTATTGGCATTTTCTCATATTATCTAGATGTATATTGTGATGTCCTTGAATCTGGGCAATGGGAATCGGATCATGATGAGATCACGATAATGAGACTGATTCATCTTTAAACACAGACCCTAAATAATCTCGGTCATAGGTTACTTGAGAAGGACATCGAGATAATCAGATAGACTGGTGTTCTGTATACCCGTCCATATGATGGAGGTGGCTGGTCTCATAGCTACTCATATGGGGACACTAAGGGTATATAGTATAGGTGCTCATTGGAGAATGAGTTCACTGATTGATCTGCTTATGGAATGTTAGATGGTTATTGATATCTCATGTCAGACGGTGATTTCATAGTCCCAGTAGTGTATCTAGTCCTTAGACTTGAGACACCAAGGAAGTTCTGTATGAGTACTTCACTCTTTGATATCGGACTTATAGGTTTGGAAGTTCTAGATCTAGTACAACTAGTTATTGGGAGTGGCAGCCAACCTTACGAGGGCTATTGAGTGTCAATAGAGGATAATCCATTCTCGGTATCATGAGAGGAATATCTCATTTGTTCTTGCTTAGGAAAATCCCTGGTTAGGGTCATTCGAATTAAGAGAGAAAGAGTTCTTCGGGAGAATCCGATCAGAGTGAGACTTGAGTGGAAACTGTATGGGCCTGACAACACCATGCCCGATATACGGTCTTTGGGATATTAGATGGATGAGGGACTATAGGTATATAGTAACTGAGGGCAGATAGGTCCAAAGAATTAGATTCCCCTGTATCGTCTGGAGACTGCGACGTAGAGGCCTAGTACATTCGCAATCGATGAGTCGAGTGAATTATTATAGAGATAATAATTCACTGAGTCAGAAGGAGTTCTAACATGTATGACTCACGGCCCGCTCGATATTGGGCCTAGAGGGTCATACACATATGGTAGGTGTTGCGATGAGTAGAGGTTCGGATATGAAATATCTGTTGGAGCCCCTATCTTATTAGATATCCAATAAGCCCCTATATTATTAGATCCGATGGATGAGATCCAATAAGAGCTAGATTATTGGGTAGAGACCCATTGATCTAAGAGGCTTAGGTAATTAGATAGAGATCCAATACTCAATAGGGTTGGATCTATTAGGGTTGACATGGGGCCTCTATAAATAGGAGGGAACCAAAGGCCCTTAGGCTGGGGTTTTTTCTTGGTAGCCATCTTCTATTCTCCTCTCCCTAAGAGAGGAGCATCATTGTAGTTTCTGCCATGTGGATACCGCTAGAGAGGAGGGTGCTTGACCTCGTTCATCCTCTCCCATGAATCTACAGGAACTCAGGGATATACGATCTCCCTAGGTACTATCATTCTTTTCATGCACAGTTTTTGGATTCGTAGATTTGTTTTTGATGCATCGATCTTCATACGATGATGGAACCTTTTACGAAAATCTAGGGCATTTTATTTTCTTTTCTTCCGTTGTGTATGAGATGTCACTCTCTTGGATTTCCCAACAGTGGTATCATAGCCAGGTTGTTTGTGCGAAGATCAGATTTTAACTACGTGTGTTGTGTTTTGGATGCGCTTTTGACGCTAAAATCATTGATGCAAAATATGAGAGAGGGTATCACGTAGTTTGGCCAAGGCTGCTTGCAGCCATGGCCATGCATAGGGGCCACCGGTGCCTGGTGGCCGTCTGCTCACAGCGGCAGCACTGGCCACATGCATAGGGAGCCTACAAGGGCGGGCGGCACCCACGGAGGTAACGTCGCACCTAGCAGGTGCGACGCCTACAAGCGTTAGGCCCACGGGCGGCCTACCTGCAAGGGAGGGCGGCGCTAGTGCCCAAAGGGGGCAGCGCTACCTGCGGGCATTGCCTCACAAGGGCAGTGATGTAGGGGCGCTCGCGGGGAGCCTACGGGGTAGCGTCGGAGGGGTGCCCGTGGGGCAACGCTTGCGGGCGCTGTGCTGGCATGCAGCGGTGGCATTGCTCGCAGGCATGGGCGATGCTCCGCATGCATGGCCGCCGCCGACAGGGTGGCGGCGGCCACAGTTGCAACACAACCTATAGTAGAGGGACTTAGGTTTTTGAGCAAAAGATAATTTTGCCCCTGTGAATTTTAAAATTCTAATTTTATCCCTTTTGGCCAAATGACCAAAATTTCCTTCAAAATTTTAAAAATTCTCTATATGTCCTTATTTTAAAAAATATTAGTTAATTAAAATATTTAATTAACTATTATTATTTATCTAGTAGTCCTATATAATAACATATATATATATGTGATGTATGATGTGGACAGATATTCATGGATTGTGTGATGTGATGTAAGTACATGTGATTATTATTATTGGGGCCTACGAGACTCTATTTTTCTTATTTATTGTCAGGGTCTACGTGCTTGTAATTATGTTGTAATTACACAAGAAGATGCAGTGGAAGTATGAAAGCGATAGCGGGACACACGAGACTGAGACGATTCAATGCATAGAGATGCATTGAGATGCGGACGGAACTGACGAAGCAAGATTGACGATCATAGGGCATGAAGATGCGTCGAGGCACACATAGATCTTGATGTGAGTGATTGAGCCCATTAGCTCGGGCTTGATCACATTAGGATGTGGTCCATGATAATCTGGTGTGATTGCTCATGTGATGTATGAATGGTTATACACCTACTAGATATGTATATATACTTGCATATGATGTAGATATATATTAAATATTTATATGTGTGACACATCATATTAGGAGACTGAATTAAAAAATCCCCTCTCTCGATAATATTAAGTCGGTAAACGTGAGGAAATTAGATTGACCCACGTGGCCTTCCATCGTTATAGGTAGGAACCGATTCTCGGTGTAGGTTGAGTTGGTCGAGTCCCTCGAGACTCACCTATATCATGATTCGCTATCTTATCTACGACATAGAGATGTCACCGATGACCTGAGGACATGATATGCTTGGTCGAGTCCCTCGAGGGTATATCATCGAATCAGACTCATTTTATAACGATGGTGATGACTTAACCCAACATCATGATTGGTCGAGTCCCTCAAGGCCATGGTGGTTTGGAGGCTGAATAGAATGAGAATCACAAGGAGTTGTGATCGACAAGAGTTGCTCACCTTTTGGGCTTAGTGTGATTGGTCGAGTCACTTGAGATTACACTAAGATGCTAATTGGATCTCAATCCCCACTAGAGGTCTGTCGGAGACTTCCGTTTCATGTGTTGAGGGTGTCGCGTGACTCGCTAGAAAAATAGTGGGAGTACATCAAGATAGAAGTCCATATCTTGATTATTTATATTTATACAAAATCTACATGTTATTTATTTATAATATATTTTTATTTTTTAAAAATATCGCTATTAGACTCTCTATGTGGCATACTTGATGCCAAGAGCCTCAGTGGTCCAAATTATATGGATTGGCTTCGCAAGTTGAGAATTATTCTCATGATAGAGAAAATCACATATGTCCTTGAAATAGTGATGTCTATGCCTAAGGAAGGGGCAAGTGAGGATGAGATTACTCACTACATGAAGTACGCAGAGGACTCCACTCTTGCTCAGTATTACATGTTGGGCTTCATGACTCCGGAGTTAGAGACAACATAAAAAGATGGATGGCAGATCCATACTCCTGTATCTCCATAAATTATTTGAGGAATAGGGAAGAACTTAATGATATGAGATATCAAAGAGTCTCTTCTATGCCAAGATGATTGAGAGAACACTGGTTCAGAACCATGTCCTTAATATGATTGAGTGGATAGAGACACTCACATGTCTAGGAATGGTCCTAGAGGATAACTTGTATATGGATCTTATGCTTCAGTCCCTACTCGATTCCTTTTTATAGTTCTCTATGCTAGTAAGACCAAAAAGAAAAGGAAGACAGAGAAGTCTCTTGAGAAGGGTAAAGGGCAAGGGCAGATCGGGTAAAGCAAAGGTTGCTAAGAAGACCTAGAAGATGACAAAAGCCAATGCTTCCATTGTTGCAAGGATGAGCATTGAAAGAGGAACTGCAAAGAGTATATTACAGAGAAGGCGAAACAAAAGCTTAGAGAAGCTTCAGATATGCATTCATGATTAGTCTCTATTTGTCAGACTCATATGATAACACATAGGTATTGGATACCGATAGTGTTTATCATATCTGTAATTTGTTGCAGGTTCTAACAAAACCTAGGAGATTGATAAGAGGTAAGATGGATCTTAAGACGGGTAATGAAGCAAGAGTTGCTGCTATTGCTATTAGCGAGGTCACTCTACATCTACCTGGTGGAGCTACTATTGTATTAGATGCATGCTTATTTGTTTCCTTTATTATCAAAATCTTATTTCCATTTTATATTTGACATCGAATGGTTATAAAGTATTTTTGAGAATAATAGTTGTTCAACTATTGAGGATGATAAAATCATCACGAGAGGAATATTGCATAATGGTTTGATTATGCTAAACACTACTCCACGTATTATGAATATAAGTATGTCCAAGGAGAACAATGTAAACGTATGACATTGTAGGCTAGGTCATATCCATGAGGGAAGGATTCAAAAGTTACTGACAGATGGATTCCTAGATCTATTTGACTGAGTCATATGCAACTTGCGAATCTTGCTTTCATGGAAAGATGACCAACTCTTCATTTAGTGGAACTAGAGAGAGAGCCACTGAGTTGTTGGTACTTATACATATTAATATTTAGGGATAGATCTTACCTCTCTTTTTATCCCCTTAAAAAAACCGAAATGATTGAAGTTTTTCTATTTGGAATCGTCTTAGGTCTAATTCCTATTACTTTAGCAGGACTATTCGTAACCGCATATTTACAATATAGACGTGGTGATCAGTTGGATCTTTGATTGAGTAATATTTCTTTCTTTTTTTGATTGACCTCCTGCAGGAAGGAGGTCAAATTCAAGTTACAATTCCACTTTTTGCTTTGTTAAATTATTTTATTGTGATGTATGTGGTCCCATGTCAACTTAGGCCATTAGTGGTTATTACTATATTATTTTCAATGACGATTTCTCTAGGTATGAACATATGTACTTAATGAAGTACAAGTTTGAAGCCTTTGAGAAATTCAAAGAGTATAAGAATGAAGTAGAAGCTTAGATTGGAAAGAGTACCAAGACTCTTCAATCAGATCGAGGAGGTGAGTACTTGAGTATAGAGTTCACTTAGTTTCTCAAAGACCGGGGGATTCTATCCTAATGGATACCTCCTTATACACCCTAGCTCAATGGTGTATTCGAAAGGAGGAATCACACACTATTAGATATGTTGCAATCCATGATAAGTTTCGTCGACCTACCTGTCTCATTCTAGGGATATACCCTAGAGTCCACAGCTTACCTTCTGAACAGAGTTCCAACTAAGTCGGTAGTCTCTACACCAAATGAGATATGGAAAGGGAAGCCCGATCTTAAGGTTATTAAGATTTCGGGCTATCCTGCCAACGTTAAAAGACAAGTTCTATAAGTTGGAATCCAGAATGGAACCGTGCAAGTTTGTGGGATACCCCAAGGAAACTTGTAGGTATTATTTCTATCATTTCAAGGACCAAAAGGTCTTTGTAGCCAAGAGAGTAGTGTTCCTTAAGAAGGAACACATTCTTAGTAGAGACAATGGGAGCATGATAGAATTGAGCGAGGTTGGAGAACCCAGCTTAAGCATGATTCCATAGCTAGAATCTGTTTAGGTACCTAGCACATAAGTTTTGACTTTACGTAGGTACGATAGAGTATCCCATCCTCCTAAGAGTATATGGGATATATCAGAGGAGCGGGTGTTAAGGATATTAATCCTCAGACCTACGAGGAATCTATTACAAGTATAGACTCCAGGAAGTGGCAAGAAGCCATGAATTCAAAGATGAATTCCATGTACTCCAACTAGGTTTTGGAACCTAGTTGATGCACCCGAGGGTATCGTACCCATTGGTTGCAAGTGGATCTTCAAGAAGAAGATTGGAGAAGAGGAAAAGGTAGGGACCTATAAAGTAAGGCTAGTAGTTGGGGGTTCTCGCCAAAGCCAAGGTGTAGCACACCATAATTATGAGATCTAGCAGATGGACATGAAAATTATATTTCTCAATGGCAACCTCGAGAAGGAGGTGTATATGATACAACCTGAGAGATTCGTGTCCAAGGATAGTCCAGATAAGGTGTGCAAGTTGCTTAGGTCCATCTATAGACTGAAGCAAGCTTCCTAAAGTTGGAACATAAGATATGATGAGGCGATAAGATCTTATGACTTTGTTAAGAACAAAGATGAGCCTTGTGCGTATAAGAAGGTAAGTGTGAGCACTATTACCTTTTTGGTATTATATGTGGATGACATCCTGAATGATGTAGGAATGCTCTCTATAGTAAAGACTTGGCTATCTAGACACTTATCCATGAAGGACTTAGGAGAAGCATCCTACTTATTGGGGATTCAGATTTATAGAGATAGATTCAAGAAGATGCTTAGCTTGTCCTAGTCTAGGTACATAGACACCATTATCAAAAGGTTTGACATAGAAAATTTCAAGAGAGGTCTCATATCGATGAGATATGGGCTATCACTTTCTAGGAGTATGTCTCCAAAGACTCCTAAAGAAAAGGGCACACATGGATAGGATACCTAATGCTTCAGTGATATGGTCTATCATGTGTGCTATGCTATGTACCAACCTAATATAGTATATGCTCTGAGTGTCATGAGCAGGTATCAAGCAGATCCAGGCTTGGAGTACTGGAAAGCAATAAAGTGTATCCTTAGGTACTTGAGAAGAACTAAGGATCTTTTACTAGTATATAGAGAAAGTAGCCCTAGGGTTGAGGGCTACATGGACTCGAACTTCTAGTCCGATGTTGATGATGGCAAGTTTAATTTAGTGTTTACCCTGAATAAAGGAGCTACATGCTGGAAGAGTTCCAAGCAAGATACTACTGTTAACTCGACCATAGAAGCAGAGTACATTATTATAGTAGAGGCAGTAAAGGAGGGAGTCTGGATGAAGCAGTTCATTATAGATTTGAGAGTCGTGCCGAGAAGCGAGGAGCTGATTCCCTTATATTATGACAACTATGGGGTGATTACTCAAATAAAAGAACTCGGGTCTCTTCAAAAGTGTTCTGAGGAGGTTCCAACTTATTAGAGAGATCGTGGCTTGAAGAGATGTAGTAGTGGAAAGAGTTCCATCCGAAGATACCATTGCAGATCCACTGACAAAGCTATTGACTCAGATTATCTTTGAGTGTCATAGAAGTCTGATAGGAATCAAACACGTAGGTGATTGACTTTAGGTCAAGTGGGAGATTGCTAGTTATAGGTGCCTTACAAGCCAATCACATGAGTGATGGCACCTGTAACACGTTGCGTCAATCTCTTTGCTTATGATTATTGGTATTTTCTCACACTATCTGGATGTATATTATGATGTCCTTGGATCTATGCAATAGGAATTGGATCATGATGAGATTACGATAATAAGACCGATTCACCTTTAAACATAGACCCTAAATAATCCTGGTCATAGGTTACTCGAGAGGGACATCGAGATAACCGGACAGATTGGTGTACTATATACCCATCCATATAATGGAGGTGGTTGGTCTCATAGCTACTCGTATGAGAACACTAAAGGTATAGTGCAGGTGCTCATTGGAGAATGAGTTCACTGATTGATCTGCTTACGAAATGTTGGATGGTTATTGATACCTCACGTCAGACGATGATTCCGTAATCCCAATAGTATATCTGGTCCTTAGACTTGAGGCACCAAGGAAGTCCTGTATGAGTACTCCACTCTTTGATATCAGACTGATAGATTTGGAAGTTCTAGATCTAGTACAACTGGTTATTGGGAGTGGCAGCCAGCCTTACGAGGGCTATCGAGTGTCATTAGAGGATTATCCACTCTCGATATCATGAGAGGAATATCCCATGTATTCTTGCTTAGGTAAATCCCTAGCTAGGATCATTCGGATTAAGAGAGAAAGAGTTCTCTGGGAGAATCCAATCAAAGCAAGACTCGAGTGAAAACCGTATGGGCTTGATAGCACAATGCCCGATATACGATCTCTGGGATATTAGATGGATGAGGGACTATAAGTACATGGTAACTGAGGGTAGATTGGTCACAGAATTGGATTCCCCTATATCATCTAGGGATTGCGACATAGTAGCCTAGTATGTCCACAATCGATGAGTCGAGTGAATTATTATAGAGATAATAATTCACTGAGTCAGAAGGAGTTTTGACATGTATGACTCACGACCAGCTCGATATTGGGCCTAGAGGTTCACACACATATGGTAAGTATTGCGACAAGTAGAGATTTGGATATGAGATATCCGACGGAGCCCCTATCTTATTGGATATCCAATAAGCCCCTATATTATGGGATCCCATGGATAAGATCCAATAAGAGCTAGATTATTGGATAGAGACCCATTGATCTAAGAGGCTTGGGTAATTGGATAGAGATCTAATACCCAATAGGGCTGGATTCATTAGGGTTGACAGGGTACCTCTATAAATAGGAGGGAACCAAAGGCCCATAGGCTGGGGTTTTTCTTAGTAACCACCTTCTATTCTCCTCTCTACAAGAGAGGAGCATCGTTGTAGTCCATGCCATGTGGATACTACTAGAGAGGAGGATGCTTGACCTCCTTCATCCTCCCCCATGGATCTACAGGAACTCAGGGATATACGATCTCCCTAGGTACTATCGTTCTTTTCATACATGTAGTTTTCGGATTCGCGGATTTGTTTTTGATGCATCGATCTTTGCACGACGATGGAACCTTTTACGAAAATCTAGGGTGTTTTATTTTCTGTTCTTCCGCTGCGCATGAGATGTCGCCCCCTTGGATTTCCTAATTATCAAAAGTTTGCCAGAAGCTTGCCAGAAGAAAACTCGATATGCCGGTTTAGTTTTCACTTATAATATGTTTTTAATTTTATAGTTAGCATGTAATTAGGGTTAGGATTAGGTGATAATCCTGATTAACCCTAGTAGGTGCTAATTGGGCCTTAATTGGACCGGATTCAGGGCTCATTCAGCAGTGCTGGACCAGGTCTGATAGTGGCACCATCCCGGGAACAGGTCCCTAGGTGATCTGGGCCGTGGTACCACCCTAGGTCAGCGGTGGTACCATTGACAGTTATTACTTGTCAGCGGTGGTATCGCTTGACAAGCGATGGTACCGCCTAATAAGCAATGGTACTGTCAGTCCACAGAGTCCGAGAACTCTATAAGGTGGTGGTACCGTCAGACTGAGCGGTGGTACCGCCCAGTACATTGATAGAATAGGGTCAACTGGCGATGGTACTGCCAGTGCCAAGCGATGGTACTACTAGTACCTAGAATTCGGGATGTAACTTTTTTTGGCTCTATTTTTAAAGCCAATTGAATTTATAAATACCCCTCTCTTCTTAGTTGGCTAAGCACATTTGAGAAGTGATTGAGGTAAATTGAGTCTAACCTATAGTAAAATCGAGTTCGATAGCTTGAGTGTTCACCTCCCACTTGTTTACTTTGTCAAAATTCTATAAATGTGTGAACCACTAGTAAAAAGTTTATAAGAGGGGTGCTTGGTCCTTCCCCTTCAAGAAGATTTGATAGTGGAAGTTGGGAATCTCAACGGATGAGGTTTCAGAAGTGGACATAGGTCATTTGATCGAACCATTATACATCACTACGTACTACTCTAAATGTGAGTTTTAATTGCTGCATCTTGTTCTTTACTTAGTTGTAAATCTTTCAAACTTCTTCTCTCTACTCTCAGTCACATTCTCTCGAATCACTTTGCTTAAATCTCATTCGTCAGATCAAAATTTCTGTTCAAGCAACTATTTCCGAAATCGAATTCAAATTTTTAGGTTTTATCCGCTATACTAATTCACCCCCCCCTCTTAGTACTGCTTAGATCCTAAAAATTGGTATCAGAGCTTAGTCACTCTTATTTGGTTTAAAACCCAAGAGAGATGGCTTATTCCAGCATGCAAGAGGGTCATTCCATTACACGTTCGCCTATGTTTAATGGGTTAGTTTACACCTATTGGAAGACTCGTATGAAGATTTTTTTAATTTTCATAGATTTTGGACTTTGGAAGAACGTTGAAAATGTATTTCAAAAATCTTCTCTTCCGATGAACGAATGGAATGAATTGGAAAAGAAGGTTTTTGCTCTTAATGCAAAGGCTATGAATGCCTTGTTTTGCGCACTTGATAAAAATGAGTTCAATCGCGTTTCAATTTGTGAATCAGCTTTTGATATTTAGCACACTCTTGAAATCACTCATTAAGGCACTAGCCAAGTGAAAAAGTCCAAAATCAACCTTTTGGTCCATTCTTATGAATTGTTTCGAATGAAACCAAGTGAGTCCATCGAAGACATGTACACCCGTTTCACGGATGTCGTCAATGGACTCAAAGCACTTGGTAAAGGTTTTTCAAATTTTGAACTTGTAACAAAAATTTTAAGATGTCTTCCAAAGAGTTGGAATCTGAAAGTTACGACCATTCAAGAAGCCAAGGACCTCAAAAACTTTCCTCTCGAAGAACTCATTGGGTCTTTAATGACTTACAAAATGACATGACATGCTCATGATGAGCTAGAGAACCCCTTTCTAAAGAACAAGAAGGATATGACATTGAGAACACAAGAAGACCACTTGAAGGAATCTTCAAGTGATGAGGACCTTGATGATGAACTTGCACTCTTAACACAGAAATTCAAAAAATTTATAAGAAAGAATAAATTTAAAAATGACACTAAAATCAAACTTGAACCCAAAAAGGACCAAGTCATATGTTATGAATGCAAGAAGTCGGGGCACTTCAAAAGTGAATGCCCCCAAGCCAAGAAGAGGCAACCAAAGAGGAAAAAAACTCTAAAGGCAATATGGGACAACTCAAGTGGCTCTGAAGATGAAGAAGCAATCAACAAAGAGGAGGCCAATTTTGTATTGATGGCTTTAGGAGATGAGGTATGTGAGTTATTTAATGAAGATTTATCTTTCGATGAACTTTCAATTGCTTTTCATGAATTATTTGATGAGTGTAAAGCTTTTAGTAAGAAGTTTAATTTATTAAAAAAGGAGCATACTATCTTACTAGATAATCCTGAAAGTCTTGAACTCGATATTCCCTCTTTACTCTATGTTCTAAGTATAAAAACTTAGAGTCAATAAAAAATGAGAACTTGCTACTTAAAGAGACTCTAAATAGGTTTAAGGTCCATAGCAAGAGCTTGGACATGATCCTTGGAAACAAGGGTCACGTTGGAAATAGAAATGGAATTGGATTTATGAGTGGATCTCACCGAAATCCTACCACCTTCATTAAAGGACCTACACTATAAGTTTCATCTCACTCAAAGTGCAATTTTTGTTGTAAACCCGGACATGTGGCTTATAAATGTCCGTATAAAAAACTTAGCCCACATAGGTTAATATAGGTTCCTAAAGGAACGATAAGGAACTCAATCAATAATGATAAGTTTAGTAGATCAATATTTGAGGCACCCAAGCTCAAATGGATACTTAAAAACTATCCTCTTTTGTGTCTACATTTACCCACACAAGCTAGGAGCAAGAGATGGTACCTTGATAGTGGATGCTCAAAGCACATGATCGGAGATCCATCTCAATTCTCTAAGCTCACTAGCCAAGACGAAGGGTATGTCACCTTCGGAGACAACAACAAGGGTAAAATCATTAACAAGGAAATTATAGGTAACAAATCAAGCTTTTCAATTGATAATGTGTTTTTGGTAGATGGTTTAAAGCATAATCTTTTGAGCATTAGTCAATTATATGATAAGGGATATATTGTGAAGTTTGAATCTAATGCTTGCATTATTAAAAAGTAATACAACAACACATCTATAATTGTACTAAAATAAAATAATGTCTACATCATAAACATTGATGATCTTAGTAATGAAATCTGTTTTATGATTTTGAATGATGATGCTTGGCTTTGGTATAGGAGATTAGGTCATGCTAGCATGAAGCTAATCTCTCAAATCACATCTAAAGAACTTGTAAGAGGTATTCCTAATATTAAGTTCATTAAAGACAAAGTATGTGATGCTTGTCAACCAGGAAAACAAATAAAAACTAGCTTCAAACCAAAGAATCAAATAAGCACCTCTAGACCATTACAATTGATCCATATGGATTTATTTGGACCAATTGATACAACAAGCCTAGGAGGTAGCAAATATACATTTGTAATTATAGATGACTATAGTAGATTCACTTGGACCTATTTCTTGGCTCACAAAAGTGATTGCTTTAAATATTTCTTTAAATTTTGTAAACTTACTCAAAACAAAAAGGGTTTCATGATTTCATCGATTCAAAGTGATCACGGTGGGAAATTCCAAAATCGTAACTTTCAAAATTTTTATGAATTTAATGGATATAACCACAACTTCTCTACTCCGAGGAATCCTCAACAAGGTGGAGTAGTATAAAGAAAGAATAAAAATTTAAAAGAAATGACAAAAACCATGTTAAATAAACATAGTTTACCCAAATACTTTTGGGCCGAAGCCGTCAATATGGCTTGCTATGTCATGAATAGGGTTCTAATAAGATCATCTATATCCAAAACTCCTTATGAATTATGGAATAACAAAAAACCAAATGATTCCTATTTTAAAGTTTTTGGTTGTAAATGCATTATCTTAAATGAAAAGGATGCTTTAGAAAAATTCGATGCTAAATCTAATGAAGGCATCTTTCTTGGTTACTCTTCCGTTTCTAAAGCTTTTCGTGATTTTAACAAAAGAACATTGGTTATAGAAGAGTCTCTTAATGTAGTTTTTAATAAAGTTTCTGAATTTAAGAAAAATAATTTTGATGATGATCTTGGTTTTGATGATTTGAATTTGAATGAACCCTCTCCTCAAAATAGTAACTTAGATGCATCTTCTTCCCAAATTTCTTTACCTAAGGAATGGAAGTATGTAAATGTCCATCCAAATGAACAAATTATAGGAGACATATCAAAAGGGGTTCAAACTCATTCCTTTTTTAAGAATTTTTATGTCAACTCCGCTTTTCTTTCTTAGATTGAACCTAAGTGCATTAACGAAGCCTTGAAAGATGATTCTTGGGTTATCACAATGCAAGAGAAATTGAACCAATTTGAGAGGAATGAGGTCTGGAAGCTTGTTCCTAGACCAAGTGACCATTTAGTTATAGGTACTAAATGGGTATTTAGAAACAAGCAAGATGAATTTGGTATTGTGGTTAGAAACAAGGCTAGATTAGTGGCCAAAGATTTCAACCAAGAAGAAGGCATCGATTACGAAGAAACCTTCGCTCTTGTGACAAGATTAGAAACCATTAGGATGCTCTTTGCCTATGCTAGCAGTAATAATTTTAAGTTATTTCAAATGGATGTCAAAAGTGCTTTCTTAAATAGTTTTATTTCTGAAGAAGTGTTTGTTGAACAACCACCCAATTTTGAAAACTCTCTCCTTCCTAATTATATGTTTAAATTGACTAAGGCTCTCTATGGGTTAAAACAAGCCCCAAGGGCTTGGTATGAGAGAGTTAGTTTCTTTTTTATTTCAAATAATTTTATTAAAGGTAAGGTTGATACTACATTGTTTATTAAATATTTTAAAAATAATTTTCTTATTATTCAAATCTATGTTGATGATATTATTTTTGGTTCTACTAACGAATCACTATGTAAATCATTTGCTAAGTGTATAAGTCGTGAATTTAAAATGAGTCTAATGGGTGAATTAATTTTATTTTTAGGATTATAAATTAAACAACTTAGTAATGGTATATTTCTTAATCAAACAAGTATACATTAGAATTGTTAAAATAGTTTAACATGGATGGTTCAAAAGCCATAAATACTCATATGAGCACTTCCACTAAGTTAGACTTGGATGAAAGTGAAGAAAATTTTGATCAAAAAATATATAGGGGAATGATAGGTAGCTTACTTTACCTCATCGCAACTACACCGAATATCATGTTTAGTGTAGGACTTTGTGTAAGATTTTAAGCTAATCTCAAGTTATCTCACCTTAAAGTCGTTAAAAAAATCCTTAGATATCTTAAAGAAACCCCTAATTTAAGATTATGGTATCCAAAATCTGATGACTTTGATTTAAAAGCCTATGCGGATGTGGATTTTGGTAGATGTAGAATAGATAGAAAAAACACATCCAGAATATGCCAATTTTTAGGATATGCATTTGTTTCTTAGACTTCCAAGAAACAAAATTCGATTGCACTATCTACGGTGAAAGACGAATACATAGTTGCAAGTGCATGTTGTGCACAAGTTATTTGGATGAAAAATACTTTAGAAGACTATGAAATTCATTTAAAGAATATTCTCATAAAATATGATAACACAAGTGTTATTTGTCTAACCAAAAATCTCATTCAACACTCTAGAACTAAGCATAATGATATTAGGCATAACTTTATACGAGATCATGTCAATAATAATGATGTCATTCTAGAATTTATTGATACAAAACACCAATTAGTAGATATCTTCACAAAACCCCTAAATGAAGAATAATTTGACTTTATTATAAGAGAATTAGACATGCTAAATTGTCCTAATATATGATGTTGTATGGATGACATCTTATTTTGAATGGAGCTCTCATTTTTATCCTTCGATCGTAATTTTTTGATTCTCCTCCTTCTTCGATTGATGAATTTCATGTCTTTTAATATGATAAACTTGGTTTTATACTCCCTCTACCTCTATTTGGATGATTAAATGGATTTCATGACTTTTATATCATTTGAAGCTTGACATATGCAACTTAATGTTATGAACCTTCATAAAAGATTAGGTTCTCAAGTGTTAATTATACTAATATCTAAGTCTTGAGCTTTTACGATTTGATCTTCCATCTTATGAATTCTTATAAGAATGCCATGTTGAATCCTTCTTTATAAAATTTTTGATGCGAATGTGCTTTACTTCATGAATTCATAATTGCTAAGTTGAACTTTTATGAATTTTGATATCTCTCTCTCATGTATTTTTTTTAAATAAATGACATGAAGCTCTTGATACTATGTTTGATAAATGATTTGGCTTCAATGATGTATCTTTCCATTTTACAATTTTATGCTTGCATTTTCAATCAAAGTTGAGTCTTGAATTTTTTCGTGTGTGAATCTTTCATGAGCACTTAAGAAATTTTTATGCTTTTTGGCCTCAATGATCATTTTTTGGATTTCATAGACATGAATAAAAATGATCAAATCATTCTTTGGGCTTATTCATCTCGGGTTTATCCAACTCATATTCTAAGCAAATTTTAGCCTCATGTATCGTATGTGTTTGATGACTACCTTTATTTATAATCAAATTTTATTACCTTTTTGTTGATGACAAAAGGGAAGAAGAATGTTAGCAAAATAAATTGATGACTTGATAAATATATGCATCGTATTGAGAAGTATATGGCAAATAAATCCATGACTTTATGAATGATTAATATGCATCGTATCGTATCACAATGACTTGATGAAATGATAAATGTCTTATATGTTTTGTATTGCAATATGATAGAATGATAAAATGTCTTATATGTTTTATATTACAATTACCATACTTTGTAATAGAAAATTGGTTGCTATATTTAAAAGCATCATAATTAAATTTGTAGAGTATCACAATATATCACATGTATCGCAAAAGGCTCATACATGCTTAACATGTAAATTTTTTAAAGATTGTTATCATATCATGTTTAAAAATTGGTATCTTTCATTGATATAATAAGTTATCATCTTATTTGATGATGTATCACAAAATGATATCATGCTTTGCATTTGTGCACTTTATAATTGATATCATGTGATCCATGTTATATTTCAAAATTATGATTGGTATCATTTGTTGAAGTGATATATGTCTATCATCATTCGACTTGAAAATAGATGACATGTCTTGACATTGTGAAAAATATGAAGTTTCATATTTATGAAAAATCATGCTAAGCATGATGATAAGTTTAATGGATGAAACTTATTGGGTTCAGCTTGAATTTAAAGAGATTGAATTCAAGTGTTTTTCTTCTCATAATATAGAATGAAGATAGGGGGAGTTAAGATTAACTCCATCATCAATTGATTGTCATTATAAAAAAGGGGGAGATTATTGAATCTCGGATTTTGATGATGAAGTCAATTGATAGGTTATTTGATCAAATCCATATTATTAAGATAAGTGTGTAGGATTAACTATGATAGTAATGAAGACATAAAGTGAATTATCGGAGTCAAGTATGTTGGGAGTTCAAGAATCCACCGGAAGTCTGAAGGATTATCGGAAGTGCTGCCGGAACCAGTCGAAAGTTCACCGGAAAGATCGTCGAAGGTTCGCGAAGCTCACCGAGAAGGTTTGGAAACTTGCCAAAGATTCAAGGAAATTACCATAAAGTTCGAGAGCCTGCTAGAAGTTCATCGGAAGAAATCCGAGGGTGTGTCGGAAGTTCATCGGAAGCTCGTCAAAAGAAAACTTAACGTGCTGGTTTAGTTTTTGCTTATAATATGTTTTCAATTTCATAGTTAGCATGTAATTAGGGTTAGGATTACGTGACAATCCTGATTAACCCTAGTAAGGGCCAACTAGGCCTTAATTGGGCTGAATTGGGCCTGATTCAGGGCCCATTCAGTAGTGCTAGACCACGTCTAGCGGTGGCACCACCCCGGGAATAGGTCCCTAGGTGGTCTGGCCGATGGTACTGCCCCAAGTCAGTAGTGGTATCGTTGATAGTGATTACCTGTCAACAGTGGTACCGCTTGACAGGCAGTGGTACCACCAATCCATATAGTTCGAGGACCCTATCAGGTAGTGGTACCATCATACTTAGTGGTGGTACCACCTAGTACACTAACAGAGCATGGTCAACTAGCGGTGGTATCGCCAGTGCCAGGTGGCGGTATTACTAGTACTCGAAAATTCGAGATGTGACTCTTTTTGGCTCCATTTTTGAAGCCAATTGAGTCAATAAATACCTCTCTCTTCTCAACTAGCTAAACACCTTTGAGAAGTGATATAAACTGAGTCTAAGCTATAGCAAAATTGAGTTCGATAGCTTGAGTGTTCACCTCCCACTTGTTTACTTTGCCAAAATTCTGTAAGAGTGCGAACCATTTGTAAAAAGTTTGTAAGAGGGGTGCTTGGTCCTTCCCCTTTAAGAAGATTTGATAGTGGAAGTTGGGAACCTTATCGAAGGAGGTTTCAGAAGTGGACGTAGGTCATTTGGCCGAACCACTATACATCGCTACGTACTACTCTGAATATGTGAGTTTTAAGTGCTGCATCTTGTTCTTTACTTAGCTGCAAATCTTTCAAACTTCTTCTCTCTACTCTCAATCGCATTCTCTCGTATCACTTTGCTTAAATCTTATTCGTCGGATCGAAATTTCTATTCAAGCAACTATTTTTGAAATCAGATTCAAATTTACAAGTTTTATCTGCTACACTAATTCACCCTCCCCCCTTCTTAGTGCCACTCAGATCCTAACAGGTGGTACCGTCTAGTACACTGATAGAACCAAGGTCAATTGGCCGTGGTACTGCCAATGTCAAGCGATGGTACCACCCGCCCCTGAAAATCTAAGATGGTCTAATGAAACAGCCTTGGAAAGCTTGAGTGTTCACCTCCCAAAGTCTTACTTGTATAAGTTTTGTAAAAGAGTATGAACCACTTGTAAAAGTTTGTAAGAGGGGTGTTTGATCCTTTCCCTTGAAGAAGGATTGATAGTGGAAGTTGGGAACCCCATCGGAAGAGGTTTCAGAAGTAGACATAGTTCATTTGACAGAACCACTATAAATCATTGCGTACTTCTCTTGGTGTGTAAGTTTTAAGTTACTGCATTTCAATTTTCACTTGGCTGCAATCTTTCAATCTCTTTCTCTCAACTCTCTTTCATATTCACTCGAATAATCCTCTTTACCAAAATCGCTTTCATCAGATAAAACTTTTTAACGCATAATGTTTTTCCAAAATTGGTTTAAATTATCAGTTTTTATCCGCTGCACTAATTACCCCCCCTCCTCCCCCCCACTTAATGCTACTCTAGATTCTAGCAGACCCATGTTCAATGGGTCGGATTACACCTATTGGAAAACTCGGATAAGAATTTTCATATTTCTATGGATTTTGAATTATAGAATATTGTTGAAAATGATTTTAAAAGTCTTCTCTTCCAATAAACGATTGGAATGAGTTGGAGAAGAAGGCTTTCTCGCTAAATAATGCCAAAGATATAAATGTCTTGTTTTGTGCTTTAGATAAGAATGAGTTTAATTGTGTTTCTATTTATGAAACGACTTTCGATATTTGACGCACACTCGAAGTCACACAGGAAGGCACTAGTAGAGTAAAGAAGTTCAAGATAAATCTTTTAGTTCATGCTTATGAATTGTTTCGGATGAAACCAAGTGAGTCCATTGGAGATATATACACCCGGTTTACAGATGTCGTTAATGGACTAAAAGTGCTTGGTTAAAGTTTTTCTAACTTTGAACTTGTTAATAAAATCTTAAGATTCCTTCTAAAGAGTTGAGACCCTAAAGTAATGGCCATTCAAGAGGCCAAGGACTTAAATAATTTTCCTCTCAAAGAACTAATTGAGTCTTTAATGACCTATGAGATGACTTGTAACGCTCATGAAGAGCTTGAGAACTCCATTTCAAAGAACAAGAAGGATATGATACTAATAACTTATAAAGACCACTGGAAAGAAAGTTCAAGTGATGAGGACTATGATGACGATTTGACACTCTTGATACAAAAATTTAAAAAATTCATAAGAAGAAATAAAGCTAAAAATGACTATAAAAATAAAATTGAACCCAAGAAAGAACAAGTCATATGCTATAAATGCAAGAAACTAGGGCATTTCAAAAGCGAATATCCCCAAGCAAAGAAGAAACAACCAAGGAAGAAAAAGACACTCAAAGCAATGTGGGATGATTCAAGCAGCTCCGAAGATGAGGAACAAAGCAACAAGGAGATCGCCAACTACACACTTATGGTAATCGGAGAAGAGATATGTAGTTTATTAGAAGAAAATTTAACTTTCGATGAGCTTTTGAATGCTTTTCATAATTTGTTTGATGAATATATAATAATTAGTAAGAAGTTTAATTCATTCAAAAAGGAACATGCCCTCTTAATTAATGAATTTAAAAAATTTAAACATAACACTCCTTCATTGCCTCCATGCACTAAGTGTGAATACTTAGAGATACTTAAGAAGGAAAACTTGCTACTCAAAGAAATACTAAAAAAGTTCAAGATTGGTATAAGTCTTTGAACATGATCCTTACCAATAAGGGTCACATTCATAGAAGAGATGAAATCAGATTTGTAAGTGGCTCTCATCGAAATCCAACCACTTTTATTAAAGGTCCTACATTGCATGTATCACCCCACACCAAATGTAACTTTTATTGCAAACCATGACATCTTGCTTATAAATATCCATTTAGAAAGTATAGGCCACAAATTGATTTAGGTTCCTAAAAGAACCGTAAAGAACTCAATACAAAACAATAAGATGAGTAGATCAATTTTTGAGGCACCCACGGTCAAATGAGTACATAAAAATCATCTTATGTAGACATCTTTACCATCACAAGCTAGGAGCGAGAAACGATACTTTAATGATGCATGATTGTAGTTAAGCTCACTCGCTCAAACAACGACAGACCATTGATTACATAATGATTGAAATGTGTTAATTGCTTTTACGATAACCTTCCACCGATGGTAAAACACACTAGGATTGGGACTAAGGGACACTAGCTTAGTTAACCTTTTTAGACTTCTTGAAAAATAATTTTGATGATGTACTTGTGTTCGCTCACAATTGTTGAGATTCAAACTTTTGTAATTTTTGAAACCAGCTAACTATACTCCTCTTTTATCATTAAAATTTCAACCTATTCATTTATCGTTGTCCCTTGATTCTCCTAAAGAAAATACTCTCAGAATCCTTTGATGATCTCTCACAATTTAAAACCTCAGTATATGATTGATTCTCACCATGTAAAATCTCTCACCATGTTGACAAATGAATCTATTCTTGGTTAGAACACTTTGATGAGTTGTGAAGCTCATTCAAATTGACAAACAAAATAGAATTTGAAAGACATAATTGATGTCATTTCGCTTGATTAATCACTTGATGATTAAAATTAGCCTCACTAAAAGATAGTTGATGAATGAGAAAAGTGATGAAAAATTTGCAGCCTAAAATTGCCTAAGTGAATGTGCCAGCAGTGGCACCGTTGGAACTGGCGATAGCACTGCCTGGACATTCTATTCCCAAGCGATGGCACCACTCGAGAGGTGCCCTATATAAAGGGACTTTAGGGCCGATGGTAGAACCGAACCCCTCTCTCGCTGCAACCCTAAAAAACCCTCTCCCACCTCTCACTCTTCATCTTCCTCCTCTAGAAAACTAAGGACTCTCCAATCCTCTAATTCTAGGATCAATCTCAAGTTCTAGGGAGATCACTATAAAGGTATTCTTTGAAATCCTTCTCTTAAATTCATGAATGATTTATACCCTTTTACATTTATTCCTTTTATTATCAATATTCGTAGATCAATGGCACTTAGAATATCATCTAGGGACAAAGGGAAGAGGAGAGTCGAAAAATCATATGACCCCTCTCTATTTAGCTTAAATGATAGTGCCCTTAGGTTCCCTAACTTTGAATCTAGAAGTGTATACAAAGGTAAATATATAGATCTCGGAGAATTAGAGGATTTAGAACCTATCCAATGGTTTGCTAATCTAGATGTTTTACCTATATTATAAATCAGGGAACTGATATACCCTAGGCTTGTTCGCTTATTTTACAACCTAAATGTGAATGAAGATGATAATGTATCAACTTATCTCCTAGGGCACAATATACCTATTACA
Source organism: Musa beccarii (assembly GCA_024322285.1). Lineage (NCBI taxonomy): Eukaryota > Viridiplantae > Streptophyta > Magnoliopsida > Zingiberales > Musaceae > Musa > Musa beccarii. The sequence goes on along the minus strand of CM044396.1, from coordinate 34,993,002 downwards.
GATAGTATAATTTATAATCTTATAGGAATTATAGAGAAAAGAAGAGGTTGCTATTTTAGAGGTTAATGGTATTTAGATGCAATTGGAGTCACTTATTCCGAAGCTTTAGGTGTCATTTTCGGAAACCCAAACTTATCGAACAACCCTTTAACTCTAAGCTACTTTATCATATTATAATAAGCATTTTACTCCCAAAGCAATATCATAATGATGAGGTAAGTCAAATGGAGCTAGGAACAATGTATTAGATCATGAATGGATATCAAAATTGTTTTGGGTATTTAATTCAACAAAACATGATTGACATATCAACTAAGGATTTAATGCTTCTATATGGCAGGCTAATCACAAGGCTATTGAATGCACATAACATTATGATATCACCTAATGAAGAAAGAATAAAGGTAGATAGATATAATGTAATCAATATAAATCTACTAAGATGACTAAGGTGCACATTAAGAAATAAAATTTGAACTAGGATACCTAGAAGAACCGAGCCTCCCCCTTCTGAACTCGAACTTGAAATACCTATATTTAGGGGTAGTCAGTCTCTTCTCCCTAGTCCCTTTTATGTTGCACCGACGGATCCAACACCTTCATCTTTTGCCAATCCAATAATGACTTAACTGAATCAACTCAAATCATAACAAGTTGAACTCAAATTATAATAAGATAAAATCTTAACTGAAGTGCGGCAAGTACATCGTAAAATTGACACCTTATATAGACACTTTGGCATGCCACCTGAGGAGTAGTTTGTAAAAACTCTATATTGTACTTATTGACTTTATGTGTTGTAATGGAGTTCTTAACTCCCTTTATACTCTTTATGCTGCATTAGTAGATTTTAACTTTAAGTTTCATGTAATGCAATAATCAAGAATGTTGAATTGAATGCATGAGTTTGTTGTATGCCGTTTCCAAAATTTTTTGATTTCATATCATCTTTCTCCTATATTGGTTTCATTTTTCGATCTCGTAAATAGAGCTTTCATTTTGTTTCTATCTTCCTCCTATCTCGGTATCGAATTCACTTCATGAATGTTTGATACTCTTGCTACATTGTTTGATGACTTTTTGAATTGGTATCAAACACGTTTGATGACTTTTTGAATTGGTATCAAATGCACTTCCATCGTTTGATGACTTTCCTCTGCTCATTCACAATTTTTTCACTCATGAATTTCATGCTTATGCAAGTTTTAGCAATATTTTTGAAAAGAGTAAAAATAGCACTCATGAATCTTATTTGATAAAAGTGTCATTTATTGTTTACTGATTTTAATGACATTTGATTCTTGTGCGGATTTTTACAATACCAACGAATTTTATAAAAGTGACATTCATGGATTCTATAGAAATATCATTTATATCATGAAATGAAACACTTGACTCTTGATGAACTCAATTTCCATTAGCTTGAACGGATTGCTTTCATGATTCGTAGATTTCTTCTCTTTTCACATTGTTATGTCATGAGCTTTTGATGAAAAATTGAAGTTTGATAAATTCTTAATAGCTTGAATGATTTATTTTTTATGAATTTTATAGAAATATGAATTTTATTCACATCCTTAACTCTTAATGTGAATTTAATATGGATTTCTTCAATGTCATGATTTCTTTGATAAAAGTGATGTATGAATTTTTAAGTATAGAAACATCATTTACATCATTCATGAATGGACATTCGTGACTCATATGAATTTTTATGTCATGAGCTCTTTAAATTTTTGATAGGTTGAATGATTTTTTTTTTCACTTCACGAATTTTATTTAATGGAAATACGAAATTAGCTTTTATTGTGAATCTCCTTCTTTCTATGTCATGAATTTTCAAGAACATGAACGGATTGTTTTTCATTATATTATTCATGAAAATTTAATATCTCGATTTTTCTTGATGGTATCAATGTCAAATTTTGCTTGCTTAAAATAATGTCTCATTTCTTTTTTGTTGATGACAATGGGGGAGAAATGTGGCAAATTGATAATTTGGCATTATGAATGTTTAAAATATGCTTTGTACGTAAATGTGTAAAATATATTGTATGTATTGTAAAATACTTGAAATGTGCTTGGTATCATCAAAAGCATCGCAAATACTTGAAGTATATTGAAATGTATCACATGAATCGTAAAATTATGAAATGTATCGTATGCTTCACAAATGATTGAAATGATTCATGTATGCTTAAAATGATATGTATCCTATGCATCACAAATGATTCATGTATACTTAAAATGATAATTTTCTTATGCTCGTTATCGTATCAAAATTATATCAAACTAATCATGCTAAATTATCCTACTTGAAATTGGTATCATGCCTTGATACGATAAATTATCATTTGGTTTTATATTTGAAGTTTGTATCATGCTGCTTACAATTGAATGATGAACTATTAATTGGTATTATGCCTCGTTACGATGATAATTATCATTTAGTTTTATATTTGAAGTTCGTATTATGCTACTTATAATTAAATGATGAATTGGTATCATGCCTCGGAATGTTGAATTACCATTTGATATCATTTGAATTTTGCTAGATCTCATAATTGAAATTTGTATCATGTTTTGAAATGATGATTGTCTATCATCATTTGACATTGGACTTGAAAATAGATGTCATGCTTTGACAACACTTTTGTATTGTGAAAAATACATGGTATCGTATTTTGGAATAAAAAATCATGCTTAGCATCATGTTGAGCATGCTGATAAGTTCAAATGCATGTAATTTATCGGTTTAGGCTTGAATTCAAAAGATTTGAATTCAAGTGTCTTTTCTCAAGTATACCATATAGATAGGGGGAGCTAAGGTTAACTCTGTCATCAATTGATTATCATCATTAAAAAGGGAGAGATTATTAAATCTCAGATTTTGATGATGAAATCAATTGATAAATTGTTTGATCTAATCTATATGTTGAGAAAAGTGTGTAGGATTAACTACGATAGCGATGAAGGCATAAAGCAAAATGAAGTACCGAATTCAAGTATGATATATTCGTTGGTAGTTTGAGAGTTCGCTAGGAGTCTGAAAGTTCGTCGGGAGTGCTATCGGAATTGGCCGAGAATGCGTCGGGAGCTTACCGAAGGGTCTATCGAAAGTTCACTAGAAAGTTCGTGAAGAATAAATGAAGAATAAATGAAGAAAAGGGCACACTTTCAACAAAGTTTTCCCTCTTTTTATCTCAGCTCTAGACATCCCTTCATCCATGAATGAGAGGGGTATTTATAGGCCTCAAGAGGATTCAAATTTGGAGCCCAAACTTAGAGCCCAAATTTGAATCACCTTGGTTTTCCACTATAAAATTGGTATTCTAGCGGTGCGTATTTACTTTGGCTACATTTAATTTATACTTCATTGCAACTATCAATCTTCTCTTCTATACTCTCTTACAAACTCACTCGAGGCAAAACGTGCCACCGCCTTAGCCAAAATTGTGGTGCACTACACCGCTTGCTCATGCATGGAATGATATATTGAAATTTTGATTATGCATGATTTTATGATGACATATTGCTTAGGGGTGGTGCCACCGCCTAGCTTCTCTAGTCATGAGGTGAAGAGGCCAGCTAGGTTAGGTGCCACCGCCCAACCTATTCCAAGATATTAGAGAAAAGTCCTATTAGGTTTGGGCTTGAGTAGGAGTCGATTAGGAGTTGAGGTTTAGAAGCCCTAAATCATGCCTTTAGTAGCTTTTGAAACTGTCCAAGGAGACCGATTCCCTAAAGATATCAAAGAATCAAGGCCCAATTGGCCCCTACTTGGTTTATAGGATTAACACATAATCCTAAACCAAATTATGTGCTAACTATAAATTTTAAGGATATTTCCTAAGTAATTACAAAGTCCAAGAAGTCAAGATTTCTTCCTACTGCGAGCTGGCTTTGACCTAGCAGATTTTCGATCTTCCACTGATCTTTTACGCCCAAGCTGTCTTCCGACGAACCTCTGAAAATCCATTCTACTGCTCCCAACAAGCTCCCTTTGACTTCATGATGATCTTGGCGAGTTCCAAAAGCCATCTTCATTGGCAAGCTCAATGTGAACTTCCCAAGATGAACCTTTAGACGGTGAACTTTCAAAAATGCCTTCCATCAACCAAAAAAGAAAGCTCCTTTACTCGTTCTCGGCCGGACAAATTACGTGTAGTACTCCCAACTAATCTTCGGACTTCCGTTGAACTCTCGAACTCCCAACGAACCATCACACTTGTCTTCTGGTACTTTATTTCACTTTACGTCTTCATCATCATCGTATTTAATCCTGCACACACACAAACAAAAACTTTAGCTTCTGTGGATTTCTATACTATCCTATCCACATTGAAGGAAAAGCTATTCAATGGTACAATTCATTGCTCTACTTCTGATCTAGATAGTTATTACAATGCGAATTGACATTTAGTTGCCTCAGCCATACTTCGCTGCCAAAAAAATTGACAAGAGAAGCACTACTCATTGGTCGATGCTTCATCCGATTCTTCCAAGAGTATGAGGAAGAGATCGCATCAACCTATTGATATTATGATCATGCCCTCTCTTGCGACTTATTACCCAATCAGCGGTTGACCTCCGCAACCCCGATATCCTTGGCATAACTCTGCTCTTCTTGGCCTGATGCCCGACATTCGAAACCTCCTGCCAATTATCAACCAAACCTCCGACTCGACATCCAATATCCTAACATGATCACTTGAGCGACACAACGCCAACTATCTAATCCTCGATCGATAGTATACCCGCCAAAGATGCATCACTCAAAATGCATATCGGTTAGATCATAAAACATAATCAATTAGTTTCATCATCAAAATCTGAGATTCCATAGTGGGACGCCTCATGAAAATTGAAGTAATGCTTAAATCATCTTAGCAACCCCATCGAAAACATAAAATCATTGTGTGGCTTTCTCGGTTTAATAGCGATTACTACTACCATACGTTTAGAAAGCTCCAAATCTAGTACAACCGATTCATGAAAAATAGAGGATCTATGGAGAATATCAATGCACCCCTTACTTCCTTGCTGAAAAACTCGATAGATGTTTTCCAATGGTCTTTAGGACAAAGCCACCACCGCCGATCGGACTATGGTGTAGTGGCCTGTACATCCATAGTCGATGACAAATAATTTAAAGTCTATATCGCTAATTCGAGTGACGATAACGCCCGCATCCTGTGGATGAGATCCAATCGCCAATTACCCGACTTTAGCAAGACTTTTCTATTATTGAAGCCGATGCTACTCTAGAGTCGGAATTGGTATTGTACTAATACATCGTCAGATGGCCGAGGAGTGCACCTCCTTCATCCTCTTCATTGGATCTCAAAAATTCATTATACTAGTAAGGCGTTATCTCCTTCCCATCTTAAGATGATTATTTATGATAAGGAGATGCCTTGAGCATAAAAATGGGTAACAAAGCTTCTTGGATATGATTATAAAATAACTTACAAAAAGGAAAAGAGAATGTTGTCGTAGATATGTGTCCGATTTGATTAGATCTCCTTTGTGTGGATTAGCCTAGAGAGGGGTGCACTATGTACTGGCCTCATCCATAGTCGATTGATCTGAAAAATTCTTTCGTGCATGCTACCCGATATTCCTTGATTTCCCACTAGTATTCATATCTCTAGAAGGATGAATTTTTATAAAAGAGATGTTCAAACATTTATTCACTTCCAATCCCTACTGAACTGCTCCTCGTATGAAAGATATTAGGCAAATGTGCAATTAGAAAGATGATCCTATTCTAATAGAGACTAGTAAAGGGAGCACAAGTCATAAAATCAAATATGAGTTGTGAAGAAGAATCATCAAGCTCCATTCGAATGCACTCCATTATGAATTTTTGTTGCCCTTTGGTGTCCAAAGACCTTCCAAAGCCTTATGAATGATATTTTCTGATTGTTCATAAGTTTGTGCTAGTTTTCTTCGATGATATCCTTATTTGCAGCCCTTCTCTTGAAAGTCATTTTCAAAGCACTTACGACTTGTTTTGATGATTTTATGAGAACATGTTCTTTTTGTCAAAAAATTGAAGTGCAGCTTTCTTCAACAGAAGGTGGAATATCTTGGGCATATCATATCAGAGGAAGGTGTGGTGGTGAATGTTAGGGATCGAGCGACACTAGGGGGGGTGAATTAGTGCAGCGGATAAATACGATAAACTTCGGCGCTTTTAAAATAACTTCGAAAAACTTAATATGTTGAAAGCAACGTTTCATTTGAAACCATTTCAATTGCATTTTAACTTGAACAAATACATAAGAAGGAGACAATGAAGTAGAGCATCAAAGTGGTTTAGTACAATAAGATAAATGCAAACCGATTTATATAGGTTTGGTCATACAACCTACGTCCACTCCCGATTCCTCTTCACTTGAGGCCACCAGCTTTTCTACTAGCTATCCTCCTTTCAACGGGTGAGGATGAACACTCTTATAGCACCTCTCCTTTTTACGGGCTTAGGAGATAATCCTTACAAGGCCTCTCACCCCTCTCTTGGACTAAAACACTCTTAAAACTTAGAGGGAAGATTTTGACACACTTTCAACAAAGTTTTCCCTCTTTTTATCTCAGCTCTAGACATCCCTTCATCCATGAATGAGAGGGGTATTTATAGGCCTCAAGAGGATTCAAATTTGGAGCCCAAACTTAGAGCCCAAACTTAGAGCCCAAATTTGAATCACCTTGGTTTTCGGTATTCTAGCGGTATTGGGCGGTGCCACCGCCTAGCCAGTGGTGCCACCGCCAGTGCTCTCAGGTGCTGGGTGGTGCCACCGCCTAGCTCTCTAGTCATGGGTGGTGCCACCGCCCAACCTATTCCAGTACACTGGTTTGGGCCTTAAACTCGGCCCAAACTGGTCCAAAACAAGGCCCAATTGGCCCCTACTTGGTTTATAGGATTAACACATAATCCCAAATTATAATGTATAGTATAAATTTTTCGGGCTTAGGAGATAATCCAGTGACTTATCTTAAAACTTAGAGGGATTTTGATGCATAAGTTATCTCAGCAACTAGACCTTCAACTGTCATCCATGAACATGTATCTTTTTTGAATTGAAGTGCACCTTAGAGCTTTTGAATCACCTTGGTATTCTATTCTTATGCAGTATTACGGTGCAAGAAGCTCCTATTCCAAAGATTACATGCGGTTTGGGCCTTAAACTCGGCCCAGAACTGGTCCCAAAACAAGGCCCAATTGGCCCCTACTTGGTTTATAGGATTAACACATAATCCTAAACATAAATTTTAAGGATATTTCCTAAGTAATTACAAAGTCTTTCTTAGTGAGCTTAGAGCTTCCGGTCTTCCCACGAACCCTCGGAAACCATTCTACGGACTCCCAACAAGCTCCCGAACTTCATGATGATCTTGGCGAGTTCCAAAAAGCTTCATTGGCAAGCTCTGCGAACTTCCGATGAACCTTTCGATGAACTTTCAAAAACCCTTCGGTAAGCTCCTTACTGTTTCGGCGCCTAGAAACTTTCTGACTTCCGTTGAACTCTCGAACTCCCAACGAACCATCACACTTGTCTTCTTTCACTTTACGTCTTCATCATCATCAAGATCTAGATAGTTATTACAATGCGAATTGACATTTAGTTCAAGACCTCATTGGTCGATTTCATCCGACTTGTGCCAAATTGTCGGCGGTATCCTTAGCATAACTCCGCTCTTCTTGGCCTGATGCCCGACATTCGAAACCTCCTGCCAATTATCGACCAAACCTCCGACTCGACATCCAATATCCTAACATGATCACTTCTGACACAACGTCAACTATCTAATCCTGATCGATAGTATACCTGCATCACTCAAAATGCAGTTAGATCATAAAACATAATCAATTAGTTTCATCATCAAAATCTGAGATTCCATAGTGGACGCCTCCAAAATTGAAGTAATGCAGAACTGGCTAACCCCGAGAAACATAAAATCATTGTGTGGCTTTCTCGGTTTAATAGGCTACTACCATACGTTCATGAAAAACTATGGGAATATCAATGCACCCCTTACTTCCTTGCTGAAAAAAGATGTTTTCCAATGGTCGGACAAAGCCACCACTGCCTTCGACGAATTTAAAGCCGCAATGACGATAACGCCCGTACTAGCGCTACCCGACTTTAGCAAGACTTTTATTATTGAAGCCGATGCCTCTAGAGTCGGAATTGGTATTGTACTAATACAAGATGGCCGCCCCCTCACTTATACTAGTAAGGCGTTATCTCCTTCCCATCTTAAGATGATTATTTATGATAAGGAGATGCCTTGAGCATAAAAAATGGGTAACAAAGCTTCTTGGATATGATTATAAAATAACTTACAAAAAGGGAAAAGAGAATGTTGTCGTAGATATGCTTTCGTGGCTACCCGAGTACCCGAGTAAGCTGAATTTTTGACCATTTCACTTCCAATCAGTGACTTCCTTGACGATATTAGGAGGGAATAGAAAGATGATCTAGAGACTAGTAAGATCATAAAAAAATTGGAGGAATCACCAAGCTCCATGACTCATTACAGTTGGGACTCCAAAGACTTGCACTATAAGGGACGCATTGTGTTTGTGCCAAATTCTATTTGCATAAAGACCATCCTTCAAGAGATGCATTCCACACCTATAGCTGGGCACTTCGGGTTCCTTAGAACCTATAAGAGAATTTAGCAAATTTTTTATTGGGAAGGGATGAAAAATATTATTGCTAAATTTGTAGCATAATGTGATGTATGTCAACGACATAAAGGCGAGATAGTGGCAAGTCCTAAAAAACTGTAACCTCTACCCATCTCGGTCTTAATATGGACTGATATATCAATGGACTTCATCGAAGGGCTTCTCTCATCACAAGGAAAAGTAGGAGATTGGGTCTTCCTACGGCTCCAACCATACAAGCAAACATCAATCTAGACTAGAGCATCTATGAAGCTTTCACCTCGGTTCTATGGACCCTACCAGATTTTGGAGCACATCGGAGTAGTAGCATATAAATTGGACTTACCCGCCAACTCTACAATCCATCCAATCTTCCATGTGTCATGTTTGAAGCTCAAGTTAGGACAAAACAAGATAGCCCAAAGCTATCTACCAATTATGATTGCCCAAAGAGAGCTTCAGACCTAGCCGAGTGCTATTATTGATCGACAAATCATGACTCAACAACGATGACCTACTACTGAAGTGCTAACACAATGGGTGAGCCTACTAGCAGAAGATGTCACTTGGGAGAACTATGACGACTTGAAGATCAAATTCTCAGAATTCATGGAGCATCAGCCTCGAGGACAAGGCTGATTTGAAGAGGGGCGGGTCTGTTAGGACTCTAGCTAGGAGAGTCCTAATTCTGTTAGGACTCTAGCTAGGAGAGTCCTAATTCAGTTTCATTAAAGGGGGCAAACATATAAATCCAAAGGGCATTCATGAAATTCCTAGCTATCTAACCCCTATGTAAGAGGTGAAGAGGTCGACTAAGTTAGGATTAGTTTGGAGGTTGCTTCTTAGAGGAGTCCTATTAGAAGTATGAGTCCTATTAGAGAAGGAGTCCTATTAGAAGTAGGAGTTTTATTAGAGGAGTCCTATTAGAAGTAGGAGTTGATTAGAGGTACTAGTCTTGAGTAGGAGTCCTATTAGGAGTTGGGGTTTAGAAACCCTATAAATAGCTATGTTTTTACTCTTTTTTTTATCATAAATAGATCATCCTTTTAGCAGCCTTTGAGTAACAACTTAGAGGAAGGAACCCCTATTGAGTTCCAAGGAGGTTAATTCCCTAAAGAGATCAACCCTAAGCTTAGAATCCACAAGGGTTCTACTATATTCATAATTTATTTATGAATTTATATTTTTATCAATATGGCAATATTGATAGGGGAAGTTTGGTTTAAACTCCATCATCAATTGGTTGTCATTATCAAAAATAGGGAGATTATTGAATCTTGGATTTTGATGATGAAACCAATTGATAGGATTTGTGATCTAATCCATGTTTTGAGTGACACAGGACTAGCTTCGATCATAGAGAGACAATTAAAGTAGGAAGACTTAATGTTAAGCCAGAGTGAAATATATTAGAAGATTGGACGTTGAGCCAAAGAAATGATCAACGTATCGGTAGAAGGCTTCATGCCATGAGTTCGGGCATCGGGCCAAGAAGAGTGAAAATTGTGCCAAGGAGAGCGGAGTTGCAGAGGTCAACTTGCTGATTAGGCAATATGCTGCAAAAGAGGACGATGCACCGGATGAACCAATAACATGCTGGACAACATTTGATTAATGCTTTGCAATAATTATCTACATCAAAGTAGCTTTAGTTGTAATTAGATTAGAATTGAGCCAACTCAATTAGGGGCCAATTGGACTCGAATCAGGATTATTTTGGACTAGATAGATGGCCCAAACAGTGACCTTGCTAGGGTTGGCGATGTAATCGCCTTAAGGCTCGGCCTCCTAAGCTGAGTCTGAGCGGTGGTACCACCTATACATAATCTCCTAAACTATGTCAAGCAGTGGTATCGCCCAGCATAGGCAGTGGTACTACTAGTACATCAAAATCTCGGGGTGTTTGAATTTTGGCTCCAATTTTTGAAGCCATTTGGGGTCTATAAATATACCAGCTATTCTTACTTGGTATAGCAAGAATTGAGAAAGAAAAAAAAGTGAAAACTATATGACTCTAATTGTAGAAGTCCCTCCTTCTAAAACTTAAAATTAGTCCTAAGAGAGGTGTGAGGGAATACTTGTAAAAGAAAGAGTTGTAACAGGGTGGTTGGTCTTTGCCCATTGAAGGAAGACCATTAGTAGACGTCGATGGCCTCGAGCAAAGAGGAATCAGGTGTGTACGTAGGTTGAATGACCAAACTGCTATAAAATTAGTGTGCCTCCCTTTCTTTACTTGATTATTTATTTTGCAAGTACTTTACCTACTCATTACTACTCTTATAAATGTTTTAAGTTTAAATAATTTTTTATACGAGCTTTTTATCGAACGAGTTTTCTGAATCAATGAATCATTTTATAGCAGCACTAATTCACCCCCCCTTCTTATTATCGACTCGGTCCTAACACTTGTGACATTAATGATATCCTGTATGAGTATTCCACTCTTTGATATCGAACTTATAGGTCTAGAAGTTCTAGATCTAACACAGCCAATCATCGGGAGTGGCAACCAACCTTATAAGGGCAATTGAGTGTCAATAGAAGATCATCTGCTCTCAGTGTCATAAGTGTAATATCCTATGCGTTCTTGCTCTAGAAAATCCCTGGCCAGGGTCATTTAGATTGAGAGAGAAAGAATTCTCTAGGAAAATTCGATTAGAGCGAGACTCGAGAAGAAATCATATGAGCTTAATAGCACAATATCCGGAATATGATCTCTGGGATATTAGATGGATGAGAGACTATATATACATGGTAATTAAGGATAGATAAGTCAAAAGATTGGATTCCCTTGTATCATCTAGGGACTACGGCACAGTGGTCTAGTACATCTGTAGTTGATGAGTTGAATAAATTATTATGGTGATAATAATTCACTAAGCTAGAAGGAGTTTTGATAAGTATAACTCATGACTAGCTCAATATTGGGCCTAAAGGATTGCACATATTTGGTAGGTGTTGTGATGAGTAGAGGTTCAAATATGAGATTTCCGTTGGAGCCCCTATCTTATTAGATATCCAATAAGGCCCTGAATTATTGGTCCTATGGATGAGATCCAATAAGAGCTAATAAGAGATTATTGGGTAGAGACCCACTAATCTAAGAGGCTTAGGTAACTGAATGGAGATCCAATACCCAATAGGGCAGGATCCATTAGGGTTAAGTTGATAGGGATCTCTATAAATAGAAGGGAACCAAAGGCCCATAGGCTATAAATGGAAGGGTACCACTGCCCAGTCTACCCTAACACTGGGTGGTACCACCGCCTGACATAATCTTGGAGACTATGTCTTGGAGACTGAGCCACTAGCGGTTCCATTGCCTGTTCTGGTGGTGCTACCACCTAACCCACCTGCTGGGTCACTGTTTGGACCTTTCAATTGGCCCAACATAGCCCAAATTTGGGTCCATTAGGCCCCTAATTGAGTTAGTCTAATTCTAACCCAATTATAATTTAAACCTACTTTGATCTAGACAATTATTACAAAGCTTGAATCAATATATTGTCCCATATGTCATTGCTTCATCAACGCTTCGTCCGATTCTTCGGCGCATCATCCTCTCTTGTGGCCTATTGCCCAATCGATAGTTGACCTTCGCAACTCTGATCTCCTTAACGTAATTCCACTCTTCTTGGCCCGATGCCTGAACTCATGGCATGAACCCTTCTACCGATATGTCGATCGATTCTTTGGCTCGACATCCAATCTTCTAACATATTCCACTCCAGCCCAACTTTCGATTTCTCCAACTTTAATTGTCTCTTTATGATCAAAGCTAGTCCTGCATTACTTAAAATGTAGATTAGATCATAATCACTATTAATTGGTTTCATCATCAAAATCTGAGATTTAATAATCTTCTCCTTCTTTATAATGATAACCAATTGATGATGGAGTTTAGACAAATTCCCACTATCAATATGCCATATTGATAGAACCTTTAAATTTAGAAAATCATAAGAATTTCATGCATAATCATAATTTCAATATATCGAAGTTCATGCATGATCATCATCATACTTCTTTCCTTTTGTCATTAACAAAAAAGAGAAGTGCATCTAGCAAGTTTTTAAGATATGCAAGTTTTACAACATACAAATTAGTAATTTATCACTTTACAACATGCAAGCATGACAAGTTTTAAAGATGTGCAATTTTACTTCTTGAGATGTGCAAGTTTGCACTTTTGTTTCTTAAGATAGGCAAGATAGCACATTGCTTCTCTTAAGATTGCAAGCTTGCAATTTTTGGTGGTGTTCATGATAGCAAGTTCTTTCTTCTCTTTTGAGAAGTGCAAGCTAGCAAGTTTTGCCTTTCTAGCAATTCTGCCTTGCAAGCTAGCAATTTTGGTTCCTTTGCAATGTTAGAGCTAGCAAGTCTTTCTTCCACTTTGTTATTGTCAAAAAGAAGGGAAGAGTATAATTTTTCTTTTACATCAATGCTCTAATTATTACAAAAATTAATCATATCATGAGGTATATAAATCACAAATACAAAGGAGCATTGAAACATACGAGAAAAATCAATTTATGCACATAATGTTTTAACCATCAAAGCACATCATTTCAATTGTCAGTATTTACAAAGAAACAAGGAAAGATTATAATTCAATTAGACAAATATTCTTTTTAATAAAATGAGAGAATCATATGAGAATAAGGAGTAAGGGATCTTGATTCATATAAAGAAAATCTCAAGTTATAATTTTGAGAAATGAAGATCATGATTTCAATAAAGCTTCACTTTAATCATAAGAGAACAGGGATCTTGATTCATATAAAATAAGGTTCAATATTAAGTGAAAGAATCAAGTTTCGTTGTTCTTTAGTGAAAGGAAAAATCTTGGTTCACAAAAGATTTCTTGTTATAAGTCTCGAGAAATCAAGAGAAAAATCATGAATCATTTGAAAAAATCTCATTCAAATTCAATTTATCAACTCCAAGCTCATCATCAAAAACACTTTCATAGATTCATAAATAACTTAAATAGATTTTGGATAAAAATTAATTATCAATTCATCAAAATCACTTTCATAATTCGGTTTACAAAAGGTGATATATATGGATTCATTAATCTTTTATTAAAAAATTAAAAGACTTCAGAGATAGAGAAAAATGTATTTCCATTTTAGTCTTGATTTATGTGATTGATTTCATATAAGCATGCATTTGTATTTTTATACCAAATAAAACTATGCATTAATGTTTAAGACCGAAAAACAAATTTCATCATAAAAATCATCAAGGCTAAAAGTATAACACATTAAACATAAGAAATTTTCAAACAAAAAGATTCGATTTATCATTTTAATTCCAATGATAACATATTTTCCTTCTTAAGTGAATTTAACTCTTTATGCTTAATGTAAGAAATTAATATGCAATAGTTAAGCTCAAAATTTTTAATTTTCAAAATCACTAGAAAGAAAAGCATGATATATTTTTGTATTTTTTTATTTCTTACAAACTAAATCAAGCAACTCATGAAAGCATCAAGTAATTTCATAATAAAGTAAAGGGGTTTTGGTTGAGTTGCTTACCTTATTGTCGAAAGCCATTAAAGTGTAGTTTACCACCTCACCTTTGGATACACTCGATTTGTCCTATATCGCCTTGAGTCTTTTCTTCTTCTTTTTGGCCTCCCATTTTTAAGTTTATTTTATTTTTAGATTATTATTTTATAAACTTTTTAAATTTAATAGCGAGGAGTTCAAGGTCATCATCATCATCACTTGAGTTATCACTCAAGTGGTATCTTTTGTTCGAAGTGTCAAATCTTTCTTATTCTTTAGAAGGCAGTTCTCATATTTATTATGTGCCAAATGAGTCATTTCATAGGTCATCAATGACCTGATAAGTTCTTCAAATGGAAAGTCATTTAGGTCCTTTGTCTCTTGTATTGTGTTTATTTTTAGATCTCATCTTTTTAAAAGTGATTTTAAAATCTTGTTAATAAGTTCAAAATTAGAAAAATCTTTACCAAGACTTTTTAAACTATTGACGACATACATAAAACGAGTATACATGTCACTAATAGTTTCGCTTAGTTCCATTCGAAAAAGTTTAAAACTATGCATCAAAAGATTTATTTTTGAGTCTTTAACTCTATTAGTACCTTCATGTGTGACTTTAAGAGTGTGTCAAATTTCTTGTGCAGTTTCAAAAATAGAAATTTAATTAAATTTATTTTTGTTCAAGGCATAAAATAAAGCATTCATAGCTTTGGTATTTAACAAAAATGATTTTTTTTCTCAAAATCATTCTTTTCATTCATAGGTTTAGAGGGTGTTTGAAAATTATTTTTAATGATATTTTATAAATTCAAATCTAACAAAAGCAAAAAAACTCTCATTCGAGTTTTTTAATATGTGTAGTCCATCCCATTAAACATAGGAGGACGAATGATAGAGTGACCCTCTTGGAAGATGAAAAAAACCATTTCTCTTGGGTATTAAACCAAATGAGAAATAACGTGGCTCTAATACTAACTGTTGGGATTGTAGTTGGTACTAGGGGGGGGGTGAATTAGTGTAGCGGTAAATCAATTCTATTTTAGAAAATCATTTCGAAGAAAAGCTTTATTCAATGAAAACCAATATCAATTGTGCTTGAAATTAAAGTGAGTGTAAGATGGAATAAGTAGGTAAAACACTTACAAAATAAGTAAACAAGTAAGGCAGAGATCACACCAGATTTTACAGTGGTTTAGTTGTCCGACTACGTCCACTCTCGATTCCTCTTCACTTGAGGCCACTGGTGTCGACTAATAGTATTCCTTTAATGGGCAAAGACCAACCACCATTACAACTCTATTCTCTTTTTGACAGGCTCAAGAGAGAACCTTTACACCCCACTCACCCCTCTCTTAACTGAAATCAACACTAAACTAGAGGAGGGTATTTCTCACAATATTACAATAGAGTTTTCCATCTTTTTGTTCTTAGTTGGTTGTGTTCTAACTAGGGATGAGAGGGGTATTTATAGGCCTCAAGTGGATTCAAACTTGGAGCCAAACTTTAAATCACCTTGAGTCTTCAAGGTACTAGTAGTACCATCGCTAATACTAGGCGGTACCACCACCGCTCAGTCTGCCCTAACACTGGGCGATACTACTACCCAGTCTAGTATACCATCGCTTGACACAGTCTCAAAGATTGTCATGGAGATCGAGCCATCGACAGTTCCATCGCCCATTCTAGTGGTGCCACCACTTGGCCCACCTATTGGATCACTGTTTAGGCCTTTCACTTAGCTCAACATAGCCCAAACTTGGGTCCATTGGGTCCCTAATTAAGCTGACCTAATTCTAACCCAATTATAATTTAAACCTACTTCGATCTAGACAATTATTATAAAGCTTGAATCAATTTGTTATCCGATATATCATTGGTTCATTGGTACTTCGTCCGATTCTTTGATGCATCATCCTCTCTTGAAGCCTATTGCCCAATTGGCAGTTGGCCTCTATAACTTCGATCCCCTTAGCATAATTTCACTCTTCTTGGCTTGATGTCCGAACCCATGGCATGAAGCCTTCTACCAATACGTCAACCAATCCTTTGGCTCGACGTCTAATCTTTTGATATATTCCACTCCGACCCAACTTCCAATTCTCCTTGCTTTAATTATCTCTTTGTGATCGAAGCTAGTCTAACGTTACTCAAAACATAGATTAGATCATAATCACTATCAACTAGTTTCATCATCAAAATCCGAGATTCAACACAGATATTGCACCAAGACGATCAGAGTTGAGGAGGTCAATTGGCCAATTGGGGAATAGGCTGCAAGAGAGGATGATATACCAAAGGATCAAACAAAGCACCGATGAACCAATGACATGTCAGATAACAAATGATTCAAGCTTTGTAATAATTATCTAGATCAAAGTAGATTTAAGTTGTAATTGAGTTGAAATTATACCAATTCAATTAGGGGCCAATTGGGCTCAAGTTTGGGCTATGTTGGGCAAAGTGAAAGGCCTAAACAGTGACTCAAAAGGTAGGTCATGCTATGGCATCGTCAGAATAGGTGGTGGAACCATTGGTGGCCCAGTCTTTGAGATACAGTCTCTAAGACTATGTCAAGTGGTGGTACCGCTCAGTGTCAAACATATTGGGTGATGGTATCGCCTAGTATTGGTGGTGGTACCGCCTAGTACTGGTGGTGGTACAACAAGTACCCCGAAATCTCGAGGTGTTTGAATTTTGGCTCTAATTCTTAAAGTCATTTGAGATCTATAAAATATCCCAGCTATTCTTGCTTAGTATAGTAAGAATTGTGAAAGAAAAGAGAGTAAAAACTCTATAATTCTAAGGTTGTAACCCTTGTAAAGTATAGAGTCCCTCATCCTAAAGCATAAAAAAGTATTCTAAGGGAGAGTGTGAGCGAAATCTTATAAAAGAGGGTGGTTGGTCTTCACCCATTGAAAGAAGACCATTAGTGGATGTCGGTGTTCTTGACAAAGGAGGAATCGGGAGTGAACATAGGTTGGATGATCGAACTACTATAAAATTGATGTGCACTTTCTTTCTTTGCTGATTACTTTTACTGCATACTGTCTTACTTACTTTACGAACATTTTTAAAGTCAAATAATTTTTGACATAGTTTTATTATATGAGAGTTTTCTGAATCAATGAATCATTTTATCACTGCACTAATTCACCCCCCTCTCTTAGTGCTGACTTCGATCCTAACAGTTGGTCTCAGAGCCATATTATTTCTTGTTTGGTTTAACACCTAAGAGAGATGTCTCTCTTCAGATTTCAAGAGGTTCACTCTATCATTCGTTCTCCTATGTTCAATGAGATACATATTGAAAAACTTGAATGAGAGTTTTTTTACTTTCTTTGGATTTAAATTTATGGAATATTATCGAGTGTGGCTTTCAAAAGTCTTCTAAACTAATGAACGAATGGAATGATTTGGAAAAGAAGACTTTTTCTTTGAATGCAAAAGCTATGAATGCTTTGTTTTGTGCCTTGGACAAAAACAAATTTAATCAAATTTTGATTTGTGAAACTATACACGAGATTTGGCACACTGTTGAAATCACATACGAAGGCACAAGTAGAGTTAAAGATTCTAAAATTAATCTTTTGATGCATGACTTTGAATTATTTCGAATGGAACTAAGCAAAACTATTAGAAACATATATACTCGATTTACGAATGTCATCAATAGTTTAAAAGCACTTGGTAAATCTTTTTTGAATCTTGAACTTATTAATAAAATTTTATGTTCTCTTCCTAAAAATTGGGATTCGAAAGTAACTACAGTACAAGAAACAAAATACTTAAATAATTTTCCATTGGAAGAACTCATCGGCTCATTGATGACATATGAAATGACTTTCTTGGCACATAACAAATATAAGAACAACCTTCCTAAAAACAAGAAGGATTTGAGACTTTGGATAATAGAATATTACTTGAGTGATAACTAAAGTGATGATGGTGATGATGACCTTGAACTCCTCACTATTAAATTTAAAAAATTTATAAAACACAAATCTAAAAATGAATTCAATCCAGGCACAGCCACTTGCTATAAATGCAAGAAGCCAAGGCACTCCAAAGAAAAGTGTACAAAAGCGAAGAAGAAGGTACTCATACAAAAGAAGAAGAAAGCACTCAAGGACGAATCGAGTACATCAGAAGGCGAGGTGACGAATTACGCTTTGGTGGCTTTCGACAATGAGATAAGCAACTCACCCGAAATGTTTTTACCTTATCATGAAATTACTTGATGCATTTTATGAGATATTTTTTATTAAATTAGTAAGAAATAAAAAAAACAAAAATTCATGCTTCTCTTTCTAATTATTTTGAAAAATTAAAAATTTGATCATGATAATTATATGTTTTTGATAAAGAAACAAAATGTTAGATTTAAATTTAATGATTGTACACCAAATATAATTTCATGTATATTTATTTTGATGATTTTCATATCGCTTTTCGGTTTCAAACATGATGTATGGTTTTGACACAAACAAAAATCATGAATGACAATTGCATGTTAGCTTCTCGCACTAAGCTAGATTCATTTAAGAAGGAAAATGTCTTGTTATAAGTAACAATAATAAAAGAAAGATCATTGGAATTAAAATAATTTTCAAGATGCTTTATGAAATCATACTTGATAAATTTGATGATGTAATGAAAATGTTAAAAGTTTTGGTATCATGCTTGATGATTTGAAGTAATGATGATCTGAAATCCTATGTTCTAAAATAATGTATTGAAATAATATATTATATTTTTGGTCTTGATGATTTTTATGACAAAATTTGTGTTTCAGTTTTAAATGTTGATGCATGTTTTTATTTGGATAAAAGACTTGAACATGCTTGTATGAAATCAATCACAAAATTTGGAATTAAAAGAACCTTAGCTACTTTCAATCTTAGAGGAATTAATCTACGTTGCTTTCAATAAATATCTCAAACAAAAGAAAAGTAATTTTGATGATGATTTCGGATTTGACAAACATTTGATTTATTCGTGTTTGACTTGAGATGTATTTTAATATGAATCATTTTCGATGCTTCTATTTTTCTCAATTCATTTTGTTCTCTTATGTTTGTTCTTGTTATTCACTAAAGGGGAAACTTATCCTAAAAATGATGGGAATCTTTCATTCATGACATGTCACTTGATATCTTGATAATTATGACTTAAAATTTTTTATAAATCAAGATCGTTTACCATGATTCTTTCATTTTATTAAAGAGAATGTTTATCCAATTAAATCATGATTGTTCTTTTGATTTCTTGGATTTACAACTTGAATTCTTTGTGTGAATCAAGATCATTTTCTATTAGATCTCCTAAGATCTCTTTTTGTTATTTAAGAGGAGATTTGTCAAAGTGATTCATGAACTTTTGGACTCTTGACTTGATCTTAATAGTTGGATTCTTGACTTCATTTGTTCATGTGATAGTTCAAATATTTGCACCCTTGAATTCTTCTCTTCTCCTTTCCTTCTTTTTGATGACAAAAGGGGGAGAGAAAAAGTACTAGCTTGAATGATAAATTAGTATTCATGACTTGATTTTGATGATGGAAATATTGATATAAATTTTTGATACCTCATTTGTCATGATTTGAAAATTGATGTAAAAGGAAAAAAATTACGACTTTGTATTCTATCCTTCTTTTTGACAATGACAAAGGAGCAGCAAGAATTGCTAGCTTGCATACTTGAATGAGAGAAAAATTATTTGCTCGATCATTGCAAAGGAAGCAAAATTTGCTAAGCTTGTACTTCTCAAAAGAGAACTTACCATCTTGAACATCACAAAGAATTGCTAGCTTGCAAACTCAAGGAGCAAAATTGCACATCTTTAAAACTTACTATGCTTGCATGTCTAAAGTGATGAAAAATTTGTTAAACTTGTATATCTCAAAAACTTGCATAGTTGTACTTCTCCTTTTTGTTGATGATAAAAGGGGAGAAGTATGATAATGATATTAAAATTTGATGCTTGTGTATCATGCTTGATGATCATATGCATGTTATATCTCAATTTGAAATCATCATGATGCATGCAATACTTATTATTTTTTAATTTAAAGTTTCTATCAATATGATATATTGATAGGGGGAATTTGGTTTAAACTCCATCATCAATTGATTGTCATCATAAAAAAAGGGGAGATTGTTAAATCTCAAATTTTGATGATGAAACCAATTGATGAGTTTGATCTAATCTGCATTTTGAGTGACATAGGAAGCTTCAATCAAGGAGAGACAATTAAAGCAAGAGGAATCGAAAGTTGGGTCGGAGTGGAACATGTCAGAAGATTAGATGTCGAGCTGGAGGATCGATCGATGTATCGGTAGAAGGCTCCATGCCATAAGATTCAAGCATCGTGCCAAGAAGAGCATATATTACGCCAAGGAGATCGGAGTTACGGAGGTCAACTGACCGATTGGGCAATAGGCTACAAGAAAGGACGATGTACGGAAGGATCAGATGAAGCATCGATAAACCAATGACATGCCGGGCAACAAATGATTCAAGCTTTGTAATAATTGTCTAGATCAAAGTAAGTTTAAAATGTAATTGAGTTGGAATTAAGCTAATTCAATTAGGGGCCAATTGGGCCCAAGTTTGAGCTGTGTTGGGCCAAGTGAAAGGCCCAAACAAAGACCCAAAAGGTGGGTCAAGCGGTGGCACCACTAGAATAAGCGATGGAACCACTGGTGGCTTAGTCTCCGAGACATAGTCTCCAAGACATAGTCTCCAAGACTGTGTCAAGCAGTGATACCGCCTAGTGTCAGATAGCTAGCACTACCAATACTGGGCAGTACCCCGAAATCTCGGAGTGTTTAAATTTTGGCTCCAATTCTTAAAGCCATTTGGGGTCTATAAATATCCCAGCTATTCTTGTTTAGTATAGCAAGAATTGTAAAAGAAAAGAGAGCAAAAACTCAGTGATTCTAAGGTTGTAACCCTTGTAAGTATAAAGTCCCTCCCCCTAAAGCATAGAGAGTATTCCAAGGGAGAGTGTAAAGAAAATCTTGTAAAAGGGGGTTGTAAGATAGTGGTTGGTCTTCGCCCATTGAATGAAGACCGTTAGTGGATACTAGTGGCCTCGATGAAGGAATTGGGAGTGGATGTAGGTCGGACGACCGAACCACTATAAAATTAGTGTGCACTTTCTTTCTTTGCTGATTACTTTTACTGCATACTATCTTACTTGCTTTACGAACATTTTCAAAGTCAAATAATTTCTGACACAGTTTTATTATACAAGAGTTTTTTGAATCAACAAATTGTTTTATGGCTATACTAATTCATGTTGAACATCGAATTTTGATGATGAAATCAATTGGTAAATTGTTTGATCTAATTTATATATTGAGAAAAGTGTACAGGATTAACTACGATAGCGATGAAGGTATAAAGCAAAACGAAGTACTAGAGTCAAGTACAATCAATTCGTTGGGAGTTTGAGAGTTCATCGGGAGTCCGAAATTTTGTCGAGAGTGCTGTTGGAATTGGCCAAGAATGCATCGGGAGCTTACCGAAGGGTTTGTCCGATGTTTATCGAAAAGTTCGTCAGATGTTCGTGGAGCTCGCCGAGAAGATCGGAGCTTACCAAATAAGCTCGTCGAAACTCACTAAGATCGTCGTGAAGTCCAAGAGCTTGTTGGGAGTCCGTTGGAAGTTGTCGAGAGTTCGTTAGAAGACCGTTAGAAGTTCGCCAGAAGCTCACCGGAAGAAACCTTGACTTGTCGGATTTTATTTTCTTTAGTATATGTCTTTAATTTTTATAATTAGCATGTAATTAGGGTTTAGTTTGGGAGATAATCCCACTAACCCTGTTACGAGCCAATTGGCCCATAATTAGATTGGTTTAGGCCGGATTTAAGGCCCAACCAAGTTACTAAACCCTATCTGACGGTGGCACCACCAGACTAGGGTGGTGGAACCACCCTAGGCTCAAACTTCCAAAAGCCTAGGCGATGGTACTGCCTAGACTAGGCGGTGGTACCATCGGTAGTTAATAACTGCTATGCGATGGTACTACCCCAGGTCAGTAATTAAGACCCTATCTTGCAGTGGTATCGTCTAGTGCAAGGATCAACTAGTGGTAGTACCGCCAGGGTCAGGCAGTGGTACCACTAGTACCCCGAAAATCCAGGATGGGACCTTTTTTGGCTCTATTTTTGAAGTCAATTGAGGCTTATAAATACCCCTTACTTCTCAACTGGTTGAGCACAGAGAAGCAATAAGAACTAAACCGAAACTATAATGAAATAGCTTTCAAAAGTTGAGTGTTCACCTCCACCATTCTCTAACTGTAAAAATTTGTAAAAGGAGAGTGAGCCACTTGTAAAGTTCTGTAAATGGTGATTGATCTTTCTCCTTCAAGAATGATTGATAGTGGAAGCTGGTGACCTCATCAGAGGAGGTATTGGAAGTAGACATAAGTCGGACGACCAAACCACTATAAAATTGGCTTATTCTTCTCTTGATAAATAATTTACTTTTGCTACATTCAATTTATACTTCATTACAACTATCCAATTTCCTATTTTGTACTCTCTTACAAACTCACTCGAGTCAACGTCTTTCCAAAATGATTTTTGTAGAATGAAAAATTTTTATCGTATGAAGTTTTTCAAAATTGTTTAAATCTTTCTCTTTATCTACTGTACTAATTCATCCCCCCCCCCTCTTAGTACTATTCTTGATCCTAATAGTTGGTATTAGAGTGAGGCCACTCTCATTTTGGTTTTAAACCTAAGAAAGAAAACATTTGTCAGCAACCAAAAGGGTCACTCAATCGCATGTCCACCCATATTTAATGGGTCGGATTACACCTATTGAAAAATTCAGATGAGAATTTTTCTTATTTCTATGGATTTTGAATTATGGAACATTATCAAAAATTATTTTAAAAAGTCTTCTCTTCCAATGAACGATTAGAATGAGTTGGAGAAGAAGGCTTTCTCTCTAAATGCCAAGGCTATGAATGTCTTATTTTGTACTTTAGATAAGAATGAGTACAATCGTGTTTCTATTTATGAAACAACTTTCGATATTTGACACACACTTGAAGTCACACATGAAGGCACAAGTAGGGGTAAGGAGTAAAAAGTTAATCTTTTGGTTCATAGCTATGAATTATTTCATATGAAACCAAGCGAAATCTTTTGAGACATGTGCACTCGGTTTACGGATGTCGTCAATGGTCTAAAAGCACTTAGTAAAAAAATTTTAACTTTGAACTTATTAATAAAATACTAATCCCTTCCTAAAAGTTGGCATCCTAAAGTGACAGCCATACAAGAAGCAAAGGACTTGAATAACTTTCCGCTTAAAGAACTTATCGGGTTTTTTATGACCTACAAAATGACATGTATTGCATATGATGAACTTTAGAACAACCTTCCAAAGAACATGAAGTGTTAGGATCAAGAGTAGCACTAAGAGAGGGGGAGGTGAATTAGTGTAGTAGATAAAAATCAATGATTTAAATCGATTCCTAAAAAACATTATGCGTTGAGAAGTTTTGTTTGATGAAAACGATTTTGGCAAAGAAGATTGATTTGAGTGAATTCGTAAGAGAGTAGAAAAGGAGAGAATGAACAAATGTAGTGAAGTAAAGAATTGAATGCAACAATTAAAACTTACATAC
Organism: Musa beccarii; assembly: GCA_024322285.1. NCBI lineage: Eukaryota > Viridiplantae > Streptophyta > Magnoliopsida > Zingiberales > Musaceae > Musa > Musa beccarii. The sequence goes on along the minus strand of CM044396.1, from coordinate 34,969,163 downwards.
TAAGAGAAGAATGCAATGATTTATAATGGTTCGGTCAAATTGACCTACATCCACTCCCGAAACCTCCTCCGATGAGGTTACCAGCTTCCACTATCAATCCTTTTTGAAGGGGAAGGATCAAACACCCTTTTTACATAACTTTATAAGTGGCTCACACCCTTTTACAGAACTTTTACACTTTGGGAATTCAGGAGATGAACACTCTAACTTTTTAAGGCAATTTCACTATAGTTTTAGCTCAGTTCTTATCACTTCTCAATGTGCTTTACTAGCTGAGAAGTAATGGATATTTATAGGCTCAATTGGCTTCAGAATTAGAGCCAAAAGAGGTCTCATCCCAGATTTTTGGGTGCTGGAGGTACAATCCCAATTGACCCTGACACTAGGCGGTACTACCACCCAGTCTAGTAGTGCTACCACTTGATAGGGTCTCGGGCTCTATGGAGGGGTGGTACCATTGCTTGATAGGCAGTACCACTACTTGGTAGTTAATAACTATCGGGTGGTACCACCACCCAGTGGTCCTAGGAATCTATACCCTGGGCAATTCCACCGCCCCAGTCTGATAATGCCACCGCCAGACAAGGTCTAGCACTTTTAGATAGTCCTTGAATCCGGCCTAATCCAGTTAATTTAGGGGCCTAATTGGCCCCTACTAGGGTTAAAAGATTAACACCTAATCTTAACCCTAATTACGTGCTAACTACGAAATTGGAAACATATTCTAAGTAAAAAACATGGTCCGGCACATCAAGACTTCTTCCGGTGAGCTTCCGACGAACTTCCGACGGACTTCTAATGAACTCTTAGATATCTTCCAATGGACTTTCGGTAGGCTCTTGGACTTTACGGTGACCTTGGCAAGTTTCGATGAGGCTTCTTTGGCAAGCTCCGATCTTTCTCGGTGAGCTTCGTGAACTTCCGACGAACCTTCCGGTGAACTTCCTACAACCCTTCGGCAAGTCCCCGATTCATACTCGACTAATTCCGATAGCACTTCCGATGAACCTTCGGACTTTCGACGGATTCTCGAACTCCCAACGATTCGATCACACTTGACTCTAGCATGTCATTTTGCTTTAAGTCTTCATCGCTATCATAGTTAAACCTACATACTTTTCTCAATAATATGGATTAGATCAAATAATCTATCAATTGACTTCATCATCAAAATTCGAGATTCAATAATCTTCTCCTTTTTTATTATGACAATCAATTGATGACAGAGTTAACCTTAACTTCCCCTATCTATATATCATATTTGAGAAAAGAAACACTTGAATTTAAACTCCCTGAATTTAAGCAAAAACCGAGAAGTTACATACATTCAAACTTATCGACATTCTCAAGCATAATTTTTATCCCAAAATACGATACTTCGTATTTTTTATAATACAAAAATGATGTTAAGGCATGACATCTATTTTCAACTCCAATGTTGAATGATGATAGACAATCATCATTCCAACTAAAGATACCAACTTTAATTTTGAAATATAGCAAGAATCAAATGATATCAAATAATAGTTCACAATTCCAAGGCATGATATCAATTGGCGATATATCATTTCAATGATACATAAATGAAATCAAATTATCATATCAAGGCATGATACCAAATTCAAGCAAGATAAATAAGCATGATACGATAATGATCATAGAAAAATTAACATTTTAAGCATACATGTGTTATTTGCGATGCATATGATACATTCCATACAATTACGATACATAGCAATACACTTCAATAATTTGCAATGCATTTGATACATTTCATATATTTACGATACATTGCAATGCTTTTAATGATAGCAAGCATTTTACAATACAAAGCATGGCAATTGTTTTATGATACAAAGCATGTCATTAATTTGCTTTTATAATACAACACATTTTACAAGTTGCATGCCATCAAGTTGTCATCAATTTGTCACATTTCTCCCCCTTTGTCATCAACAAAAAGGAAATGGGCTATTAATACCAAATGTTATGATAGAACTTTTTGTGAAGATGGCAAAAAGAGAAGGATAAATCCATCAAGAAGAATTCATTCAAGATTAACGAAAAGCAATTCGTTCATTCTATTGAAAATTCATGTCATAGAAATAAATTCGTAAAATAGAAAAGATAGATCATCGAAGCAAAAATTTATAAAAATTTCTACTTTCCATGACATAAAGAAAAATTCATTCAAAATTCGTTAATGTCCGTTTTTCCACCAAGTAAAATTCGTGAGGTAGAAAAGAGATCGTTCAAGCATAAAAACTCATGATAAGAGTCATGGTGCAAATTATGTTCAAGAAAAGTCGAGATATTGAAAGTCATGAAAAGTTCATAAAAGCTCATGACATGATGTAAATATATGAAATCCAAATTTACCCAAGAGTTAAGAAATCTTTAAATTTGCACTTAGAGAAGTGAATGAAATCCAAATTGATTTCATGAGAGCATTCAAGCTATATAAAAAAGAATTATGAGAGCTTTTTCTTTTCATATAGAGTCCATGATGAAAAAATATGTATAAAAGAATAGTTCTGTGTGTCATGAAGGCACTTTGTTTAAGTTATTAAGAGTTTATCAAACTTCAAATTTCATGATATGAAAATATGAAAAGTAAATCATGAAAGTCATTTATTCATGCCAACGGAAATTGAGGGAGGATAAAATCAATAGAATCAATTTCACAAAGTCATTGAACGTGAATCATCAAATGTATATGATACTAAAAATCGTCAATTGATGAAGCAAGAGTATTAATCCAAGATTAGAGGAAGATAAAAATGAAAGCTCCATCTATGAAATCGAAAAGATGACACAAGATAATATGAAATTGGAAAAAGATGATATCAAGATAAGTGAGGGATCAAAATAAGTTCATGAAAACCGAAAAAATGATACTATAAAAAATTTCAAAAAGTGACAAACTCATGCAATAGGACAATTTAACATGCCTAATTCCATTCTAATGAAATCAAATTATTCTTTATTTAAGAATTTTACAAAGATATCCACCAATTGGTATTTTGTATTAATAAATTCTAAAGTAACATCATTGTTATTAACATGATCTCGTATAAAATGATGCTTAATGTCAATATGTTTAATTCTAGAGTATTGAATAAGATTTTTAGTCAAACATATAGCACTTGTTTTATCATATTTTATATGAATATTCTTTAAATGAATTTCATAATCTTCTAATGTATTTTTCATCCAAACAACTTGTGCACAACATGCACTTGCGGTTATGTATTCGGCTTCGACTGTAGATAGTGCAACCGAGTTTTGTTTCTTGGAAGACCAAGAAACTAGTGTATGTCTTAAAAATTGATATATTTCAGATGTGCTTTTTCTATTTATTCTATATCCGACAAACTCCACATCTGCATAAGCTATTAAATTAAAGTTATCAGATTATGGATACCATAATCCTAGGTTAGGAGTTCCTTTAAGATATTTAAAGATTCTTTTAATAGCTTTAAGATGAGATAACTTAGGATTAGCTTGAAATCTAGCATAAAGTCCTATACTAAACATGCTATCTGGTCTAGTTGCGATGAGGTAAAATAAACTACCTTTCATTCCCCTATATATTTTTTGATCAAAACTTTCTCGACTTTCGTTCATATTTTACTTAGTGGAAGTACTCATAGGAGTGTTGATGGCCTTTGAACCATTCATATTGAATTGTTTTAACAATTTTAATGCATGTTTGGTTTGACTAAAAAATATGCTATCACTAAGTTATTTAATTTATAATCCTAAAATGAAGATTAGTTCATCCATTAGACTCATTTCAAACTCTTGGCTCATATACTTGGCAAATGATTCACATAATGATTCGTTTATAGAACCAAAGATAATATCATCTATATAAATTTGAATAATAAGAAAATTATTTTTAAAATTTTTAATAAATAATTTAGTATCGACCTTACCTTTATAGAAATTATTTTAAATAAGAAAAGAGTTAAGCCTCTCATACCAAGCTCTTGGGGCTTGTTTTAATGCATAGAGAACCTCAGTCAATTTAAACACATGATTAGGAAAAAAAGAGTTCTCGAAACCAGGTGGTTGTTTAACATACACTTCTTCGGAAATAAAACCATTTAAGAAAGTGCTTTTAACATCTATTTGAAATAGCTTAAAATTATAATTACTAGCATAGACAAGGAGCATCCTTATGACTTCTAATCTTACCACAAAAGCGAAAGTTTCTTCGTAATTGATACCTTCTTCTTGGTTGAAACCTTTGGCCACTAATCTAGCTTTATTTCTAACTATGATACAAAGTTCATCTTGCTTGTTTCTAAAGACCCATTTAGTACCAATAACTAAATGGTCACTAGGTCTAGGAACAAACTTAGACACCTCATTTCTTTTAAATTGGTTCAATTCTTCTTACATTGTGATGACCCATGAATCATCTTTTAAGGCCTCGTTAATCCATTTAGGTTCAATTTGAGAAAGAAAAGCGATATTAGCACAAAAATTCTTAAAATAAGAACAAGTTTAAACTCCTTTTGATGTGTCTCCTCTAATTAGCTCCTTAGGATGAGTATCTATATACTTTCATTCCTTATGTAAGGAAATTTCGAAAGAAGATGTATCCAAGTTGTTATTTGGAGGAAAGGTTTTGTTCAAATTTAAACCATTAAAATCAAGATCATCATCAAAATCATTTTTCTTAAATTTAGAAACTTTATTGAAAACAATATGAATAGATTCTTCTATAACCAAAGTTCTTTTATTAAAAACATGAAAGGTCTTAGAAATAGAAGAATAACCTACAAAAATGCCTTCATCAGATTTTGCATCAAACTTTTCTAAGACATCTTTTTCATTTGATATAAAACATTTACAACTAAAAACTTTCAAATGCAAAACGTTTGGTTTTTTGTTATTTCATAATTCATAAGGAGTGTTAGAGAGAGATGGTCTTACTAGAACCCTATTCATAACATAACAAGTCGTATTAACAGGTTCGGACCAAAAGAATTTGGGTAAACTATATTCATTCAACATGGTTCTTGTCATTTCTTGTAAATTCATATTCTTTCTTTCTACTACTCCATATTGCTGAGGATTCCTCGGAGTAGAGAAATTATGGTTGTAACTATTAGATTCACAAAAGTTTTGAAAATCATGATTTTGAAATTCACCACCGTGATCAGTCCGAATCGATGAAATTATATAACCTTTTTCATTTTGAACAAGTTTGCAAAACTTCAAGAAACACTTAAAATAATCACTTTTGTGTGCCAAGAAATATCTCCAAGTGTATCTACTATAGTCATCTATGATTACAAAGGCATATTTGCTACCTCCTAGGCTTGTTGTATCAATTGGTTCAAATAAGTCCATATAGATCACTTGCAATGGTCTAGAGGTACTTATTTGATTCTTTAATTTAAAACTATTTTTTATTTATTTTCCTAGTTGACAAGCATCACACACTTTGTCTTTAACAAACTTAATATTAGGAATTCCTTTCGCTAATTCTTTAGATGAGATTTTAAAGATTAGTTTCATGCTTACATGGCCTAATCTCCTATGCCAAAGCCAAGCATCGTCATTCAAAACCAAAAAGTACATTTCATTACTAAGTTCATCAATGTTAATAGTATAAACATTATTTTATATTAGGACAATCATAGATGTATTATTTTGTAGTTTTTTAATGATGTAAGCATTAGATTCAAATCTTATTATGTATCCTTTATCACATAATTGACTAATGCTTAAAAGATTATGCTTTAAGCCATCTACTAACAACACATCATCAATTAAAAGTTTGATTTGTTACCTATGGATCCCTTGCCAATAATGATTTTACCCTTATTGTTGTCTCCGAAGGTGACATATCTTTCGTCTTTACTAGTGAGCTTAGAGAATTATGATGGATTTTTGGTCATATGCTTTGAGTATCCACTATCAAGGTACCATCTCTTGCTCCTAGCTTGTGATGGTGAATGTGTCTACAAAAGAGGATAGCTTTTAGGTACCCATTTTACCTTGGGTGCCTCAAAAATTGATCTACTTGTTTTATCATTTTATATTAAATTTCTTATGGTTCCTTTAGGAACCCATATCAACTTATGTGGACTAAGTTTATTAAACAGACATTTGTAAATAACATGTCCGGGTTTGCAACAAAAGTTACACTTTATGTGAGGTGATACATGCAAAGTAGGTCCTTTAACGAAAGTGGTTGGATTTCGGTAAGATCCACTCACAAATCCAATTTCACTCTTCTTATGGACGTGACCCTTATTAGCAAGGATCATGTCCAAAGACTTGCTATCAACCTTAAATTTATCTAAGGTTTCTTTGAGTAGCAAGTTCTCTTTCTCAGGTGCCTCCAAGTGTTCACACTTAGAGCATGGAGGTAAAGGAGTATTGTATTTAAGATTTACAAATTTATTAACTAAGAAAGTATGCTCTTTTTTCAACAAATTAAATTTTTCACTAATTACTCTACACTCGTCAAACAATTCATGAAAAGTATTCGAAAGCTCATCAAAAGTTCAATTTTCATTTAATAAATTACTCACCTCTTCTCCGATAGCCATTAATGCGAAGTTGGCGACCTCCTTGTTGCTTGGTTCTTCGTCTTTAGAGCCACTTGAATCATCCCATATTGCCTTTAGTGTCTTCTTCTTCTTCGGTTGCTTCTTCTTTGCGTGGGGGTATTCACTTTTGAAATGCCCTAGCTTCTTGTATTTGTAGCACATTACTTGTTCCTTTTTGGGTTCAAGTTTATTTTCTCTGATAGCCATTAATGCAAAGTTGGTGACCTCCTTGTTGCTTGGTTCTTCATCTTCAGAGCCACTTGAATTATCTCATGTTGCCTTTAATGTCGTCTTCTTCTTCGGTTGCTTCTTCTTTGCTTGGGGGCATTCACTTTTAAAATGCCTCGGATTCTTGCATTTGTAGCATATTACTTGTTCCTTTTTAGGTTTAAGTTTATTTTTAGAGTCATTTTTAAATTTATTTCTTCTTATAAATTTTTTAAATTTTTGAGTCAAAAGTGCAAGTTCATCATCATAGTCCTCATAACTTGAAGATTCTTTCAAGTGGTCTTCTTGCATTCTCAATATCATACCCTTCTTGTTCTTTGGAATGGAGTTCTCAAGCTCATCATAAGCGTTGCAAGTCCTCTCATAGGTCATTAATGACTCAATTAGTTCTTCGAGAGAAAAGTTTTTTAAGTCCTTGGCCTCTTGAATAATTGTCACTTTAGGATCCCAACTCTTTGGAAGGGGTCTTAAAATTTTAGTTACAAGTTCAAAATTAGAAAAACTTTTCCCAAGTGCTTTTAGTCCATTGACGACATCCATAAAACGGGTGTACATGTCTCCAATTGACTCACTTGGTTTCATCCGAAATAACTCATAAGAATGTACTAAAAGATTGATTTTGACTCTTTCACTCGATTAGTACCTTCGTGAGTGATTTCAAGAGTATGCTAAATATCAAAAGTTGATTCGTAAATTGAAACATGATTAAATTTATTTTTGTCTAAGGAGCAAAACAAAGAAGACTTTTGGAAGTCATTTTCAATAATGTTCTAAAGTTTAAAATCTATAGAAATAAGAAAAATTTTCATGCAAGTCTTCCAATAAGTGTAATCCGACCCATTGAATATTAGCGGACGTGTGATTGAGTAACCCTCTTGCATGCCGACAAATGCCATCTCTCTTGGGTTTTAAACCAGAATTAGAGTGACCTTGCTCTGATACCAACTGTTAAGATCAAGAATGGTACTAGGGGGGTGAATTAGTGCAGCGGATAAAAATCGATGATTTAAACCGATTCCTGATAAACGTTGTGCATTGTGAAGTTTTGTCAGAAGAAAATGATTTCAACAAAGAAGATTGATTCGAGTGAATTCATAAGAGAGTAGAGAAGGAGAGAATAAATGAGTGTAGTGAAGTAAAGAATTAAATGCAATAATTAAAACTTTCGCACCAAGAGAAGAACATAACGATTTATAGTGGTTTGGTCGAATTGACCTATGTCCACTCCCGAAACCTCTTTTGATGAGGTTACCGGCATCTACTATCAGTCCTTCATGAAGGAGAAGGATCAAACACTCCTTTTATAGAACTTTACAAGTGGCTCAAACCCTTTTATAGAACTTTTACACTTGGAAATTTGGGAGGTGAATACTTTAACTTTTCAAGGCAATTTCACTGTAGTTTTGGCTCAATTCTTATCACTTCTCAATGTGCTTTACCAGCTGATAAGTAAGTGGTATTTATAAGCTCAATTGGCTTCAAAATTAGAGACAAAAGAGGTCCTATCCCGAATTTTTGGGTGTTGGTGATACCACTGCCTATCACTGGTGGTACCATCACTAGTTGACCTTGATATTGGGCAGTACTACCGCCTAATAGGGTCTCAGACTTTGTGGAGGGGCGGTACTATTAGTCATAAGTGCCCTATAAACCAATCACGTTAGTGATGACACTTGTGATTTGATATGCATTCATTTTACTTATTATTATTTAGTATTTTATCACTTTATCTTACGTGTTGCATATATTGTGATGTTCATGGATCTGTGCAATGGGAGTCGAATCGTGATGAGATCACGATAATGAGACCAATTTACCTTTAAACACATATCCTAAATAATTCCAATCATAGGTTACTCGAGAAGGACATCGAGATAACCAAACAGACTGGTATGTTGTATACCCATCCATATGATGGAGGTGACTGGTCTCATAATTGCTCATGTGGGGACACTTAGGATACATTATAGGTGCTCATTAGAGAATGAGTTTATTGATTGATCCACCCATGGAATGCTAGATGGTAGATGATACCTTATTGTCAGACAGCGATTCCGTAGTCCTAGTAGTGTATCTGGTCCTTAGACTTGAGACACCAAGGATGTCCTGTATGAGTACTCCACTCTTTGATACAGGACTTATAAGTTTAGAAGCTCCAAATCTAGTATAGCCGGTCATTGGAAGTGGTAGCCAACCTTATGAGGGCTATTGAGTGTCAATAGAGGATCATCCGCTCTTGGTATCTTAAGAGGAATATCTTATATGTTCTTACTTAAATAAATCCTTAACCAAGATTATTCGGATTGAGAGAGAAAGAGTTCTCCGGAAAAATCTAATTAAAGCGAGACTCAAGGAGAGACTGTATGTGCCTAATAGCACCATGGATGAGGGACTATAGGTACATGATAACTGAGGATAGATAGGTCTAAAGGATTAGATTCTCTTGTATCATTTGGGGACTGTGGTGTAATGGCCTAGTATGTCTGCAGTCGATGAGTCGAGTAAATTATTATAAAGATAATAATTTATTAAGTCATGAGTTCTGACAAGTATGACTCACGGCTAGCTCGATATTAGGCCTAAAGGATCATACACATATGGTAGGTGTCGTTATGAGTAGATGTTCGGATATGAGATATCCGTCGGAGCCCCTATCTTATTGGATATCCATTAAGCCCTTGAATTATTGGATCCTAGGATGAAATCCAATAAGGACTAATAAGAGATTATTAGGTAGAGACCCACTAATCCAAGAGGTTTGGGTAATTGGATGGAGATCCAATACCCAATAGGGCAATATCCATTAGGGTTAAGTTGACAGGGGATCTCTATAAATAGGAGGGAGCCAAAGGCCCATAGGCTAGGGTATTTTGGCATCCACCTTCTATTCTCCTCCTCCTCTGCTCCTCAACCAGTAGCCCTAGATTGGGGTGAGTGGACAGCAAGAAGGGTCAGCCCCTTCTTGATCACGTAGTGCGTACTATGAGGAGATTTGGGTAGCAATTTGAGGAGCATCATTGTAGCCCCTATCATGTGGATTATCACTAGATAGGAGGAAATTTGAACTCTTTCATCTATTCCTATGGATCTATAGGAATTCAGGGATATATGATCTCTCTAGGTAATTTTCTTACACGTAGTTTTTTGATTTTGCGGGTTTTTACGCACCAACTTTTGCATGATGATAAGAACCTCTTTTTATGTGGGAAATCTATGATTTTTGTTTTTATTCTTCCACTAAGCATATGATGTCTTCACAGATTTTCCAACAGTGCTATCAGAGCCAGGTTGCTCATGCAAAAGATTGGCTTTTAAACTGCGTGTATTATGTTCAATCGTGTAAGAATTGTTTTGTGCGATTGTAGCAATTTTTTATTGTAGATATCAAATATGTGCTGCAATTTATTTCTCTGTTATAAGGTGTTTTACAAAGGGCTTTTGATGCCAAATATGTTGGCATAAAAGAGGAAGAAAGGGTAGCAACTGTTGCTGCCCCTTTAGATTGGCCAATGGCTGCTTGTAGCCTTGGCCGAGAGCTTTTCTTACTGCTCTTGGCCTGGCCAAAAGTAGTAGGAATGAGAACAACAAGGCTGCCCTCAACTTGCTGCATGGAAGCCCTTGTAGGAAGGTTTCTTGGCTACAAGGGGCACCCCTAGCGGCTAGGGTTTCTTGGCCGCAAGGGTTACCCTAGTGGCCAGGACTCCTAGCCGCATGGGGCAAGCTGGCGGCCAGGTTTCCTAGCCGCCCAAGGCTGCCCTGTAGCTAGGGTTTTCTGGCTACAAGGGACTCCTTAATGGCTAGGGTTTTCCAATCATGCAAGGCAGCTTTGTGGCCTAAGATTCTTGGTCATAAGGGAGCCCTTAGTGGCTAAGATTTCCTAGCCACATAAGGAACTTCCTGCCATATGAGGATACCCTATGGTAGGGTAACCTAGAGGGTAGTAAAGTAATTAATTAAATAGTTTAATTAATTATAATTATTATGATCAAGTAATCCTACATGATGATGATATGTATATATGATGTATGATGTGGTCGGATGATCATGGACCTTGTGATGTGTGTGTACATGTGATTATTATTATTATTGGGGCTTGTGAGTCTCCATTTTTTTTTTCGTTTATTGTTAGGCCTATATACTTATAATTAAGTTGTAATTACATGAGGAGGCATGGCAAGAGCATGGAAGCGATAGCGAGATCCACGAGGATGAAACGGATGATCACGACACATGGAGATGCGTCAAAATGTCAATGGAACCGACGAGGATGAGATGGATGATCCAAGAGCATAGAGACACACCATTGCATACATAGATCTTGATGTGAGTGATTGAGCCCACTAGCTCAGGCTTGATCACATTATTTAGGATGTGGTCCATGATCATCTGGTGTGATTGCTCATATGATGTGTGATTATATATACACATACTAGATACATATATATTTGCATATGATGTAGATATATATTAAATATGTATGTGTGTGACATGTCATATTAGGAGACCGAATAAAAAACTCCCTTTACTAATAATATTAAGTCAATAAACATGAGGCAATTAGATTGACCTATATGGCCTTCCATCATTATAGGTAGGAATCGATTCCTAATATAAGTTGAGTTAGTCGAGTCCCTCGAGACTCACCTATACTGCGATTCGCTATCTTATCTACAGCATAGAGATGTCACCGATGACCTGAGTACATGGTATACTTGGTCGAGTCCCTCGAGGGTATATCATTGAATCGGACTCATCTTGTAACAATGGTGATGACTTAACCAAACATCATGGTTGGTCGAGTCCCTCGAGGTCATGGTGGTTCAGAGGTCAAATAGGACGGGAATCACAAGGAGTTATGATTGATAAGAGTTGCATACCTTTACGGGCTTAACATGATTATTGAGTCTCTCAAGGTTACGTTAAGATGCTGATTGAATCTCGATCCCCACTAGAGATCCGTCGAGGTGTCTTCGATTCACATACCGGAGGGAGTTATGTGTTTCACAAAAAATTAGTGGGAGTAGATTAAGATAGAAGTCCTTATCTTAATTATTTAAATTTTACAAAGTATGTATGTTATTTATTTCTATTACATTTTAGAAAAATATCGCTTTCAAATCCTTTACGTGGCATACTTGATGCCAACTGCCTCACTGGTCTAAATTATATGGATTGGCTTCGTAATCTGAGAATCATTCTCACAGTAAAGAAAATCGCATGCGTCCTTGATACAGTGATCCATACGCTCAATGAAATGGCAAGCGAGGATGAGATCGCTCACTATGTGAAGTACATAGATGATTCTACTCTTACTCAGTGTTATATGTTGGCCTCTATGACTCCTGAGTTACAGAGACAACATGAAAATATGGATGCCAATTTCATACTCTTGTATCTCTACAAACTATTTGAGGAACAGGGAAGAACTCAACGATATAAGATATCAAAGAGTTTCTTTCCTGCTAGGATGACTGAGGGGACACTGGTTCAAAACCATGTCCTTAAGATAATTGAGTGGATAGAGAAACTCATAAGTCTAGGAATGGTCCTAGATAATAACCTATGTATGAATCTTGTGCTTTAGTCCCTACTAGATTCTTTTTCTTAATTTATAATGAATTTCAATATAAACAAAATTGAGGTGACCCTCCCAGAGCTCCTTAATATGTTGAGAGAAGTAGAGAGCACCATCAAGAAGAGAAGCTAGTTCTCTATGCTGGCGAGACCAGAAAAGAAAGGAAGGTTGAGAAGTCTCTTAAGAAGGGGAAGGGTAAGAGCAAACTGGGTAAGGCAAAAGTTGCGAAGAAAGACCCAGCAAAAGACAAAGGCCAATGCTTCTACTAGGGTAAAGATGGGCATTGGAAGAGGAACTACAAGGAGTACCTTGTAGAGAGGGCAAAATAGAAGCTTGGAGAAGTTTCAGGTACATTCTTGATCAGTCTCCATTTGTCAGAATCTTATGGTAACATATGGGATTGGATATCGGGAGTGCTTATCACATATGTAATTCATTGTAGGTTCTGGTAGGACCTAGGAGATTGAAGAGAGGTGAGATGGACCTCAAGATGGGTAATGGAGCAAAAGTTGCTGTAGTGGCTATTGGTGAGGTCACCCTATATCTTCTTGGTGGAGCTATTATTGCATTAGATGCATGCTATTATATTCCTTCTATTATCAAAAATTTATTTCTATTTCATGTTTGTAGTTAGTGGATATAAATTAGTTTTTGAGAAAAATGGTTGTTCAATATCATTAGATGATAAGATCATCACTAGAGGAATGTTACATAATGGTTTATTTATGCTAGACACAACTCCACACATCATGAGTGTAAGTGAGTCTAAGAGGAAATGAGAAGAGGTGAATAATACATATTTGTGGTATTGTAGGCTAGGTCATGTCCATGAGGGAAGGATTTAAAAGTTGCTAAAGGATGGATATCTAGAACCATTTGACTATGAGTCATATACGACTTGCGAACCTTACCTTCGTGGAAAGATGACCAACTCTCCATTTAGTGAAACTGGAGAGAGAATCACTAAGTTGTTGGGACTCATACATAGTGATGTATGTAGCCCCATGTCAACTCATGTCATAGGTGCTTACTTCTATTTCATTACTTTCATTGATGATTTCTCATAATACGGATATGTATACTTGATGAAGTACAAATCTGAGTCCTTTGAGAAATTCAAGGAATATAAGAATGAAGTAGAGAACTAGACTGGAAAGAGTGTTAAAACCCTTCGATCATATCGAGGAGGTGAGTCCTTGAGTACAGAGTTCACCCATTTCCTTAGAGACTATGAGATTCTGTCCTAGTGGACACCTCCTTATACACCACAGCTCAATGGTGTATCAAAAAGGAGAAATCACATATTGTTAGATATAGTACGATCTATGATGAGTTTCACCGACCTACCCATCTCATTTTGGGGATATGCCCTAGAGACCGCAGCTTACCTTCTGAACAGAATTCCAACTAAGTCAGTGGTGTCTACTCTATATAAGATATGGAAAGGAAAGAAGCCCGATCATAAGATTGTTAAGATTTGGGGTTGCCCTGCTCACGTCAAAAGACACAACCCCAACAAGTTGGAATCCAAGACAAAACAATGCAAGTTTGTGGGAAACCCCAAGGAAACTTATGGGTATTATTTCTATCACCCTAAGGACCAAAAGGTCTTTATAGCCAAGAGAGCAGTGTTCCTTGAGAAGAAACACATTCTTGGTGGAGACAATGGGAGCATGATAAAGTTGAGTGAGGTTGGAGAACCGAGCTCAAGCACCATTCCATAGCTAGAGTCTATTCAGATACCTAGTACACAAGTTTCAATTTTACGTAGGTCCGATAGAGTATCCTATCCTCTTGAGAGAGTGGGACATATTAGAAAAGAGGATGTTGAGGATATTGATCCTCAGACCTACGAGGAGGCTATTATGAGTATAGACTCTAGAAAATGGCAAGAAACCATGAATTTAGAGATGGATTCCATGTACTCCAATAAGGTTTAGAACCTAGTTGATGCACCCAAGGGTATTATACCCATTGGATGCAAGTGGATCTTCAAAAAGAAGATTGGAGTAAATGGAAAGGTAGAGGCCTATAAGGTAAGACTAGTAGCTAAGAGATATCATCAAAGGCAAGGTGTTGACTATGATGAAACTTTGTCACCCATAGTCATGCTAAAATCTATTCGAATTCTATTGGCTATTGCAGTACACTATGATTATGAGATTTGGCAGATGGACATAAAAATCGTATTCCTTAATGGCAACCTTGAAGAAGAGGTGTATATAATATAGCTTGAGGGATTCATGTCCAGGAATAGTCCAGATAAGGTATGCAGGTTGCTTAGATCCATTTATGGACTGAAGCAAGCTTCTCAAAGTTAGAACATAAAATTTGATGAGATGATCAGATCTTATGACTTCGTTAAAAACGAAGATGAGCCTTATATATACAGGAAGATAAGTGAGAGCATTATCACTTTTCTGGTACTGTATGTGGATGACATTATGATTATTAAAAATGATGTAGGAATACTCTCTACAGTAAAGGCTTGGCTATCTAGACACTTCTCCATGAAGGTCTTAGGGGAAGCATCCTGCATATTGGGGATTTGGATCTATAGAGATAGATCCAAGATGATTCTTGGCTTGTCCCTGTCCAAGTACATAGATATTATTGTCAAAAGGTTTGGCATAGAAAATTCCAAGAAATGTCTCATACCAATAAGACATGGAATATCACTTTCTATGAGTATGTCCCTAAAGACTCCTAAAGAAAGGGCAGACATGGATAGGATACCCTATGCTTTAGCGATAGGGTCTATCATGTATGCTATGCTATGTACCAGGCCTGATATAATGCATGCTCTGAGTGTCACGAGCAGGTATCAAGTAGATCCAAGCTTGGAGCACTGGAAAGCAGTAAAGTGTATCCTTAAGTAGTAGAGAAGAACTAAGGATCTTTTATTGATATATGGAGGTAGTAACCTCAAGGTTGAGGGCCACACGGACTCGAGCTTTTAGTCCGATATCGATAATAGTAAGTCTAATTCAGGGTATGTGATCACCCTGAATGAAGGAGCAGTGTACTGGAAGAGTTCCAAGCAAAACACTACTACTGACTCGACCATAGAGGCAGAGTACATTGGTGCAGCAAAGGCAGCAAAGGAGGGAGTCTGGATGAAGAAGTTCATCATAAATCTAAGAGTCGTGCCAAGCAACGAGGAGCCGATTCCCTTATATTGCAACAATAATGGGGCGATTACTCAAGTGAAGGAACCCAGGTCTCATCAGAAGTCAAAGCACGTTCTGAGGAGGTTCCACCTGATAAGAGAGATTGTTGCCCGAAGAGATATACCCATGGAAAGAGTTCTATATGAAGATAACATTATAGATCCACTGACAAAGCCATTATATCAGATTTCCTTTGAGAGTCACAGGGGTCTGATGGGGATTAGACACATAGGTGATTGACTTTAGGTCTAGTGGGAGATTACTAGTCATAAGTGCCCTACAAGCCTATCACGTGAGTAATGACATGTGTGACTTGATATGCATTATTTTTGCTTATTATTATTTGACATTTTATCACTTTATCTTGCATATTGCATATATTGTGATGTCCATGGATCTATGCAATGGGAATCGGATCATGATGAGATCACGATAATGAGATCGATTCACTTTTAAACACAAAGCCTAAATAATCCCAATCATAGGTTACTCGAGAGGGACATCGAGATAACCGAATAGACTGGTGTATTGTATATCCATCTAAATGATAGAGGCGGCTGGTCTCATAGTTGCTCATGTGGGGACACTAACGATACAATACAGGTGCTCCTTGGAGATTGAGTTTACTGATTGATCCACCCACAGAATGCTGGATGGTAGATGATACCTTATTGTTAGACAGTAGTTCCATAGTCCTAGTAGTGTATCTGGTCCTTAGACTTGAGACACCAAGGATGTCCTGTATAAGTACTCCACTCTTTGATACAGGACTTATAAGTTTAGAAGCTCCAAATTTAGTATAGCCGGTCATTGGAAGTGGTAGCCAACCTTACGAGGGCTATTAAGTGTCAATAGAGGATCATCCGCTCTTGGTATCATAAGAGAAATATCTCATATATTCTTGCTTAAACAAATCCTTGGCCAAGGTTGTTCAGATTGAGAGAGAAATAGTTCTCCGGGAGAATCTGATTAAAGCGAGACTCAAGGAGAGACTATATGGGTCTGACAGTACCATACCTAGTATAGGGTCTCTGGGATATTAGATGGATGAGAGACTATAGGTACATGATAACTGAGGATAGATATGTCCAAAGGATTGAATTTCCTTGTATCATTTGAGGACTACGACATAGTGGCCTAGTACATCTGTAGTTGATGAGTCAAGTGAATTATTATAGAGATAATAATTTACTGAGTCAGGAGTTCTAACAAGTATGACTCATGACCAGCTCGATATTGGGCCTAGAGGATCACACACATATGGTAAGTGTCGCAATGAGTAGAGGTTTAGATATGAGATATCCGCCGGAGCCCCTATCTTATTGGATATCCATTAAGCCCTTGAATTATTAGATCCCAGGATGAGATCCAATAAGGCTAATAAGAGATTATTGGGTAGAGACCCACTAATCCAAGAGGCTTGGGTAATTGGATGGAGATCCAATAGCCAACAGGATAAGATCCATTAGGGTTAAGTTAATAAGGGACCTCTATAAATAGGAGGGAACCAATGGCTCATAGGCTAGGGTATTTTGGCATCTACCTCCTATTCTCCTCCCTCTATCCTCCTCAGCCAGCAGTCCTAGATTGGGGCGTATAGATAGCAAGAAGGGCCGGCCCCTTCTTGATCGCGTAGTGCGTACTACGAGGAGATTTGGGCAGCGATTTGAGGAGCGTCATCGCAGTCCCTACCGTGTGGATTATCACTAAAGAGAAGGACATTTGAACTCCTTTATCTAGTCCTATAGATCTATAAGAATTCAGGGATATAAGATCTCCCTAAGTAATTTTCTTATGCGTAGTTTTTTGGTTTCATGGGTTTTTGCACATCAACTTTTACATGACAATAAGAACCTCTTTTTCTATGGAAAATCAATGATTTTTGTTTCTGTTCTTCTACTGCACATATGATGTCACTGCAATTAATAAATATCAGGCAGTACCATTGTTGACTTGGGCAGTACCACTACCTAGTGGTCCTAGGAATCTATACCCTGGGTAGTTCCACCGCTAGACAAGGTCCAGCACTTCTGGATAGACCTTGAATTTGGCCCAATCTAGTTAATTTACGAGCCCAGTTAGCCCCTACTATGGTTAAAAAATTAACACCTAATCCTAACCCTAATTACATACTAACTATAAAATTGTAAACATATTCTAATCAAAAAATATATTCTGGCATATCAAGACTTCTTCTGGCGAGCTTCTAGCAAACTTCTGACAGACTTCTGATAAACCCTTGGACATCTTCCAGTGGACTTCCAGCATGCTCCCAGATTTTACGATGACCTTGGCAAGTTCCAATTAGTCTTCTTTGGCAAGCTTTGATCTTTCTTGGTGAGCTCCGTGAACTTTCGATGAACCTTCTGGTGAACTTCCGACAACCCTTCGACAAGCCCCTAGTTCATTCTCGGCTAATTCCAATAGCACTTCCAATGAACTTTTGGACTTCTGACGAACTCTTGAACTCCCAACAATTCGATCGTACTTGACTCTGGCATGTCATTTTGCTTTACGTCTTCATTGCTATCGTAATTAATTCTACACACTTTTCTCAATAATAAGGATTAGTTCAAATAATCTATCAATTAATTTCATCCTCAAAATCCGAGATTCAACAGAAAGGATTTGGCACTTAAAACCAAATAAGACCACTTTGGGAGAAAACGCAAGTGACGACGATGATGATGATGATGACTTAGCACTTCTTACAAGAAAGTTTAAAAAATTCATAAAAAGAAACGAAATTAAACAAGACACTAAGTACAAAAGTGAACTAAAAAAAGACTCAATAATATGCTATGAATGTAAGAAGCTTGGACATTTCAAAAAATAAATGTCCCTAGATGAAGAAAAAGCTCCCAAAGAAAAAGAAGGAGCTCAAAGCTACTTGAGATGACTCAAGCACATCCGAAGATGAGAAGCCTACCAACAAAGAAGAAGTTACAAATTACGCACTAATGACATTTGGCAATGAGATAAGTGACTTAATTAAAGCTAATTTATCTTGTGATGAATTATTGAATATTTTTCATGATTTGTTTGATGAATGCAAATTAGTTAGTGAAAAGTATAAATTGTTAAAAAATGATTATGCTTCTTTCTCCAGTGAACTTGAAAAATTAAAAAATGAGCATGACAATTATATGTTAAACTTATGTACTCAATGTGAAGAATTAGTCATTTAAAAAAAATTATTATTACAACAAGTTTTAAAAAAATTTAAAATTAGAATCAAATCTTTAAACATGATCCTTGCTAATAAGGGTCATGTTCATAGAAAGAAAAGAATTAGCTTTGTGAGTAACACTCAACAAAAGTCAACTATCTTCGTTAAGAGACTAACTTTACATGTTTTACCCCAAAACAAATATAACTTTTGTTATAAATTTGGATATTGTACTTATAAATGTCTATTTAAAAGGTATAGTCCATATAAATTAATTTGGGTACCTAAAAGAAAAACTCATTTCTTGTAGATGTGTTTACAATCACAAGCTAGGAGCAAGAGATGGTACATCGATAGTGAATACTCAAGGCACATGATTGAAGATTCAACTTAATTTTCTAACCTTACTAGCTAAAACAACAATAATAAGAAAAGATCATTTGAATTAAATAATTGAAACATGTTGATTTTTGTTATGATAAACTTTTTAATTAAAGATCGTCTATGCATTGTCTTGAATGATGATGCATAGTGTTTGTATGGAATACTATAGCATACTAGTATTAAAGCTATTGAACATTAGCTATTTTTAATCATATAGGAAACTATCTACATTACTTTTATTGGATTTCCCGAAAAGTGATTTTGATGATAAGTTTGGATTTCTTTCATATGAGATATTATGTCGGTATCTATGACTTAATATGTATCATGTATGAAACAAGTTTTCATGATTTTAAAAAATGTTTATCGAAACAATTCTTAATTCTTTCACTTGATATTTAAGAATTGAGATGATTTCAGGTTTTTCATTAACTACTCTCATACGATTCTTCTTGGTACTAACTAAGGAAAAGATTTATCCAAATAAACCAAAATATATCACTAAACATTTTTATGTTTATAACTTGAATTTCACTATATATAATTTCCTTGTATTATGATTTGTATTTTTCATGATGTGATTGAATCACTATTGAAAAAGTAGAGAAATTTGATGGGTTGCACTTCTCAAAAGAAATAAAAAGCTTACGCTATTCAATAAGCAAAGAGTGACTTGAATGCTAAATATGAGATTATTATTATTAACTTGAATGATTGCTTGATTGGATGATTGATTTAAATATTGAATGTTAGCACCATTGGAATATTAGATGTTAAATAATGAAGCTTGAATGGTTGAATGATTAAAATTATGCTTGAAATAAGCTAAAAGCAATACACCAGTGGTAGCACAGCCAGGGCACACTAGCCATATGCGGTAGCACCACCCGAGATCTAACCATATAAAAGGGCCTTTTAGGACCAGTGGTAGAACTACCCCCAACACCTCCTACACCCCTTAAAACCCTTCACCTCTCATTCTTCTTACTCCTCCTCTAGAAACCCAAGAAAACTACTATCTTCTACAAATTTGAGGATCAATCTCAACCCTCTTGGAGATCACTACAAGGGTAATTCTTAAAACTTTTCCCTCAATTTGTTGCTTGATCTTGCTTTTTATATGTAGTTCTTTCAATGATAATACATGTAGTTCTATGACACCTAGAAGATCCTCATAGGATAAAGGGAAGAGGAGATTTGATGAGACCTATAACTCTATACTCTTTGACTCCAATGAGTATATCCTTAAATTTCTAATCTTTGAATTTAGAAGTGTGCATGAGGAAAAATATGTAGATCTAGAAGAGTCAAGTGATTTGGAACTAATTCAATGGTTCGCTAACTTAGAAGTCCCTCTAATTCTACAAATTAATGAACCCATTTATTCTAGACTTGTTTGATTTTTTTATAATAATCTGCATGTGAATGAAAATGATAGGGTATCGACTTATCTCTTTTGGCATCACATATCCATTACAGATAGCATAATTTGCAACCTTATAGAGATTCTTGAGAAAAGAAGAGGTTGCTACTTTAGAGGACAATGAGACACAAAATCAATTGGAATTACATACTCTGAGGCTTTAGGTACTATTTTTGGAAATCCAAATTTGTCTATCATTCTAAAAAGCTATGAACATTTGCTACCTTTCAATACTAAAGTGCTTCATCACATCATGATAAGTATTTTACTTCCAAAACAACACCATCATGATGAAGTTAGTCAAATGAAATTAGGAATGATGGATTGAATTATGGTAGGACATGATAACTATTTTTAGATATTTGATATGGCAGAACATGATTGAATTATTAACGAAAGATATGATGCTTCCATATGGTGGCTTAATCACTAGACTAATACATGCACATGGCATTGTAATTCACCAGATGATGAAATCATGAAGCTAGACATATTTAATATTATCAATAGAAACCTTCTAAGAAGATTAAGATGTCGCAAGAAATGGTAGTTGGACTAGATTACTTAGGAGAACTGATCCTCCCTCACCTGAACTAGAACTAGAAACATCTATACATAAGGAAAATCAATCTCCTCCTATTAGTCCTTTTGAGGTAGCACCTATGGAGCCAGCACCTTCCTCATTTGTCGATCCCATAGTGACTTGATTGGATCAAATTAAACTTCGTCAAGATCATATCTTAATCGAGATACAACAAATTTATCAACAACTTAACACTTTATTTAGATATTTTGGTTTACCATCACCTAAATAGCTTGTATATTTCTACTTCCTTCTTATTGATGACAAAGGAGGAAGAACTCTTTTTGTACTTCTTGATATGTTATACTTCTTGTCTTGAACTCTATAGTGTACTTTAAGATGTTATGTACTTTTCAATATTATGATGTAGTTCTTGATAATATTATGATGCATGCGACACTCTAAGATTTAATTAAGCATGTTAAATCTTTTGAATGTATGAGTTTCTCTTATATACCTTTCGGATATCTCAATCTTTGAAAATTGAGTTTTCTTTTTATCGAGATCATTTCCTATCTCCTTCTTGAAATTTTATTCATAATTTTTTGTGACACAATGGTATTCATGGATTTTCTATCTTTCATTTGATAATCTTTTCCTATGAAAGAAGAGTTGTTTCTTTATGGACTTTTGGTATATCATTTCCTATGAATGCATCTTCTTCCTATTTACAAGAGTAGGAATTTGAATCATGAATTTTAGTATGCACATCTTGATCTTTTATGTGATGAATTCTTTCTCTTTACAAAAGTAGAAGTTCGTTTCATAGACTTTCAATATTTATGATTTGATTTTTCTTGTGATGAATGAATTCCTCCCTCCTTCTTCTTCTTGTTTTAATGACAAAAGGGAAAAAAAAACATGCTAGTATTAAATACTAGCTTGCACATCTCAAGAAGAACCAAAAGTGCTTGCACATTTCAAGAAGTGCTAGCTTATCTATTTCAAAGCAAAAGAGAAGTGCTAGCTTACACATCTAAAGCAAAAGCTGCTATCTTGTAGAAATTTTGCTTAACTTCATTTTTGCTAGCTTGCATGGTTTAAATACTTGTTGAATGTTTGGTATTATGGTATCAAAATGCTTGCACATCTCCTTTTTGTTGATGACAGAAGGGGAGAAATGATGAATGTTTGGTATCATGCCCAAAATTATGTTAAGTTTGGTATCAAGTGATAAATGGTTAAAAAATATTTTAGTATCATGTATGTTATGCCCAAAATGATGATAATTTTGGTATCATGCATGAAGTGATGAATACTTTAGTATCATGTAGGTTATGCCTAAGTTGATTAGTTTTTTAATATCTTACATGAAATTGTGTATGTTATACTTTGATGACTTGAAACTATGATGATGCATAATATATAATAATTTTGATATATTGCATTTGATCACTATGATTGAAATTGTTTCACTTGAATTCAAAGGTTGTGACTCCTTTTGAATTCAAGTTTGACTTATCTCAATATGGCATATAGATAGAGAGAGTTAAGGTTAACTTCATCATCAATTGGTTATCATCATAAAAAAGGAAAAGATTATTAAATCTCATATTTTGATAATAAAATTAATTAATAAATTATTGATCTAATTCATGTATTAAGAAAAGTGATGTAGGATTAACTACAATTATGAAAAAGGCATAAAGTAGAAAAATAAGATGTTGGGCTGGAGTCAAAGAATCAGGAATTCACCGAAAGCTTGTCGAAAGTTCACCGAAAGCTCATCGGGAGTTCATCGAAAGCTTGCCAGGAGTTCATCAAGAGTTTGTCAGGAGTTCGCCAAAAGCTTGTTGGGAGTTTATCGAGAGTTTGTCAGGAGTTCGCCAAAAGCTTGCTGGAAGTTCGCCAAAAGCTTACTGGAAGTTCGCCAAAAGCTCACTAGAAGATCATCAGAAGTTTGTTGGGATGTCACTGGAAGATCAATTAACATGCCAGATAACTAAGATTGCTTAGTTAATAACTTAATTATCATAGTTAGGACTTAGATTGAGTTAGGTTTGAGAGAAAATTTCACTAACTCAATTAGGGGCCAATTGGGCCCTAATCAGGGTTGGTTTAGACTAGACTAATAGCCCAATTAGTGACCTAAAGCCACGTCAGGTGGTGGCATCGCTAGGGTTGTCAATGGAACCACTTGAGGCTCAACCTCCTAGAATGAGTCTGGGTGGTGATACCGCCCAGATTAAGCAATAGTACCGCTAGCCTTTAATGGCTGCAAGTGATAGTATCGCCCAGCCAAGTAATGGTACCACTAGAGCTCAATCTCCAAGACTTTGCCAAGCGATAGTATCGCCCACTCTGGGCTATGGTACCACTAGTGCAGAGTGTGCTAGGTAGTGGTACCACCAGAACAGGTGGTGGTACCACTAGTATACCGAGAACCCAGGATAAGACATTTTCTGGATCTATTTTTGAAGCCACTTGGGGCCTATAAATACCCCTCTTATCCCTGCTCAGAACATAAATGATCTTGAGCAAAAAACTTATGAGAAAACTCTATGTAAATTCTTAAAGAGTTCCCTTTCTCTAGTTTCAAAATTTGATTTTAGTTGAGGAGGGTTAGAAAACTGTAAAGGTTATCTCCTAAACTTGTGAAAAGGAGAAAAGGATTGTAAGAGGGTCGTTAGTCTTCACCCATTGAAATAAGACTATTAGTGGATACCTATGGCCTCGACGTCAGAGGAATCGGGAAGTGGAAATAGGTCACGACAATTGAACCACTATAAACTTCGGTGTGTTCTCTTTCTATTTCATTTCGTTCATGCTTTTTATTCTTATCACTCACTGTTTTACTTGCTCACTGCCCTTATTCTCTTATGAATATTTTTAACTTAAATACTTTCCAATACGGGTTTCATTGAAATGAATTTTTCGAATTGCCGATATTGTTACGTACACACTAATTCACCCCCTCTCTTATTGTCGACTTGATCCTAACACCAATAAGAGCTAATGAGAGATTATTGGATAGAGACCTACAAATCTAAGAGGCTTGGGTCATTGGATGGAGATTCAGTACCCAACAGAATATGATCCATTAGGGTTAAGTTGACAAGGAATCTGTATAAATAGGAGGGAACCAAAGGCCCATCTATAAGCTAAGGCTCTTTTAGCTGCTACCTCTTATTCTCCTCTCCCTCTTTTCTCCGTAGCCAGCACCCCCTATTTGAGGCTTGTGGATAGCAAGAAGAGCCGACCCTTTCTTGATTATATGGTACGCAGCGAGGAGATTTGTGCAGTGATTTGAGAAGCATCTTCGTAGCCCCTACCATGTGGATCACCGCTAAAGAGAAGGACACTTGATCTCCTTTATCCTCTCCCACAGATCTGTAGGATTTCATGGATATACGATCTCCTTAGGTAACATATCTTTCTTATATGTGTAGTTTTCAGTTTTATTAATTTTTTACGTACTAATATTCGGATGATAATAAGAATTTTATTTTCTATGAAATTTAAGATTTTTATTTTCTAATTTTTCGCTACGCATGTGATGTTGCCTCAGATTTCCCAATAAATTGTTCAAGTTTTTAGCTTCTTGGATTATCATTACTTTTAAATTCCAACTTTTTAGAAGAGACCATAAAATCTTACTTATCAATATAAGGTTAGTATAATTTTTACTAAGAGCTTTTAAATCATAAACAACATCTGTAAAATGAATGTACATATCATCAATTGATTCACTTGATTTTATTTTAAATAATTTATAACTATGAACTAAAAGATTAATTTTATGTTCTTTTATTCTATTTATGACTTTATGAGTAATTTCGAGTATGTGTCAAATATCATGTACAGTATCATAAGTACAAACTTGATTGAACTTATTTTTAACGAAAGTATAAAATAAGGCATTTATAGTTTTAGCATTTTAAAAAAATATTTTTTTCTCAAAATAATTCAATTCATCCATCAGTTTAGAAGATTTGTGAAATCCAAACTCAATAATATTTCATAAGTCAAATAATATGAAATGCAAGAAGATCATATTCATGTTTTTCAATAAGTGTAGTCCATCCCATTGAACATAAGAGGATGAGTGATGGAGTAACCCTCTTGATTGCTTGAAAAAGTCATTATATCTTTTTAAGGTGTTTGTAGTGCTCGAGTCTCACATACATTGAATTACAACAACATGCCATAGCAGAACAAAGAATATATATATATGTTATCCTCGTTTAATGATATGATTTGTGATGTTTACGGTTCATGAATATAATAAATGATATACTCATGTTTTCGACTTTTAAGATTAAATTATATACTTTCCAAAAAGATCATTCATACTATTTGATATAATGTTGGTTGACCATGTATAAGTACTAATATTTACGTTAAGTATACCGTAGGAAGCCCAAGTGTGTTAGCGGACTTTAACACGAAGTTAAGTTATTTTAATAATTAGGGTGGAGCAGGAATATTTTTGTGCGAGAATCAATATTTGAGATGACAAATGTCTTGAAGTTTATACATTTTAAATGTTAAGTTATATATGATGTCATAATATGATTGATGTCATGAAGATACATTAATCTTTGGTATTTTTCAGATTAGATATGTGAATTTTAAAGGATTAAAATCTGCATTTAAAGAGAAGGTTATTTTTATGTTTTTTAAGGACCTATGTGTAAATACAAATCTTAAAGGGACTAAACCAAAAGTTACAAAAAAAAATGATGATTTTTATCCCACCACCTCCCATACTACTCTCTATGGGAAAGAGAGGAAGAAGGGAAGGGGAAGAAGAAGAGAAGGAGAGGAAGAAGAAGAGGGGAAAAAGGAGAGAAGACGAGAGGTGGCTGTGCTGTGGGGGAGAAGAGGAGGAGAAGGGAAGAAGAGGAAGAAGAGAAGAGGAAGGAAGGGAAGAGAAGAGAGGGGGCTGCGCTATGAGGGAGAAGGGGAGGAAGAGGAAGGAGGCTGCGATTGGGGCTGCGACTATGGGAGAAGAAGAGAAAGGAAGAGGAGGGAGAAAAAGGAGAGGAAGAAAGGAGAGAGTGGAAGGGAAGAATGGTTGCGGCTGTGGAGGAGTAGGGAAGGAGAGGAAGAAGAGAATAAGAGAAGAGGAAGAAAAGAAGAGAGGGGGTTGTGCTGAGGGAGAAGGGGAGGAAGAGGAAGTAGGTCAAGTGGGGAGGGAAGAGGAAGGAAGGAAGAGGAGAAGGGAAGGAAGGGAGAAGGAGAAGGGAAGAAAGGAGAAGAAGGAAAGAGGGGAAGAGAACGGAGAAAGCAGAGAAGGAAAAGAAGATGCGTTGGTGGTAGCGACTGTGGGAGAAGAAGGGAGAGAGAGAAAGAAAGAGGAAGGAGTAGGGAGATAAAAGAGAAAGAAGGTGAAGGAAGAACTTAAATTAGTTGATGCATTTTATGATTTATATAATAAATTTAAATTAGTTGGTAAGAAATGTATATTACTAAAAATGAATCATATTTTTTAAATAAATTTAATAAATTAAAAAATAAGTATGATAATTATATATTAAGTTTTTATACTAAATATGAAGAATTAAACTCAATAAAAAAATGTCATTATAATAAATATTAAAAAAATTAAAATTGATAACAAATCATTAAATATAATTCTTATCAATAAGAGTTATGAACATTGTGATGCATGCCAACTAGGTAAATAAATAAAAAATAATTTTAAATTCAAAAATCAAGTAAGTACTCCTACATTGTTATAATTAATTCATATGGATTTATTTGGACTAATTGATATCACAAGTCTAGGAGTAGATATACTTGGACATACTTCTTGGCACATAAAAGTGATTGTTTTAAATATTTTACAAAGTTTTACAAATAAGTTCAAAATAAAAAAAATTTATGATTTCTTTTATTCATAGTAATCATGGTGATGAATTTAAAAACCATGATTTTCAAGAATTTTATGATTTAAATGGGTATGACCATAATTTCTCTACTCCAAGAAATTCACAATAAAATAGAGTTATTGAGAGAAAAAAATAAGAGTTTATAAGAAATGTCAAGAACCATGCTTAATGAAGATAGCCTACCCAAGTATTTTTGGACCGAAGCCATTAATATGACATGCTATGTCATAAATAGGGTTCTCATAAGATCACTATTTTCTAAAACACCTTATGAATTGTAGAACAATAAAAGCCCTAACATTTTATATTTTAAAGTTTTTGGTTACAAATATTTTATCTTAAATGAAAAGGATGCCTTAGGAAAATTTGATACAAAATCCAATGAAGGTATTTTTCTTGGATATTCCTCTATTTCTAAAGCTTATTGAGTTTTCAATAAAAGAACTTCAGTTATTAAGAAATCTATCTATGTTGTGTTTAATGAGTTTTCTGAATTAAAGAAAAATAATTTTGATGATGATTTGAATTTGATACATTAAATTTGAATGAGAATTCTCCTCTCCTAAACAACTTAGATGTAACTACTTACAAAGAATCCTTACCCAAGGAATGGAAGTGTATAGATGCACATCCTAAAGAGCTAATAATTAAAAATATATTAAGAGGTGTTCAAACTCGCTCTTCTTTAAAAAAAATAACACGAATGCTACCTTTTTGGCTTAAATTGAACCTAAATACATTGACAATACTCTCAAAGATGACTTATGAGTTTTTACAATGTATGAAAAATTAAATCAATTTGAGAGAAATAAGGTTTAGACGCTTGTTCCTAAACTTAGTGATCATTTTGTTATTGGCACTAAATGAGTCTTAGGAATAAACAAGATGAATTTAGTATCGTGGTTCAAAATAAGGCTAGATTAGTGACCAAAGGTTTCAACTAAGAAGAAGGCATACACTATGAAGAAACTTTCGCTCTTGTGGCAAGACTTGAAGCTATAAGGATACTCCTTGCCTATGCATGTTATAAAAAATTTAAGTTATTTCAAATGGATGTCAAAAGTATTTTTCTTAATTATTTTATTTCTGAAGAAGTTTATATTAAGCAACCACTTAGATTTGAAAATATTTTTTTTCAGACTATGTTTATAAGTTAACTAAGGCTTTCTATGGATTGAAATAAGCCCCTAGGGCTTGGTATGAGAGGCTTAATTCTTTTTTTATTCAAAATAATTTCTCAAAAATCAAGGTCGATACCACATTATTTATTAAATATTTTAAAAATAATTTTCTCATTGTTCAAATTTATGTTGATATTATTTTTGGTTCTATAAATGGATCTTTATGTGAATCTTTTGTTAAAAGAATGAGCCAAGAATTTGAAATGAGTTTAATGGGTGAATTGACATTTTTCTTAGGACTATAAATTAAGCAACTTAACGATAAAATTTTTATTAGTCAAATGCAGTATACTTTAGAGCTATTAAAATAGTTTCACATGGATAGTGCTAAGGCTATTAACACACCAATGAGCATCTCTACCAAGTTAGATATGGATAATGAAGGAGAATACCTTGATCAAAAGATTTACATAGGTATAATAGGTATCTTGCTATATCTTACTACAACTAGACCTAATATAATGTTTAGTATTGGGCTTTGTGCTAGATTTTAATATAATTTTAAACAATCTCATTATAAAGTAGTTAAAAGAATTTTTAGATGCTTAAAAAAATTCAAATCTAGGATTATAGTATTTAAAATTTAAAAATTTTGATTTGATTGCAAATGCTGATGCTAACTTTGCAGGATGTAGAATAAATAGAAAAGTATATATAGAACTTGTCAATTTCTAGGACATGCACTTTGTTAGGGATCGAGTGGTACTAAGAGGGGGGGTGAATTAGTGCAGCGGTAAAGAACGATAGATTCTCAGCGATTTAAACCAACTTCGAAAACTTCGTACGATAGAAATCAACGTTTCGTTTGAACCGTTTTGATTGCGTATAAACTTAAAATGATTTATAAGAAAGTGAGGAGGAAGTTAAGTAAGTAAGGCAGCAAAGTAAAGATGGTTTGTAGTATAGTAAATTGCAAGAAAGTAAATGCAAACCGATTTATAGTGGTTCGATCATCCAACCTACATCCACTCCCGATTCCTCTTCGCTTGAGGCCACCGGCTTTTTCACTAGCTATCCTCCTTCCAACAGGCAAGGATGAACTCCCTTACAACTCCTCTTCTTTTGACGGGCTTAGGAGGAAACCCTTACAAGCACTCTCTCCTTTCTTTCGGTGGAATACAAGTGAAAAACTAAGGAGGATTTTCTAGAGAGATTTGAGAAGAGTTTTCTTGCTTTCAAAGTGTTATGCTTGCTCACTTTCTGGCAAGAACACTTGGGGTATTTATAGACCCCAAGAGGATTCAAATTTGGGCTCCAAATTTGAATTTTTTTCGAGCTTCCCGGTGCTAGAGGTGCCACCGCCCGTCAGAGGCGGTACTACCGCCTGTCAGTCGTCAAACTGACAGTGCACAGGCGATTCCACTGCCCAAGGCAGGCGGTACTACCTCCGCTACACACAAGTGCTGGGCGGTGCCACCGGCCAGCCTGGGGTGGTACCACCGCCCATGGCTAGGCTACTGGGCGGTGCTACCACCCAACATATTTTAGCCCATTAGTTTGGGCCGAAAACTCGACTCAAACCGGTCCAAAACAATCCCAAATGGGCCCTAACTTGGTTTATAGGATTAACACCTAATCCTAAACCAAATTACATACTAACTATAAATTTAAAGACATTTTCTAAGCTATTACAAAGTTTGACAAGTCAAGACTTCTTCCGGCGAGCTTCCGGCAAACTTCCGATGGTCTTCCAACAAACCCTCGGAAACCATTCCGCAGTCTCTCGGCAAGCTCCCGGACTTCACGATGATCTTAGCGAGTTCCAACGAGCTTCATTGGCAAACTCCGATCTTTCTTGGCAAGCTCCATAAACTTCCGACAAACCTTCCGGCGAACTTCCGAAAATCCTTCGGCAAGCTCCATACTCGTTCTCTGTTGGTTCTGGAAATACTCCCAACGAATCTTCGGACTTCCGTCGAACTCTCGAACTCCCAACGATCCATCCCACTTGTCTTTCGGTACTTTGTTTTATTTTACGTCTTCATCGTCATCGTAGTTAATCCTGTACACATAATCCAAACTCTATTTCGATCTAGACAATTATTACAATGCGAATTGACACTCAGTTGCCCGACACATCATTGGCTTATCGGTACTTCATCCGATTCTTTGGCACATCGTCCTCTCTAGTGATCTGTTGCTCAATTGGCGGTTGACCTCCGCAACCTCGATATCCTTGGCGCAACACACTCTTCTAGGCCCGATGCCCGACGTACGAAGCCTTCCGTCGATTGTCGACCAAACCTCCGACTCAACATCCAATATCCAGACGTGATCACCTGGTGCAACGTCAATTCCTCTAGCGTCAACTATCTAATCTTGATCGATAGTAGACCTGCATAACTCAAAATGCAGTTAGACCACAAATCACAATCAATTAGTTTCATCATCAAAATTTGAGATTCAACACACTTGTTTCTTGGTCTTCTAAGAAGCAAAATTCTATTGCATTATCTACCGCCGAGGCTGAATATGTGTAGGATCATGCTATGCACAAGTAATTTGGATGAAAAACACTTTAAAAGACTATGGACTATACTTGAAAAATGTACTTATAAAGTGTAACAACACTAGTGCTATTTGTTTATCAATAAATCTTATTTAACATTCACAAACTAAACATATTGACATTAGACATCATTTTATTAGAGATCATATGAGTAATCATGATATATCCTTAGAATTTATTGATGTAAAATATCAACTAGTAGATGTATTTACTAAATCATTGAGTGAGAAACAATTCGACTTCATCAGAAGAGAATTAGACATGTTGAATCTTCTAAACGCATGAATTCTTCTAATATAATTTTTTTAAATATCTTAATTTTTTGGTATTCATGACTTGAGATTTCTTTTGTATAAATCAAATCATTTACTATTTGATTTCCTATGATTCTTCCTTTTGCTATTTATTAAAGAGTATATTTTTTTCAAATGAATCATGATCTTTTTCTTGATTTCTCAATGTTCTTGACTTGAGATTTCTTTTTAAAAAGGAAATTTAACCAAATCATGATATTGATTTCTCGATATTTACAACTTGAGATCTATTTATTTCATTTGACTCCTTCATATTTATGACTTATATACCCCATCATCAAATGATTTAAATTTATCCTTGATATTAATATCTTGCATTAATAGCACAATGAATCCATGATATCCTTTTCTTCTTTTTGATGACAATAAAGGGGGAGAGAGAGATAAGTTGTAGCTTGCAAAAAGGAGCAAAATATTATAAGCTTACACATTGCAAAAAGAAGTAAAAACTTGTTAGCTTAAAAACTTGTTAGCTTGCACATTATAAAGGGTAGCAACTAGCTTGCATATTTCAAAGAAAAGTAAAAACTTACACATTTTTTCTTTTTGTTGATGATAATAGGGGAGAAGTTGATAGTATTATTTATTGATTTGGAATTATGCATGCAATACTTTAACTTATGATGATTTGAAATTATGATGCATGATGTATATGATGATTGCAATGATATGCATATAAAGCCAGAAATGATTATTTTGATATAATGTGTTGCTTTCATTCATGATGCTTTGAAATTGTATATTGTCATATTTCAAAATAGCATATAGACAAGGGGAGTTTAGTTAAAACTCTAACATCAATTGGTTGTCATCATCAAAAAGGGGGAGATTGTTGAATCTCGGATTTTGATGATGAAATCAATTGATGAGTTTATGATCTAATGAGCATTCGAGAAAAAGTGATGCAGGATAGACTTCGATCATGGAAAGGCAAATCGATTGAAGCAAGCGATTCCGATACTGGGCTAGAGTAGATTATGTCAAAGATCGGACATCAGGCTAGAAGGATCTACGTAAGGTTAGCTATTATTCCCAAGAACCAATTGTACCAGATATGGAGCTTTCTAAAGCTATATGTCCGACGTTAATGAATGGAGTACTCATACAAGGCATCTTTGGTGTCCCAAATCTAAGGACCAAACACACAACTGGGACTATGGAATCGCTGTCTGACGTTAGGTATCAATAACCATCCAACATTCTATAAGTGGATCAATCAGTGAACTCATTCTCTAATGAACACCTACACTGTACCCCTAGTGTCCTCTCACAAACGACTATAAGACCAGTCGCCTCCATCATATAGACGATGTCCTTTTTGAGTAACCTATAACCAGGATGATTTAGGATTTGTGTTTAAAAGTATATCGGTCTCATTATTGTGATCTCATCATGATCCAATTTTCATTACACAGATCCAAGGACATCATAATATTCATCTAGAAAATATAAGAAAATACTAATAATAATACGTAAAAAGATCGACACAACGTGTCATAGGTGCCATCACTCATGTGATTGGCTTGTAGGGCACCTATAACTAACACTAGGTGATACCACCGCCCAAACCACTTGGGGAATTGGTCCTTGGGTAGTTGCACCACCCTAGTCCGGCAGTGCCATCGCTAGACAGAGTCTAGCAACCTGGATGGGCCTTAAATCTGGCCCAATCCAGTCCAAATACACCTAGTTGGCCCCTACCAGGGTTATAGGATTAATACATAATCCTAACCCAAATTATATGCTAACTATGAAATTAAAGATATTTCTTGAGCAAAATAAAATCCGACAAGTCAAGTCTTCTTCCGACGAGCTTCCGACGAACTTCCAAAGGTCTTTTGAGGAACCCTCGGACACTTTCCTATGGATTCTCGATAAGCTTCTAGACTTCACAATGATTTTGGCGAGTTCCAATGACACCTTCCTACAGATTCTCGATAAGCTTTTAGACTTCACAATGATCTTAGTGAGTTCCAACGAGTCTTCTGTTGGGAAATTCTTTAGGGGAGCGACATCACATGTGCAACGGAAGAACATAAAACAAAACCCTAGATTTCTCCTAGAAAGTTTCCATCGTTGTTCGAAGATCAGTGTGTCAAAGAAAATCTACGAAAAACTGCATGTGTAAAAGAAAATACCTAAGGAGATCGTATATCCCTGAATCCCTACAGATCTGTAGGAGAGGATGAAAGAGGTTAAGCGTCTTCCTCTCTAGCGGTATCCACACAGCAGGGATTACGACGATGCACCTTTCTAGGGAGAGAAGAACAGAAGGTGGCTACCAAAAGAAACTCTCAACTTATAGAGCCTTGGTGCCCTCCTATTTATAGAGGCCCCTTGTAAACCCTAATAGATCTTGCCCTGTTGGGTATTAGATCTCCATCCAATTACCCAAGCCTCTTGGATTAGTGGGTCTCTACCCAATAATCTCTTATTAGTAATTATTGGATCTTATCTTAGGATCCAATAATTCAGGGGCTTAATGGATATCTAATAAGATAGGGGGTTCAGTGAATATCTCATATTTGAACCTCTAGTCGTCGCAACACCTACCATATGTGCATGACCCTTTA
Organism: Musa beccarii; assembly: GCA_024322285.1. Lineage (NCBI taxonomy): Eukaryota > Viridiplantae > Streptophyta > Magnoliopsida > Zingiberales > Musaceae > Musa > Musa beccarii. The sequence goes on along the minus strand of CM044396.1, from coordinate 34,935,648 downwards.
GGCCCAATATCGAGCTGGCTGTGAGTCATACTTGTCAGAACTCCTTTTGACTTAGTAAATTATTATCTCTATAATAATTCACCCAACTCATTGACTACGGACGTACCAGGCCACCACTACGCCGCAGCCCCTAGACGATACAGGGAAATCTAGTCCTTTGGACTTATCTGTCCTCAGTTACCATGTATCTATAGTCTCTCTTCCATCTAATATCCTAGAGATCTTATACCGGGCATGATACTGTCAGGCCCATGCGGTCTTTCCTCAAGTCTTGCTCTTGTCAGATTCCCCAAGAGAACTATTTCTCTCTCAATCCGAAAAACCTTGGCCAAGGATTTGTTCGAGAAAGAATACATGGGATATTCCTCTTATGATACCAATAGCGAATGATCCTCTATTGACACTCAATAACCCTCGTAAGGTTGGCTACCACTCTCAATGATCGGTTATACTAGATCTGAAACTTTCCAAACCTATAAGTCCAGTATCAAAGAGTGGAGTACTCATACAGGATATCCTTGGTGTCTCAAGTCTAAGGACCAGATATACTACTGGGACTATAGAATTGCTGTCTGACGTGAGGTATCAATAACCATCTAGCATTCCGTAAGCGGATCAATCAGTGAACTCATTCCCCAATGAGGACTCCCACTGTACCCTTAGTGTCCCCATATGAGTAACAATGAGACTAACCACCTCCATCATGTGGATGGATATACAGCACACCAGTTTATCCGGTTATCTCGATGTCCTTCTCGAGTAACCTATGATCAAGATAATTTAGAGTCTGTGTTTAAAGGTGAATCGGTCTAATTATCGTGATCTCATCACGATCCGATTCCCATTGTACAGATCCAAGGACATCACAATATATGCAACACGCAAGATAAAGTGATAAAATACCTAATAATATGCAAAGAGAAAAAGTGCATATCAAGTCACAAGTGCCATCACTTATGTGATTGGCTTGCAGGGCACATATGACTAGTCATCTCCCACTTGACCTAAAGCTAATTACTAACATGTCTGATCCCCATCAGACCTCTATGACACTCAAAGATAATCTGAGTCAATGGTTTTGTCAATGGATCTGCAATGTTATCTTCGGATAGAACTCTTTCCATTACTACATCTTTTTAGGTCACGATCTCTTTAATAAGCTAGAACCTCCTCAGAACACTTCTGATTAGACCCGGGTTCCCTTATTTAAGTAATCGCCCCGTATTTGTCACAATTTAAGGGAATCGACTCCTCGCTACTCGGAACGACTCCTAGATCTGTGATGAACTTCTTCATCTAAACTCCCTCATTTGCTGCCTCTGTCGTAGTAATGTATTACGCCTCTGTGGTCGAGTCAGTAGTAGTGTCTTGCTTGAAACTCTTCCAATATACTGCTCCTCCATTCAGGGTGAACACATATCTAGAATTAGACTTACTATCATCGACATCGGACTAGAAGCTCGAGTCCGTGTAGCCCTCAACCTTGAGGCTACTACCTTCATATACCAGTAAAAGATCATTAGTCCTTCTCAAGTACTTAAGGATACATTTTACTACTTTCCAGTGCTCCAAGCCTAGATCTGTCTGATATATGCTCGTGACACTCAAAGCATATGCTATATCAGGTCTGGTACATAGCATTGCATACATGAAAGATCCTATCGGTGAGGCATATGGTATCATATCTATGTGTGTCATTTCTTCAGGAGTCTTAAGGGACATACTCCTAGAAAGTGATTTTTCATATCTCATTGGTATGAGACCTCTCTTAGAATTTTTCATGCCAAACCTTTTGACAATGGTGTCTATGCACCTGGACTGGGACAAACCAAGCATCCTCTTGGATCTATCTCTATAGATCCATATTCCTAATATGTAGGATGCTTCCCCTAAGTCCTTCATAGAGAAATGCCTAGATAACTAAGTCTTTACTGTGGAGAGCATTCCTACATCATTCCCAATGATCAGGATGTCATCCACATATAATACCAAAAAGGTCATAGTGCTCCCACTTAATTTCTTGTACACATAAGGTTCATTTTCGTTCTTAACGAAGTCATAAGATCTGATCGCCTCATCAAATCTTATGTTCCAATTTTGGGAAGGTTGCATAGGTCCATATGCTCATAATAGCCTCCTTGTAGGTTTGAGGATCAATATCCTCGACATCCTCTTCTCAAATATGTCCCACATATCTCTCAAGAGGATGGGATACTCTACTAGACCTACGTAAAGTTAGAACTTATATGTTAGGTACCTGAACAGACTCTAGCTATGGAATGGTGCTTGAGCTAGGTTCTCCAACCTCACTCAACTCTATCATGCTGCCACTGTCTCCATCAAGAATGTGTTCCTTCTTAAGGAACACTTCTCTCTTGGCTACAAAGACCTTTTGGTCCTCAGGGTGATAGAAATAATACCCACAAGTTTCCTTAGGGTATCCCACGAACTTACACTGTTCCATCCTGGATTCCAACTTATCGGGGTTGTGTCTCTTGACGTGGGCAGGGCAGCCCCAAATCTTAACAACCTTAAGATCGGGCTTCTTCCCATTCCATATCTCATATGGAGTAGACATCACTGACTTAGTTGGAATTCTGTTTAGAAGGTAAGCTACGGTCTCTAGGGTATATCCCCAGAATGAGATGGGTAGGTCAGCGAAACACATCATGGAACGCACCATGTCTAACAGTATGCGATTCCTCCTTTCTGATACACCATTAAGCTGTGGTGTATAAGGAGGTGTCCATTAGATAAAATCCCATGGTGTTCGAGGAACTAGGTGAACTTTGTACTCAAGTACTCACCTCCTCGATCTGATCGAAGGGTTTTAATACTCTTTCCTATCTGGTTCTCCACTTCATTTTTATATTCCCTGAATTTCTTAAAAGCCTCAGACTTATACTTCATCAAGTACACACATCCGTATCTTGAGAAATCATCAGTGAAAGTAATGAAGTAGGAGTAACCACCTATGGTATGAGTCGACATGGGACCGCATACATCACTATATATGAGTTCCAGAAACTCAGTGGCTCTCTCTCCAATTCCACTAAATGGGAGTTGGTCATCTTTCCCCAAAGGCAAGATTCACATGTTGCATATGACTCATAGTCAAAAGGATCTAGATATCCATTCTTCAGTAACTTTTGAATCCTTCTCTCGTGGATGTAACCTAGCCTATAATGCCAAAGATATGCATTGTTCACCTCTTCTCGTTTCCTCTTAGACTCACTTACACTCATGATGTGTGGAGCTGTATCTATCATAAATAAACCATTATGCAATGTTCCTCTCGTAATGATCTTATCATCTAATATTATTGAACAACCATTGTTCTCAAAAACTACTTTATATCCACTAACTGTCAAACATGAAATGGAAATAATATTTTTGATAATAGAAGGAACATAATAGCATGTATCTAATACAATAATAGCTCCACTAGGCAGATGTAAAGTGACCTTGCCAATAGCCACTGCAGTAACCTTTGCTCCATTGCCCATCTTAAGGTCCATCTCGCCTCTGTTCAATCTCCTAGGTCCTTCCAGAACCTACAACGAATTACAAATATGATAAGCACTCCCAGTATCCAATACCCATGTGTTATCATAAGATTCTGATAAATGGAGACTAATTATAAATGTACCTGAAGCTTCTCCAAGCTTATGTTTCGCCCTCTCTGCAAGGTACTCTTTGCAATTCCTCTTCCAGTGCCCATCTTAACCGTAGTGGAAGCACTGGCCTTTGTCCTTTGTTGGGTCTTTCTTGGCAACCTTTGCCTTACCTATTTTGCCCTTGCTCTTGCCCTTCTTAAGGGTCTTCTCAACATTCCTTTTCTTTCTAGTCTCACCAGTATAGAGAACTAGCTTCTCTTTCATGATGATGCTCTCTGCTTCTCTCAACATATTAAGGAGCTTTGGGAGGGTCACCTTAAGTTTATTCATATTAAAATTCATTATGAACTGAGAAAAGAAATCTAATAGGGATTGAAGTATAAGATCTACACATAGGTTATCCTCTAGAACCATTCCTAGACCTATGAGTTTCTCGACCCACTCAATCATCTTAAGGACATGATTCTGAACCGGTGTCTCCTCAGTCATCCTAGTATGGAAAAAACTCTTTAATATCTCATATCATTGAGTTTTTCCCTGTTCCTCAAACAGTTTGCGGAGATATAGGAGTATGGAATTAACATCCATATTTTCATGCTCTCTCTGTAACTCAATAGTCATAGAGGCCAACATATAACATTGAGCAAGAGTGGAATCATCTATATACTTTACATAACGAGCGATCTTATCCTCGCTTGCCCCTTCGTAGGGATCACTATATCAAGGACATACACAATTTTCTCCACCGTAAGAACGATTCTCAGAATGCAAAGCCAATCCATATAATTTGGACCAATGAGGCGGTTGGTATCAAGTATTCCACGTAAAGGATTTGAAAGCGATATTTTTCTGAAATTAAAGATGTAGCAGAAATAAATAATATGCAGACTTTACAAAAATTAAATAATTAAGATAAGGACTTCTATCTTAATGCATTCCCACTAATTTTTCGTGAGACAAACAACACCCTTTGGTATGTGAATCGAAGACCCCTAGCAGATCTCTAGTGGGGATCGGAATCCAATTGACGTATTAACGTAACCTCGAGGGACTCGACCAATCACATTAAGCCCGTAAAGGTATGCAACTCTTGTCAATCACAACTACTTATGATTCTTGTCCTATTCGGCCTCCGAACTATCATGGCCTCGAGGGACTCGACCAACCATGATGTTCAGTTAAGTTATCACCATCGTTACAAGATGAGTCTGATTCAATGATATACTCTTGAGGGATTCGACCAAGCATACCATGTCCTCAGGTCACCGGTAACATCTCTATATCATAGATAAGATAGCGAAACGTGATATAGATGAGTCTCGAGGGACTCGACCAACTCAACCTACACCGGGAATCGGTTCCTACCTATAACGATGGAAGGCCACATGGGTCAATCTAATTGCCTCACGTTTACCGACTTAATATTATTAATAGAGGAGATTTTTGATTTGGTCTCCTAACATAATGTATCACACACATATATATTTAATATATATATATATATATACTACATCGCATGCAAATATATATATATATATATATATATATATTATATATATATATAGTAGGTGTATAACCAATCACACATCAAATGAGCAATCACACTAGATGATCATGGACCACATCCTAATGTGATCAGGCCCGAGCCAGTGGGCTCAATCACACATCAAGATCTTTGTGTGTTTAGGCACATCTCCATGCCTTGTGATCGTCCTTCTCGCTTCGTCGGTTCCATCGACATCTCAACGTATCTCCATAAGTCGGATCGTCTATCTCGATCTCATGGGTCCCACTATCGCTGCATCTCCTCATATAATTATAATATAATTACAAGCACGCAAGCCCGATAATAAACGAGAAAAAAATAAAGGCTCGCAGGCCCCAATAATAATAATCACATGTATACACATCATATCACAAACCCATGATCATCTGTTCACATCATACATCACATGTATATGTTATTTTATAAGACTATTAGATAAAAAAATAATAGTTAATTAAACTATTTAATTAACATATATTTTTCTGAAATAAAGAGAAATTTCTGAATTCCTAGGGGTATTTTGGTCATTCGGCCAAAAGGATAAAACTGATATTTTAAAATTGTGAGGGGTATTTTGGTAATTCGATCAAAAGGGACAAAAATCAGAATTTCTAAAATTCCAAGGGGCAAAATCGTCTTTTGCCCGAAAATCCTAACTCCTCTCCCTCTCTCGTTGCGTTGCGCTTGTGGCCGCTGCCACCCTTGCCCGCAGCGGTCTCTCGCGGGGAGGGGGGCAGCGCGGTGCCTGCCGTGCTGCATGCTGGGGCGGTGCCATCGCTGCATGCATGCGCAGTGCCCGCTAGCGCTGCCCCGCGGGCACCATTTGTTCCCTCGCAGCCCGCACGCGCACACTTCTACAGTACCCCCGCCCTTGCGGGCACAGCGCCTACAGGCGCCGCTCATGCGGGGCAACTGCCCGCGGGCACAGCGGGCGGCGCCGAACCCTACGGGTAGGCCCCGATGCAGGTAGCCTACTTGTTGCCTACTTGCGGCCCGCAGCTCGCCGGTTGGCTGCCGCCTGCACGCAGGTCGCCGGCCGCCGCCGTTGCAAGCAGCAAGGCTACAAGCAACCTTGTGGCCACTGCAAGAGTGCAGCGGGCAGTAATAGTTGCTGCCCTTCCTCGCCCTTTGCGCCAACGAATTTGGCGTCAAAAGCAGATCCAAAACACAATACACACAGTTTAAGATCTGATCTTCGTACGAACAACCTGGCTCTAATACCACTATTGGAAAATCCTTCAAGGGAGCAATATCACACGCGCAGCGGAAGAACATAAAACAAAACCCAAAATTTCCCAAAGAAAGTTTCCGTCATCGTGCAAAGATCGGTGCGACAAAACAAATCCGCGAAAAACTACATGTGTAAAAGAAAATACCTAGGGAGATCGTATATCCCTAAATCCCTGTAGATCTGTAGGAGAGGATGAAGGAGGTCAAGCGTCCTCCTCTCTAGCGATATCCATACAGTAGGGACTCCGACGATGCACCTCTCTAGGGAGAGGAGAACAGAAGGTGGCTACCAAAAGAAACCCTCAGCCTATAGAGCTTTGGTTCCCTCCTATTTATAGAGGCCCCTTGTAAACCCTAATGGATCTTGCCCTGTTGGGTATTGGATCTCCATCCAATTACCGAAGCCTCTTGGATTAGTGGGTCTACCCAATAATATCTTAATAGTAATTATTGGATCTCATCTTAAGATCCAATAATTCAGAGGCTTAATGGATATCCAATAAGAGAGGGGGTTCAACGGATATCTTATATCTAAACCTCTACTCATCACAACACCTACCATATGTGTGTGACCCTCTAAGCCCAATATCGAGCTGGTCGTGAGTCATACTTGTCAGAACTCCTTTTGACTTAGTGAATTATTATCTCTATAATAATTCACCCAACTCATCAACTACGGATGTACCAGGCTACTATGTCGTAGCCCCCATACGATACAGGAGAATCCAATCCTTTAGACCTATATGTCCTCAGTTAGCATGTATCTATAGTCTCTCTTCCATCTAATATCCTAGAGACCCTATACCGGGCATGGTACTATAAGGCCCATACGGTCTTTCCTTGAGTCTTGCTCTTGTCAGATTCTCCCAAAGAACTCTTTCTCTCTCAATCCAAATAATCTTGGCTAAGGATTTATTCGAGCAAGAATACATGGGATATTCCTCTCATGATAATACTGTGAGTGGATAATCCTCTATTGACACTCAATAGCCCTCGTAAGGTTGGCTACCACTCCCAATAACCAGCTGTACTAGATCTGGAACTTTCCAAACCTATAAGTCCGGTATCAAAGAGTGGAGTACTCATATAGGATATCCTTGGTGTTTCAAGTCTAAGGACCAGATACACTACTGGGACTACGGAATCGTTGTCTGACGTGAGGTATCAATAACCATCCAGCATTCCGTAGGTGAATCAATCAGTGAACTCATTCCCCAATGAGCACCCGCACTGTACCCTTAATGTCCCCACATGAGTAACTATGAGACCAGCCACCTCCATCATATGGATGGGTATACAGCACACTAGTCTATCCGGTTATCTCGATGTCCTTCTCGAGTAACCTGTGACCAGGATAATTTAGGGTCTGTGTTTAAAGGTGAATCGGTCTCATTATCATAATCTCATCACGATCCAATTCCCATTGCACAGATCCAAGGACATCACAATATATGCAACATGTAAGATAAAGTGATAAAATATCTAATAATACGCAAAGAGAAAAAGTGCATATCAAGTCACAAGTGTCATCACTTATATGATTGGCTTACAAGGCACATATGACTAGCATCTTCTTTGGCAAGCTCCGATCTTTCTCGACGAGCTCTGTGAACTTTCGACAAACCTTCCGACAAACTTTCGATAACCCTTCGGCAAGCTCCCTACTCATTCGTGGCCAGTTCCGACAGCACTCCCGACGAATCTTTGGACTTCCGTCGAACTCTCGAACTCCCAATGATTTGATCGTACTTAACTCCGACACTTTGTTTTACTTTATGTTTTCATCATTATCATAGTTAATCCAACACACACAAACCTTAACTCTACTTCAATTTAGTCAGTTACATGAATCAACCTCTTGTTGCCCAATACGTAATTGGTCGGTGCTTCGTCCAGTTCTTCGATGCATCATCCTCTCCTGCGGCCTATTGTCAAATCGATGGTTGACCTCCATAACCCCAATATCCTTGGCACAACACCACTCTTCTTGACCTAATGCCCGATATCTTTGTTCGAAGCCTTCTATTGATTGTCGATCGGACCTTCGGCTTGATGTCTAATCTCCTGACATGATTTCCTTCAGTGCAACACTGATTCATCCTGTGTCAATTGTCTAATCCTGATCAATAGTAGACATACGTTACTCAAAACATAGTTATGTTAGGATCTAAGCAACACTAAGAGGGGTGGGGTGGGGGGTGAATTAGTGCAGTGAATAAAATCCATAAATTTGAAACCGATTTTGGAAACAATTGTTTGAAGAGAAATTTTGATCCCACGAAAATGATTCCAACAGAATGATTCGAGTGAATGCTATCGAAAGTAGAGAAAAGGAGATCGATGGATTTGCAACTAAGTAAAGAACAAGATGCAACAATTAAAACTCACACATTCATAGTAGTATGCAGCGATGTATAGTGGTTCGGTCAAATGACCTACGTCCACTTTCGAAACCTCGTCCGATGAGGCTCCCAACTTTCACTATCAAATCTTCTTAAAGGGGAAGGACCAAGCATCCCTCTTACAAACTTTTTACAAGTGGTTCACACTCTTACAGAATTTTGACAAAGTAAAAATGTGGGAGGTGAACACTCAAGCTATCGAACTCAATTTTGCTATAGCTTAGACTCAGTTTATATCACTTCTCAAAGGTGCTTAGCCAGTTGAGAAAAGAGAGGTATTTATAGACTTAATTGGCTTAAAAAATGGAGCCAAAAAGAGTCATATCCCAGATTTTAAGCACTAGCGGTACCACCGCTTGTTGACCTTGTTCTGTTGACCATTACCTGGTCTGGTGGTACCACCTCCTGACAGGGTCCTCAGACTCTATGGACTAGCGGTGCCACCGCTGATAGGTAATAACTATCAACGGTACCACCACTGACCTGGGGCGGTAACAATGCCCAAACTACCTAGGGACCTATTCCCGAGGCGATGCCACGGCTAGACATGGTCCAACACTACTAAATGGGCCCTGAATCAGGCCCAATTCAGCCTAGTTAAGGCCTAGTTGGCCCCTACTAGGGTTAATCAAGATTATCACCTATCCTAACCCTAATTACATGCTAACTTTGAAATTGAAAACATATTCTAAGTAAAAACTAAATCGGCATGTCGAGTTTTCTTTCGGCGAGCTTTCGACGAACTTTCGGTGGACTTCCGACACACCCTCAGATTTCTTCTGGTGGACACCCAATAGGCTCCCGGACTTTATGGCAAGTTCCTTGAATCTTTGGCAAGCTTTCGAACCTTCTTAATGAGCTCCGCGAACCTCCGACGATTTTTTCGGTGAACTTCTGATGCCTTCGACAAGTCTCCGATTCATTCTCAATTAGTTCCAGTAGTATTTTCGGTGATCCTTCAGACTTCCGACGGACTCTTGAACTCCCAACATACTTGACTCCGGTAATTCGCTTTATGTCTTCATTACTATCGTAGTTTATCTTGCACACTTATCTCAATAATATGGATTAGATCAAATAACCTATCAATTGACTTCATCATCAAAATCTGAGATTCAACAATCTCCCCCTTTTTGATGATGACAATCAATTGATGACGGAATTAATCTTAACTCCCCCTATCTACATGTCATATTATGATAAGGAAAACACTTGAATTCAATCTACTTGAATTCAACCCGAACCCGATAAGTTTCATCCGTTGAACTTATCATCATGCTTAGCATGACTTTTCATAAATACGAAACTTCATATTTTTCATAATGTCTAGGTATGACATCTATTTTCAAGTCGAATGATGATAGACATTTATCACTTCGACAAATGATACCAATCATAATTTTGAAATATAACACGGATCGCATGATATCAATCACAAATGCAAGGCATGATATCATTTTGCGATACATCATTAAATAAGATGATAACTTATCATATCAATGAAAGATACCAATTTTTAAATATGATATGATACCAATTTTTAATCATTTTGTGATACATGTGATACATTGCGATATGCTACGATACATATTAATCATTCATAAAGTCATGGATTTATTTGCCATATACTTCTTAATACGATGCATGTATTTATCAAGTCATCAATTTATTTTACCACTTTCTTCTCCCCCTTTATCATCAACAAAAAGGTAGTGAAATTTGATTATGAATAAAGGTAATCATCAATCGCATACGATACATGAGGCTAAAATTTGCTTAGAAAACAAGTTGGATAAACCCGAGATGGATAAGCTCGAAGAATGATTTAATCATTTTTTTTCATGTCTATGAAATCCAGAAAATGATCAAGACTTAGAGATTAGCACATGAATAAAGTCCGAAGAGAGTATAATAAACACTTGAGAGCCTAATCTTTAAGCATGGTTCATAACATTAAGTTGCATATATCAAGCTTCAAATGATACGAAAGTCATGAAATCCATTTAATCATCCAAATAGAGGTAGAGGGAGTATAAAAACAAGTTTACCATGTTATTAAAAGGCATGATATTCATCAATCGAAGAAGGAGGAGAATCAAAAAATTATGATCAAGGAATAAAAATGAGAGCTCCATTCAAAATAAGATGTCATCCAAAATTTGAAAATAATATCAAGGTGAGACTATGAAAACCGAAGTTGAAAAATTTTGAAAACGAAACATATAACATCATGTATCAGGACAATCTTATATGAGATTTCAAAGGTGTGCCAAAATAGCATAGAGGTTTACAAAACAAGAGTTAAAAGCTTTATTATAACAACTATTCCTTAGGTGGAATACTAAAGTGCCCATACAAGTAATCTAACTTCCGATTCATCTATAGTACTTCACTCAAAATTTTATCTTGCTGTGATTTGATTTGATTTATCTCCACTATTATTGGATCTTCAAAAGATAGAGTAGGAGCTAGTTTTAATAGTGCTGCACCAAAGGGACTAGGAGGAGAAGATTTATTACCCATAAAAACTGGTGTTTAGGTTCTTCTACAAGAGGGAGAGCTGGATCGGTCCTTCTAGGTTACCTAGTCCATATTTCATTTCTATATGTGCACCTTAGTCTCTTAAGTAGATTTCTATTAATAGTATTATATCTATCTACTTTTATTACCTCTTCATCGGGTGGTATTCTAATATTATATGCATGTAGCATTCTAGTGATTAACCCTCCATATGGTAACATTAAGTCTTTAGATGTTATTTCCAACTTACTTTGACGGATCAGGTATCCAAAATAGTTATTTTGTCTAGTCATTATCTAGTACATGGTACCTAATTCCATTTGACTAATCTCATCGTGGTGATACTATTTAGGAATTAGGATACTTATGATGATGTGACGAAGGATCTTAGAACTGAATGATAATAAATACTCATAGCTTTTAGGGACTATGGCTAGGTTAGGATTTCCAAAAATAGTCCCTGAAGCCTCAGAGTAGGTTACTCTGATTGCATCCAAATCCCACTGTCCTCTAAAGTAGCAACCCCTATTTTTTTTGGAGATTCCAATTAGGTTACAAATTGTGTTGTCTTTAATTAGAATTTGGTTTCCTAAAAGGTAGGTTGACATGTTATCATCATCATCTAAACTCAAATTAGCATAAAATAACCTAACTAATCTAGGATAAATTGGTTCATTGATTTGTAAGATAGGCAAGACATCCAAATCGGCAAACCACCTAATGGGTTCTAGGTTTCCTAGTTCACCTAAATCAACATATTTTTCCTTATGCATGGTTCTTGCTTCAAAACTAGGGTACCTAAGGGCTATGTCATTAGAGCTAAAAAGGGATGGTTTACGTGAATCTCCTTTCCTCCTTTTCCCTTTGTCCCTAGATGATCTCCTAGGAACCATTTATCTAAGCATGATGATAGAACAAGGAAATTTTAAAGAACCAGCCATATATTGAGAAATCAAAGAATAAGTATCAAATATTACCTTAAATGAGGTTTCTTGAGAAATAGAGATCTTGATCCAAGATGGAACCCTCTCTTGGTCTTCTTGAGAGAGAAGATGAAGTTTATAGAGGGAAAGAGTTTTTGGGAGTGGTTCCACAAGTTAGGGGCGGTTCCACCACCGGCCTTAAACCCTCTTTATAACAGGGGGCTCTCGGGCGATGCCATCGCTAATTGACCGGTGCCACCACCTAGGAATAGAATGCCCAAGCAGTGCTACTGCTAGTCTTGGCAGTGCCACCATTGGCACCCTGACTTAGACATTTTTAGGAGGGCTGAAACACCTTGTTTTTGATTAATTTGCTTTGTTATTAAAAATTTTAAGCACAATGACTCATCAAACTATAAAATGTTATAATCAAGAGACATCAAAAACTTTCTTTTCGAGTGAATCAAGGAAATGATAACATAAATATAGAAAATTTCAAATACTTATGTATCAAAATCGACAACGATCAATCATGAAGAAGGTAACACTCAATCAAAAAATTATCTCAAATTAAACGTCCAAGATATTTAAGATCAATTGAGGAATTTTTTTAAAAAGTTTTAAGTCGTGAAGTATCAATCCATTGCATTACTCATCATATATTATTTCAAAATAAGTAACGGATCATCAAACATGAATCAAAGCATAAATCACTCAAATTATATACGAAAGATATTTCAAGGAAAATGTATTGTAATCATAATTATCGATCATCAAACGAGAACGTGATTCATGTGTTAGGAGAATCAAGTGTCTTCAAATAAGTTATGAATTTAATGAAGTTGTGATTCCAAGAGTCATGAGTCATTTTGAGAAATTTTAAATCCATTATTAAAATTATATATGGGATTCTCCAAAATGAGTCAATTTGTAGATTTCGAGTAGAGAATGGGACTATTGTGATATTCAAAAGAGATATAAAAACCTAGTATCACAAAGGATTTCAATTTATAAGATGACACAAATGTTTTTACCAAAATCAATTTTCAAGAGACTTAATGAAAATTATGGTGCATAACCAAACAATGTATAACATTCAAGGATCTTTTATTATCTGAGCTAGTGAGCTTGATAACAATCAAGAGTATATTACTACCCACTCCTAGCTTGCATGAGTGAATGTTTCTATAAAAGAGGATGGTTTTTAGGTACCTATTTGAGCTTGGGTGCCTCAAATATTGATCTACTAAACTTATCATTATTCATTGAGTTCTTTATCATTTCTTTAGGAACCCATATTAACCTATGTGGGCTAAGTTTTTTATACGGATATTTGTAAGCCACATGTTCGGGTTTGCAACAAAAGTTACACTTTGAGTAAGATGAATCATGTAGTGTAGGTCCTTTAATTAAGGTGGTAGGATTTCGGTGAGATCCACTCACAAATCCAATTCTACTTTTATTTCTGATGTGACCCTTGTTTGCAAGGATCATGTCCAATCCCTTGTTACTAACCTTAAACTTGTTTAGGGTCTCTTTAAATAGCAAGTTTTCATTTTTGATTACCTCTAAGTGTTTCACACTTAGAGCATGGGGGTAAAGAGAGAGTATCAAGTTCAAGACTTTCAAGTTTATCTAATAAGATAGCATGCTCCTTTTTTAATAAATTAAACTTCTTACTAATAGCTCTACACTCATCAAATAATTAATGAAAAGTAATTAAAGGTTAGTCAAAAGATAAATCTTCATTAAATAACTCACATACCTCATCTCCTAAAGCCATCAATACGAAGTTGACCTCCTTTTTGTTGATTGCTTCTTTATCTTCGAAGCCACTTGAGTCATCCCATGTCACTTTTAGAGCTTTTTTCCTCTTTGGTTACTTCTTCTTGGGTTAGGGGCATTCACTTTTGAAGTGCCTCAGCTTCATGCATTCACAACATATGACTTGGTCCTTTTTGGGTTCAAGTTTATTTTTAGTGTCATTTTTAAATTTATTCTTTCTTATAAATTTTTTAAATTTTTGAGTTAAGAATGTAAGTTCATCATCAAGGTCCTCATCACTTAAAGATTCCTTCAAGGGGTCTTCTTGTATTCTTAATGTCATATCCTTCTTATTCTTTGGAAGGGGGTTCTCTAGCTCATCGTAGAATGGCATGTCATTTCATAGATCATTAAAGACCCAATGAGTTCTTCAAGAGAATTTTTTAAGGTCCTTGGCCTCTTGAATAGTCGTAACTTTCAGATCCCAACTCTTGGAAGAGATCTTAAAATTTTTGTTAGAAGTTCGAAATTAGAAAAACCTTTACCAAGTGCTTTGAGTCCATTGATGACATCCGTGAAACGAGTGTACATGTCTCTGAAGGACTCACTTGGTTTCATTCGAAACAATTTATAAGAATGGACCAAGAGGTTGATTTTGGACTCTTTCACTTGGCTAGTGCTTTTATGAGTGATTTCAAGAGTATGCTAAATATCAAAAGCCGATTCACAAATCAAAACACGATTAAACTCATTTTTATCAAGTGCACAAAACAAGGCATTCATAGCCTTTATATTAAGAGCAAAAACCTTCTTCTCCGATTCATTCCATTCGTTCATTAGAAGAGAAGATTTTGAAATCCATTTTCAATGATATTCTAAAGTTTAAAATCTATGGAAATCAAAAAAATCATCATACGAGTCTTCCAATAGGTGTAATCCAACCCATTAAACATAGGCGGATGTGTAATGGAATGACCCTCTTGCATGCTAGAATAAGCCATCTCTCTTGGGTTTTAAACCAAATGAGAGTGACTAGGCTAGTTGGCCCCTACTAGAGTTAATCAGGATTATCACTTAATCCTAACCCTAATTATATGCTAACTACGAAATTGAAAACATATTCTAAGCAAAAACTAAACCGGCATGTCGAGTTTTCTTCCGTCAAGCTTTCGACGAATTTCTAACATACCCTCGGATTTCTTCCTATGGACTCCCAATAGGCTCTCGGACTTTATGGCAAGTTCCTTGAATCTTTGGCAAGCTTCCGAACATTCTCAGTGAGCTCCGCGAACCTCTGGCGATCTTTCCAGCAAACTTCCGATGACTTCGGTAAGTCTCCGATTCATTCTCGGTTAGTTCCGGTAGCACTTCCGATGATCCTTCAGACTTCCGGTGGACTCTTAAACTCCCAACATACTTGACTCTGGTAATTCGCTTTATGTCTTCATTGCTATCATAGTTCATCCTACATACTTATCTCAATAATATGAATTAGATCAAATAACCTATCAATTGACTTCATCATCAAAATCTGAGATTCAATTAGTTAGACAATAAAATGCAATCAATTAGTTTCATCACTAAAATCCAAGATCGAATAGTCTCCCCCTTTTTTATGATGATAACTAATTGATGATGGAGTTAACCTTTGTTGGGAAATCCTTCAGGGGAGCGATATCACATGCGCAGTGGAAGAACAAAAAACAAAACCCCAGATTTCTCGTAGAAAGTTTCCATCATCGTATGCGAAGATCGGTGCATCAAAAACAAATTCGCAAAACTATACGTGTAAAAGAAGATACCTAGGGAGATCGTATATCCTTGAATTCATGCAGATCTGTGGGAGAAGATGAAGGAGGTCAAGCGTCCTCCTCTCTAGCGGTATCCACATGGTAGGGATTGTAATGATGCACCTCTCTCTCTGGGGAGAGGAGAACAGGAGGTGGCTACCAAAAGAAAACCCTCAGCCTATAGAGCTTTGGTTCCCTCCTATTTATAGAGACCCCCTGTAAACCCTAATGGATCTTTTGCCCTATTAGGTATTGGATCTCCATCAAATTACCCAAGCCTCTTGGATTAGTGGGTCTCTACCCAATAATCTCTTATTAGCAATTATTGGATCTCATCTCAGGATCCAATAATTCAGGGGCTTAATGGATATCCAATAAGATAGGGGGTTTAGCGGATATCTCATATCCGAACCTCTACTCGTCGCAACACCTACCATATGTGTGTGACCCTCTAGGCCCAATATCGAGCTAGTCATAAGTCATACTTGTCAGAACTCCTTCTGACTTAGTGAATTATTATCTCTATAATAATTCACCCAACTCATCGATCATGACGTACTAGGCCACTACGTCGCGCCCCTCGAGGCGATCTACAGGGGAATCCAATCCTTTGGACCTATCTCGTCCTCGCTACCATGTATCTATAATCTCTCATCCATCTAATATCCCAGAGACCCTATACCGGCATGGTGCTGTCAGGCCCACACGGTCTCTCCTCGAGTCTTGCTCTTGTCGAATTCTCCCGGAGAACCCTTTCTCTCTCAATCCGAATAACCTTGGACAAGGATTTATTCGAGCAAGAACACATGGGATATTCCTCTCATGTTATCGAGAGTGGATGATCCTCTATTGATACTCAATAGCCCTCATAAGGTTGGCTACCACTCCTAGTGACCGGTTATACTAGATATAGAGCTTTCCAAACCTATAAGTCTGGTATCAAAGAGTGGAGTACCCATATAGGACATCCTTGGTGTCTCAAGTCTAAGGACCAGATACACTACTGGGACTACGGAATCACTGTCTGACGTGAGGTATCAATAACCATCCAGCATTCCGTAGACGGATCAATCAGTGAACTCATTCCCCAATGAGTACCTGCACTGTACCCTTAGTGTCCCCACATGAGTAGCTATGAGACCAACTACCTCCATTATATGGACGGGAATATAGCACACCAGTCTATCCAGTTATCTCGATATCCTTATCGAGTAACCTATGACCAGGATAATTCAGGATCTATGTTTAAAAGTGAATCAATCTCATTATCTTGATCTCATCACGATTCGATTCCCATTGCACAGATTCAAGGACATCACAATATATGCAACACGCAAGATAAAGTGATAAAATACCTAATAATAAGTAAAGAGAAAAAGTGCATATCAAGTCACAAGTGTCATCACTCATGCGATTGGCTTGTAGGGCACATATGACTAGCAACCTTAACTCCCTGAAGTTTAAAAAAACTCCCTCTATCAATATATCATATTGATAGATACCTTAGATTATTACAAATCCAAGTAATATTCATCACATGTTATGAAAAATATCAAACCATCATATAAATATATAAAATATTCAATACAATGCATGAAGTCATTAATCTACTTCTCCCCCTATATCATAAATAAAAAGAAAAAGTTGCATAATAGCTAGTTTAATAGATATGCAAGTTTTACAATCATTCTAGCTATCAATCTAGATGTTCAACATACATCACTTTAAAACATTCAATTATGACAAGTTTTTAAGGATGTGTAATCATGACAATTCAATACTTGCTTCTTGTGCAAGTTTGCACTTTGCTTCTCTTGAGATTACAAGGTAGCAATTTGTTGATAGTGTTTATGATAGCAAGATTTCTACTCTTGAGATTGCAAGCTTTGCCTTTCTTTGCAATGATCGAGCTAGCAAATCTTTATAAAATTTACAACACTATAAACATGCAAGCTAACAAGTTAAAAAATGTGTAACTTTGTAATTTCTTTATTCTCTTTTGAGAAGTGCAAGCTTGCAAGTTTTGCTTCCTTTGCATGCTAGCAATTTTTACTTTGTGATGCATTAGCTAGCAGTTCCTTCTCTCCCTTTGTCATTGTCAAAAAGAAGGGAGGGAATATGATGATATAAACTTCTCACATCAATTATAAATTTGCATCAATAAAAATCAATCTTCAAATCATGACAGTAATACAAAGAATCAAGATATCAATGATTTTGAAAAATGATTCATTTCGAGATGTCTCTTCTTTTGTAAATAGCAAAAGATCTTAGGAAAATAAAAAAGAGATCACGATATATGCATAATATTTCTAAATTCGTCATGAATCATAAGAAAAATTTTGGGTGTCAAATATCGATATATTAAGATCATGACTTAGATTGTTTTCCTCTGTAGTGAATGAAGAAAAGGAGTCATGGAGGAAAAAGAGTTTTGATTCCCATAAAATGCATCTAAAGTCATAAGTCCAAGAAATAAAGATCAAGTCATAATTACAAATTCTAACATGTTTTCTTTCCCCTTTTTGTCTTTAAAGAAGGGAAATAAAGGGAAAGAAAAGAATACAAATCTTGTTTTACATCAATGTTTAAATCATCACAAAAGGCATACAAGGCAAAGAAATCATGTCATTTCTATATCATGAAGGATATGATATCAAGGCTCAAGAAGAACATGATTCATTTGAGAATAAATAGCACAAAGAGCAACTTGATTCATACATAGGAGATCACATTTCATAAGAAATTTCAAGTATCAATTATTAAGTAGTAATCACATTTCTTGAAATTTCTCAAGTCAAGAAGCCAAAAGAAAGTTCATGATTCAGTTGAAACAAAATCTCATTCAAGTCAATTTGTCAACTCAGAACTCATAATAAAAATATCATTTTCAAGATTTAAAATGACAAATAGATTTTTGATAAAAACTTATTATCAAATCATCAATTTCATGATTCATTTAAATGGATTCTTTAACACATCATCAAAATCTTATTCGTAATTCAAGTGATTCACAAACTATCATAAATGAATTTATCACTTATCTTTCATGAAAAAATCAAAAAAAATTAGAGAGTAAAATTTCAATAATTATGCATTTTTTTATGATTAATTTTATATAAGCATGCCTTTGTCTTTTAATGTCAAATAGATATAAGCATGAAAGTTCAAGACGTAAAAGCAAAATTCATCATCAAAACTTTTAAAATAAAAAAATATAACACGTCATATGAGAAATTCATCATAAAAAAATAATTAAGACCAAAAACACATTAGTTCAAAAATGTAAGAGTCACTCATCATACATAATGTGTTTTATTTTAAGTTCTTTATTTCATATAGGTGTGCTCATGTTTTAAAAGATGAGTATCATATTTAAAACTAAAACATGAGTTTCGTCATCAAGATATAACACATTCAAATTCTCATGCATGATATCATAAAATGATAACAAACTTTTATTGTCAAGATATTCATCATATTTTTAACTCATTCAATTTGACAAATTTGTCAAAACTTTAAAAATAGGAAATTTTTACAAAAACATTCCTCTTTTTATGTGTTTGAATCATGCAATTTGGTCTTACATAGAAATATTTAATTTTTGTTTGGAAGATATGAATCATTATATAAATATGAAATTATCATCAAAATCTTTCATTCAGAAAATTTGTTAGGAGTAAAGTAAATTGATTACACGTAAGCATACTCAAGTCCTTTCTGTATAAAAGATGTGTCAAGTTTAAAACCGAAAATGTGACTTCGTCATCAAAACCATCAAGACCAAACACATGATAGCACATTTTTCTATTTTTATGTGTTTTATTTCATGTGATTGATCACATATGAGTATATTCAAATTTTTGTATAAAAAGTCATGCATTATGTTGAAAACAAAATCATCAATATGCTTGATTCTATCTTTTAATCATATTTCGTATGCAAGCATGATTATGAAATATGCGATCATCATGATAATTGATTTTTTATGTAAAAAATAATACATCTTATTTTAAATCAAAAGCATCATCGTATAAATCCGATTCACAAGTTTTGTTAAAAACCATCAAGGCATCATTCTAAAATATAGGATATCGTTACTTCAAATCATTATGCATAGTATCATTAAGCATGAAAACTGAATTACACAATCATGGATTAATCCTATTAAACATAATCATGCTAATTAACTTTTGTGTCAAAACCATACATCAAAATCCAATACAGGAATCATAAACATTCATGGAATTGTATAAATCATCCAAACATCAATCATAATTTTTTACTTTTCAAAAATACTACAAAGAAAAGCATAATATAATTTTTGAAAATAATTTTTTTATTTCCTACAATCTAAATTAAGTACTCATGAAAAACATCATATAATTTTAAAATAAATTAAGGGAGTTTTGGTTAAGTTGCTTACCTTATAGTCGAACCTCGTCAAAGTGCAATATGTCTTTTCACCTTTGGAAGTTCTCAATTCGTCCTTGGGGACCTTCTTCTTTGGTCTCTTCCTCCATTCAAGTTCATTTTAGTTTTAGATTTTTGTTTTATGAACTTTTTAAAATTTAGTGTTCGAAGTTCAAGTTCATCATTGAGATTGTCCTCATCACGTGAGTCATCACTCAAGTGCTATTCTTTTATCTGAAATTCTAAATCTTTCCAATTTTTTGGAAAGTGGTTCATGTGTTCATCAAGTTCCAAGAGGCTCATTTCATATGCTATCAATGAGTCGATAAGTTCTTCAATAGGTAAATTATTTAAATCTTTAGCCTCTTGTATTGCGGTTACTTTCGAATCCCACCTTTTTAGAAGAGATCTTAAAATCTTGTTTACGAGATCAAAATCTGAAAAAGATTTACCAAGGGCTCTTAGACTATTGACAACATCCGTGAAACAGGTGTACATGTCGTCGATAGTCTTACTTGGTTCTATTCGAAAAAGCTCAAAATCATGCAGTAAGAGATTTATTTTCGAGTCTTTGACTCTACTAGTGCCTTCGTGCATAATTTCAAGTATCTGCCAAATATCAAAGGCCGTTTCGTAAGTTGAAACATGATTAAATTCGGTTTTGTCCAAAGCACAAAATAAGGTATTCATAGCCTTTGCATTTAATGAAAAAGATTTTTTCTCTAAATCCGACCATTCGTTCATCAGTTTAGATAAAAGTTAAAAGCCATTTTCAATAATATTTCATAAATTTAAATCTAAAGAAATAAAAAAACTCTCATTCGATTTTTCCAATAAGTGTAGTTTGAACCGTTAAACAACGATGGACGAATGATCGAAAAACCCTCTTGAAAGCCGTGAAGAAGTATTTCTCATGGGTGTGAATCCAAAAGAGAAATAACGAGACTCTTATACTAATTGAATTTGGTAATTTAAAATGATTTCAAAAACTTCGTATGTTGAAAACTTTGTTTCG
Source organism: Musa beccarii (assembly GCA_024322285.1). NCBI lineage: Eukaryota > Viridiplantae > Streptophyta > Magnoliopsida > Zingiberales > Musaceae > Musa > Musa beccarii. The sequence goes on along the minus strand of CM044396.1, from coordinate 34,914,428 downwards.
ACTAAAACCTGGTTTCAATTGAAGCATATCGGAAAGTGCTTAAACTAGGGAGTGTTTAGAGAAGATGAAGGGCAATAATAAGGAAGTCGAACAATGAAGAGAAGATAGTTTGCAGAAATATAAAGACAATAAGTAAATGCAAACCATTTTTAAGTGGTTCGGTCATATGACCTATGTCCACTCCTAATTCCTCTTCTCTTGAGGCCATCGGCTTTTCACTAGCTATCTTCCTTGTAACAGGTAAAGACCAACTCCCTTTTATAGCACTCTCCTTTTGATGGGCTTAGGAGGTAACCCTTACAATCCTCTTACCCCTCTCTTGAACTTAGCCAACACTTAGAGTTTGAGGGGAGGATTTCTCTCAAGTTTATAACAGAATTTTTTCTCCTATTTATTCTCAGTTATATGTAACTCAACCATGAATAGGAGAGGTATTTATAGGCCTTAGGGTGATTCAAATTTAGAGCCCAAATTTGAATCATCCCGGATTTCAAGGCTATTGGTGGTACCACCACCAGTGCTAGGCGATACCACTACTCAGGCTTTCTGCCCCTGTCAATGTACTAGGCGATACCATCGCCTAGGCATACTGACCTTATCAGTGTACTGGGTGGTACCATCGCCTAATCAGCGGTACCACTGCCTAAGTGCACTATCCCTGGGTGGTACTACCACCTAAACCACCTAGAGAACTAGTCCCTAGGTGGTTCTACTACCCTAGTCTAGTGGTGCCATCGCCAGACAGGGTCCAGCAACCTGGATGGGCCTTGAATCTGGCCCAATCTAGCCCAAATACGGACCTAGTTGGCCCCTACTAGGGTTATAGGATTAACACCTAATCCTAACCCTAATTACATGCTAACTATAAAATTAAAAATATTTTTTATGTATAATAAATTCGATAAGTCAAGTCTTCTTCCAGCGAGCTTTTGGTGAACTTCCGATGGTCTTCCGATGAACCCTTAAACACCTTCCTGCGGACTCTCGGCAAGCTCCTAGACTTCACAATGATCTTAGCGAGTTTCGATGAGTCTTCTTTGGCAAGCTCCGATCTTTCTCGGTGAGCTCCATGAACTTCCAATAAACCTTTCGGCGAACTTCCGAAAACCATTCGGTAAGCTCCCTACTCATTCTTGGCCAGTTCCAGTAGCACTCCCGATGAATCTTCGGACTTCTATCGAACTCTTGAACTCTCAATGATTCGATCATACTTGACTTTGACACTTTGTTTTGCTTTATATCTTCATCGTTATCGTAGTTAATCCTATACACATAAACCTTAACTCTACTTTGATCTAGTCAGTTACATGAATCAACCTCCAGTTGCCCGACATGTCATTGGTCGACGCTTTGTCTGGTTCTTTGGCGCATCGTCCTCTCTTGTGGCATGTTGCCTAATTGGCGGTTGCCCTCCACAACCCTAATATCCTTGGTGCAACACCACTCTTCTTAGCTTGATACCCGATATCTTTGTCCGAAGCCTTCTACCGCTTGTCGACCAGACCTCCGGCTCGACATCCAATCTCTTGACATGATTTTCTTCAGCGCAACACTGATTCATCTTATGTCAACTGTCTAATTTTGATCGATAGTAGACCTGTGTTACTCAAAATGAAGTTAGATAATAAAATATAATTAATTAGTTTCATCATCAAAATCATGTTGGGAAATCCGCGCAAAGGGGAGCGACATCACATGCACAGCGGAAGAATAGAAAACAAAACCCCAGATTTCCCATAGAAAGTTTCCATCGTCATGCGAAGATTGGTGCATCAAAACAAATCCATGAAAACTGCATGTATTAAAGAAAGATACCTAGGGAAATCGTATATCCCTGAATTTCTACAGATCTATGGGAGAGGATGAAGGAGGTCAAGCATCCTCCTCTCTAGCGGTATCCACACAGCAAGGATTATGACGATGCACCTCTCTCTCTGGGGAGAGGCGAATAGGAGGTGGCTACCAAAAACCCTTAGTCTATAGAACTCTAGTTCCCTCCTATTTATAGAGGCCCCCTTGAAAGACCCTAATGGATCTTTTGCCCTATTGGGTATTGGATCTCTATCCAATTACCCAAGCCTCTTGGATTAGTGGGCCTCTACCCAATAATCTCTTATTAGCAATTATTGGATCTCATCTCAAGATCCAATAATTTATGGGCTTAATGGATATCTAATAAGATAGGGGGTTCAGCAGATATCTCATATCCGAACCTCTACACGTCGCAACACCTACCATATATGTGTGACCCTCTAGGCCCAATATCGAGCTGGCCGTAAGTCATACTTATCAGAACTTCTTCCGACTTAGTGAATTATTATCTCTATAATAATTCACCCAACTCATCGATCATGACGGACGTACTAGGCCACTACGCCAAGGCCCCGAGATGATCTGAGGGTATCAATCCTTTGGACCTATCTCGTCCCTCGCTACCATGTATCTATAATCTCTCATCCATCTAATATCCCAGAGACCCTATACCGGGCATGGTGCTGTCAGGCTCATACGGTCTCTCCTCGAGTCTTGCTCTTGTCGGATTCTCCCGGAGAACCCTTTCTCTCTCAATTCGAATAACCTTGGCCAAGGATTTATTCGAGCAAGAATACATGGGATATTCTTCTCATGATACCGAGAGTGGATGATCCTCTATTGACACTCAATAGCCCTCGTAAGGTTGGCTACCACTCCTAGTGACCGGCTGTACTAGATATAGAGCTTTCCAAACCTATAAGTCTGGTATCAAAGAGTGGAGTACCCATATAGGACATTCTTGGTGTCTCAAGTCTAAGGACTAGATACACTATTGGGACTACGGAATCACTGTCTGACGTGAGATATCAATAACCATCCAGCATTCCGTAAACGGATCAATCAGTGAACTCATTCTCCAATGAGCACCTGCACTGTACCCTTAGTGTCCCCACATGAGTAGCTATGAGACCAGTTACCTCCATCATATGAACGGGTATACAATACACCAGTCTATTTGGTTATCTCGATGTCCTTCTCGAGTAACCTATGACAAGGATAATTTAGGGTCTGTGTTTAAAGATGAATTGGTCTCATTATCGTAATCTCATCACGATCCAATTCCCATTGCACAGATCCAAGGACATCACAATATACATCTAAATAATGTGAGATAATGCCAATAATCATAAGCAAAGAGATTTATGCAGTGTGTTACAGGTGCAATCACTTATGTGATTGGCTTGTAGGGCACCTATAACTAGCAATCTCCCACTTGACCTAAAGCCAATCACCAACATGTCTGATCCCCATCAGACCTCTATAACACTCAAAGACAATCTGAGTCAATGGCTTTATCAGTGGATCTGTAATGTTATCTTCGGATGGAACTCTTTCCATTACTATATCTCTTCGGGCCATGATATCTCTAAGAAGTTGGAACCTCCTCAGAACACTTCTGATGAGACCCGGGTTCCCTTATTTGAGTAATCATCCCGTATTTGTCACAATATAAAGGAATCAGCTCCTCGCTGCTCAGGATGACTCCTAGATCTGTGATCAACTTCTTCATCCAGACTCCCTCCTTTGCTGCCTCTACCGCAAAGAATGTATTCCGCCTCAGGTCGAGTCACAGAGTGTCTTGCTTGGAACTCTTCCAGCATACTGCTCCTTCATTTAGGGTGAACACATACCCTGAATTAGACTTGCTATTATCGACATCAAACTAGAAGCTCGAGTCCGAGTAGCCCTCAACCTTGAGGCTACTACCTCCATATACCAGTAAAAGATCCTTAGTCCTTCTCAAGTACTTAAGGATACATTTTACTGCTTTCCAGTGCTCGGATCTACCTGATATCTGCTCATGACACTCAGAGCATACGCTATATCAGGCCTGGTACATAGCATAGCTTACATGATAGATCCTATCGCTGATGCATATGGCATCATATCCATGTGTGCCCTTTCTTCAGGAGTCTTTGGGGACATACTCCTAGAAAGTGATATTCCATGTCTCATTGGTCTGAGACCTCTCTTGGAATTTTTCATGCCAAACCTTTTGACAATGGTGTCTATGTACTTGGACTGGGACAAGCCAAGCATCCTCTTGTATCTATCTCTATAGATCCGTATCCCCAATATATAGGATACTTTCCATAATTCCTTCATGGAGAAGTGCCTAGATAACCAAGTCTTTACTGTGGAGAGCATTCCTACATTATTCCCAATGATCAGGATGTCATCCATATATAATACCAAAAAGGTGATAGTGCTCCCACTTAATTTCCTGTACACACAAGGTTCATCTTCGTTCTTAACGAAGTTATAAGATCTGTTCGCTTCATCAAATCTTATGTTTCAACTTTGGAAAGTTTGCTTCAATCCATAAATAGACCTAAGCAACTTGCACACCTTATCTGGGTTATCCTTGGGCACGAATCCCTCAGGCTGTATCATATACACCTCCTCATCGAGGTTACCATTGAGGAATGCGGTTTTGACGTCTATTTGTCAGATCTCATAATCATAGTGTGCTGCAATAGCTAATAGAATTCAAATGGATTTTAGCATGGCTACAGGTGAAAAAGTTTTGTCATAGTCAATACCTTGCCTTTGACGATACCCCTTAGCCACTAGCCTTGCTTTATAGGTCTCTACCTATCCATCTACTCCAATCTTCTTTTGAAGATTTACTTGCAACCAATGGGTACAATACCCTCGGGTGCATCAACCAGGTTCCAAACCTTGTTGGAGTACATGGAATCCATTTCTGAATTCATGGCTTCTTGTCATTTCCCGGAGTCTATGCTTATAATAGCCTCCTCGTAGGTCTGAGGATCAATATCCTCAACATCCTCTCTTCTGATATGTCTCATATATCTTTCAGGAGGATGGGATACTCTATCGAACCTACGTAAAGTTGGAACTAGTGTGTTAGGTATCTGAACAGACTCTGGCTATGGAATGGTGCTTGAGCTAGGTTCTCCAACCTCGCTCAACTCTATCATGCTCCCACTGTCTCCACCAAGAATGTGTTCCTTCTCAAGGAACACTGCTCTCTTGGCTACAAAGACCTTTCGGTCCTCAGGGTGATAGAAATAATATCCACAAGTTTCTTTGGGGTATCCCACGAACTTACACCGTTCTGTCCTAGATTCCAACTTGTTAGGGTTGTGTCTCTTAACGTGGGCAGGGCAGCCCCAAATCTTAACAATTTTAAGATCGGGTTTTTTCCCATTCTATATCTCATATGGAGTAGACATCACTGATTTAATTGGAATTATGTTCAGAAGGTAAGCTGCGATCTATAAGGCATATCCCCAGAATGAGATGGGTAGGTGATAGAACCCCAGAGGAATTCTATCGAGATTGATCTTTGAGGGGGATCAACCCTTGGAACGCTATAGGGGTTCCACCCTCCAAGTAGCCTGGTGGCTGCAATTATAGATTGATCTTTCTTATTCCAAAGAGGTGGAGGCTACAAGCTTATATAGAGGTCCAAACCCTAACCCTAGGGGTTGCTTCCTAAGTGAACTACCCAATTTTCCCTCAACCTTAACGGGCCGGCCCAGTAACAAGGGGGGCGGCAGCTAAGAAGCCCAAAGACCCAAATATAAACCCTAGCCTCTCTTCTTTATAGGATAGAGGCGGCTAGGTGGGGTTTATTACATTCTCACAGGGTTTTTATTAACTGTTACATGGTTGAGTAGGACCTAACCCTGCTAGGGTCCTATCAAGCCCGCCTCTTCAAATCACCTTGTCCTCAAGGTCAGTTCCATGAACTCAGGGAACCGAGACTTCACTCCTCATATGATTCCCATGTGGCATCTTCAAGTGGTAAATTAGTCCAATGTACTAGTACTTCAAGAGAGGGACGCCGACAACGCATCACGACTCAAGCGATCGAGGATGGCTTGTGGTTGGGCTTGAATATTTCCATCATCGTGGTGTTGGGCGCTTGGATCTGGATGCCTCGTGTTCTCCCAACTTGGGCTTCAAGCATGACACGTGGAAGACAGGGTGAATTTTGGCATCTTTAGGTAATTTAAGTCTCAGACGCCCACCTCAATACGCTCTATGATCCGATAGGGCCCATAAAAACGTGGAGATAGCTTCATGGAGGCTCGTGTGTTGATGGATAGTTGCTTGTATGGTTGTAGGCGAAGATAAACCCAGGGCTCCTACTAAAAATTCTCTTTCACTTCTTCGTGTGTCACCTTGTCGCTTTCATTCTAGCTTGAGCGATAGAGAGATTATTCTTTAGCACCAGTAGGAGTTTGTCCTCACACCAAAATCTTGGTCGACTGATCTACCTTAGCCGAGCCAATTACATACTTTGGAATCGTAGGAGCCGGCCGACTATATAATGCTTCATATGGGGTACATTTTGTAGATGAATGATATGTAGTATTATACCACCATTCGGCCCAGGGGAGCCATTTCGTCCACTCTTTGGTCGATCACTAGCGAAACACCGAAGGTATGTCTCTAAACATCTGCTCACCACTTCGCTTGGCACAATTTGTGGATGATATGCAATGCTCATCTTGAGTTTGGTGCCCTCAGAATCTGAAATAACTCGGTCCAAAATTTACTAGTGAAGACCCCCACACGATCACTTACGATGGACCATGACATCCCATGTAGTTTAACAATATTTTCTATGAAAATCTGAGCAATACTAATAGCAGTGTAGGGATTTCGCACAGCACAAAAATGAGCATATTTCGTAAGTCGATCAACCACCACAAGGATTGTGCTTTTACCTTTGGAAGGTGGCAACCCTTCGATGAAGTCCATGGAGATGTCAGTCCATACCGAGTCTGGTATAGGTAGTGGTTGTAGTTTCCTCGACTCGCTTAACGCTTTCACCTTTTTTTGTTGACATATATCACATTGTGCTACGATTCGAAATAATTTTTTTCATCCCTTTCCAATAAAAGTTTTGCTTCACTCTTTTGTAGGTTCTTAGAAATCCGGAGTGCCCTGCAAAAGGTGTGGAGTGCATTTCGTGCAGAATGACTTTGATGCAAGGGGAGTTTGGTATAAGCACAATACGACCTTTATAGCATAGATCCCTCGAATCCCAAGTATAGTGAGCTATTGCGCTTGGATCCTCCTCTAATTTTTTGATGATGTTGCTGGTTTCTGATCCTTCTTCTATTCCTCCCCCTCGTTGGTGCTTTGGAGATGCATAAGAAAGCCACCATTTATCTTGTGTAAAACTTTCTCCATTCGTTGGGTTGAAACGGTGGTTACGTTGCTTCCACGCTTCCCGCGTAGGGTGACCTGTTTACCTTTGCAATAGAATTTCATAATCAATTTGGAAAAGTTCCAAGAGACATCACCTAGTGTCGTCAGCCATTCTATGCCCAAAGACAAATTCATAATCATTAATTGGTAGGAGGAAGAAGTTGGCAACAATTTCTTGGCCCTGCAATAATAGTTTCACCTGTGGGCATCTTTGGTCGCATTTTAGGATTCGACCGTCGACAACCTTTACGTCGAACTTGCTGCAACCTTCAATATAGAGCGCCATCCGAGCAGCAACCTTACTATTTAGAAAATTATTAGTACTGCTCGTATCGATGAGAGCAGTGATTGGTTGTTGTTTGAGCAGCCTCCAACTTTCATCGCTTATGCGGATTTGAGTAGCCGGGCTAGCGCATGTACCATAAAGTTGGTTGATCGTGGCTCTTCTTCCACATCTTCATCCTCATGTTCAAGACTCTCTTCTGACTGTTCACTAATCTTTTCTTCCACTGGTTCAATCACAAGAAGTCTCCCCTTTTTACAACGATGCTCGCGGCTCCATGACTCGTCACAATGCCAACATAACCCCTTAGCAGATCGGTCTCGAAGCTCTTCTCTTGTCAACCTTTTTGGTGCAGGAGCTCGGCTGATAGTAGGCGAGGCTGAGGGCTTCAATATTTCTGGTCGAGGAGCAACCCTAGTCCTCCGGGCTTCATGGTTCAATCGCTCCTCCTGAAGTCGTGCGAAAGAGATGGCTGCCATAAGCGTATACGGTTGTTGCGCTTTAACTTCTCCCCGGATCTCCGGCCTCAAGCCCTCAATAAATGTCCCCAATAACTATTTTTCAGACCAATCACGAGTTTGATTAGATAACCTTTCAAACCTGGTTTGATACTCTGGATGGTGGAGGTTTGTCGGATCTTTGCTAGTTGTCCTTCGATGTTCTCGTACCATTTAATCATCCAAATAGAGGTTATAAAAACAAGTTTACCATGTTATTAAAAGGCATGATATTCATCAATCAAGAAGGAGGAGAATCAAAAATTATGATCAAGGAATAAAATGAGAGCTCCATTCAAAATAAGATGTCATCCAAAATTTGAAAATAATATCAAGGTGAGACTATGAAAACCGAAGTTGAAAATTTTGAAAACTAAACATATAACATCATGTATCGTGACAATCTTATATGAGATTTCAATAAAAGCTTTATTATAACAACTATTCCTTAGGTGGAATACTAAAGTGCCCATACAAGTAATCTAACTTCCGATTCATCTATAGTACTTCACTCAAAATTTTATCTTGCATGATTTGATTTGATTTATCTCCACTATTATTGGATCTTCAAAAGATAGAGTAGGAGCTAGTTTTAATAGTGCTGCACCAAAGGGACTAGGAGGAGAAGATTTATTACCCATAAAAACTGGTGTTTAGGTTCTTCTACAAGAGGGAGAGCTGGATCGGTCCTTCTAGGTTACCTAGTCCATATTTCATTTCTATATGTGCACTTTAGTCTCTTAAGTAGATTTCTATTAATAGTATTATATCTATCTACTTTTATTACCTCTTCATCGGTGGTATTCTAATATTATATGCATGTAGCATTCTAGTGATTAACCCTCCATATGGTAACATTAAGTCTTTAGATGTTATTTCCAACTTACTTTGACGGATCGGTATCCAAAATAGTTATTTTGTCTAGTCATTATCTAGTACATGGTACCTAATTCCATTTGACTAATCTCATCGTGGTGATACTATTTAGAATTAGGATACTTATGATGATGTGATTAAGGATCTTAGAATGAATGATAATAAATACTCATAGCTTTAGGGACTATGGCTAGTTAGATTTCCAAAAATAGTCCTGAAGCCTCGAGTAGGTTACTCGATTGCATCCAAATCCCACTGTCCTCTAAAGTAGCAACCCTTTTTTTTGGAGATTCCAATTAGGTTACAAATTGTGTTGTCTTTAATTAGAATTTGGTTTCCTAAAAGGTAGGTTGACATGTTATCATCATCATCTAAACTCAAATTAGCATAAAATAACCTAACTAATCTAGGATAAATTGGTTCATTGATTTGTAAGATAGGCAAGACATCCAAATCGGCAAACCACCTAATGGGTTCTAGGTTTCCTAGTTCACCTAAATCAACATATTTTTCCTTATGCATGGTTCTTGCTTCAAAACTAGGGTACCTAAGGGCTATGTCATTAGAGCTAAAAAGGGATGGGTTACGTGAATCTCCTTTCCTCCTTTTCCCTTTGTCCCTAGATGATCTCCTAAGAACCATTTATCTAAACATGATGATAGAATAAGGAAATTTTAAAGAACCAGCCATATATTGAGAAATCAAAGAATAAGTGTCAAATATTACCTTAAATGAGGTTTCTTGAGAAATAGAGATCTTGATCCAAGATGGAACCTCTCTTGGTCTTCTTGAGAGAGAAGATGAAGTTTATAGAGGGAAAGAGTTTTTGGGAGTGGTTCCATTGTTAGGGCGGTTCCACCACCGGCTTTAAACCCTCTTTATAACAGGGGGCTCTCGGCGATGCCATCGCTAATTGACCGGTGCCACCACCTAGAATAGAATGCCCAAGCAAAGTGCATCACTGTCTTGGCAAAGTGCCACCATTGGCACCCGACTTAGACATTTTTAGGAGGGTCAAACACCTTGTTTTTGATTAATTTGCTTTGTTATTAAAAATTTTAAGCACAATGACTCATCAAACTATAAAATGTTATAATCAAGAGACATCAAAAACTTTCTTTTCGAGTGAATCAAGGAAATGATAACATAAATATAGAAAATTTCAAATACTTATGTATCAAAATCGACAACGATCAATCATGAAGAAGGTAACACTCAATCAAAAATTATCTCAAATTAAACGCCCAAGATATTTAAGATCAATTGAGGAATTTTTAAAAGTTTTAAGTCGTGAAGTATCAATCCATTGCATTACTCATCATATATTATTTCAAAATAAGTAACGGATCATCAAACATGAATCAAAGCATAAATCACTCAAATTATATACGAAAGATATTTCAAGGAAAATGTATTGTAATCATAATTATCGATCATCAAACGAGAACGTGATTCATGTGTTAGGAGAATCAAGTGTCTTCAAATAAGTTATGAATTTAATGAAGTTGTGATTCCAAGAGTCATGAGTCATTTTGAGAAATTTTAAATCCATTATTAAAATTATATATGGATTCTCCAAAATGAGTCAATTTGTAGATTTCTAGTAGAGAATGGGACTATTGTGATATTCAAAAGAGATATAAAACCTAGTATCACAAAGGATTTCAATTTATAAGATGACACAAATGTTTTTACCAAAATCAATTTTCAAGAGACTTAATGAAAATTATGGTGCATAACCAAACAATGTATAACATTCAAGGATCTTTTATTATCCGAGCTAGTGACCTTGATAACAATCAAGAGTATATTACTACCCACTCCTAGCTTGCATGAGTGAATGTTTCTACAAAAGAGGATGGTTTTTAGGTACCTATTTGAGCTTGGGTGCCTCAAATATTGATCTACTAAACTTATCATTATTCATTGAGTTCTTTATCGCTTTTAGGAACCCATATTAACCTATGTGGGCTAAGTTTTTATACGGATATTTGTAAGCCACATGTTCGGGTTTGCAACAAAAGTTACACTTTGAGTAAGATGAATCATGTAGTGTAGGTCCTTTAATTAAGGTGGTAGGATTTCGGTGAGATCCACTCACAAATCCAATTCTACTTTTATTTCTCGATGTGACAATGTTTGCAAGGATCATGTCCAATCCTTGTTACTAACCTTAAACTTGTTTAGGTCTCTTTAAATAGCAAGTTTTCATTTTTGATTACCTCTAAGTGTTTCACACTTAGAGCATGGGGTAAAGAGAGAGTATCAAGTTCAAGACTTTCAAGTTTATCTAATAAGATAGCATGCTCCTTTTTTAATAAATTAAACTTCTTACTAATAGCTCTACACTCATCAAATAATTCATGAAAAGTAATTAAAGGTTAGTCGAAAGATAAATCTTCATTAAATAACTCACATTCCTCATCTCCTAAAGCCATCAATACGAAGTTGGCCTCCTCTTTGTTAATTGCTTCTTTATCTTCGAAGCCACTTGAGTCATCCCATGTCACTTTTAGAGCTTTTTTCCTCTTTGGTTGCTTCTTCTTGGGTTAGGGGCATTCACTTTTGAGGTGCCTCAGCTTCATGCATTCACAACATATGACTTGGTCCTTTTTGGGTTCAAGTTTATTTTTAGTGTCATTTTTAAATTTATTCTTTCTTATAAATTTTTTAAATTTTTGAGTTAAGAATGTAAGTTCATCATCAAGGTCCTCATCACTTAAAGATTCCTTCAAGGGGTCTTCTTGTATTCTTAATGTCATATCCTTCTTATTCTTTGGAAGGGGGTTCTCTAGCTCATCGTAGAATGGCATGTCATTTCATAGGTCATTAAAGACCCAATGAGTTCTTCAAGAGAAAATTTTTTAAGGTCCTTGGCCTCTTGAATAGTCGTAACTTTCGGATCCCAACTCTTGGAAGAGATCTTAAAATTTTTGTTAGAAGTTCGAAATTAGAAAAACCTTTACCAAGTGCTTTGAGTCCATTGATGACATCCGTGAAATGAGTGTACATGTCTCTGATGGACTCACTTGGTTTCATTCGAAACAATTTATAAGAATGGACCAAGAGGTTGATTTTGGACTCTTTCACTTGGCTAGTGCTTTTATGAGTGATTTCAAGAGTATACTAAATATCAAAAGCCGATTCACAAATCAAAACACGATTAAACTCATTTTTATCAAGTGCACAAAATAAGGCATTCATAGCCTTTATATTAAGAGCAAAAACCTTCTTCTCCGATTCATTCCATTCGTTCATTAGAAGAGAAGATTTTGAAATCCATTTTCAATGATATTCCAAAGTTTAAAATCTATGGAAATCAAAAAAATCATCATACGAGTCTTCCAATAGGTGTAATCCAACCCATTAAACATAGACGGATGTGTAATGGAATGACCCTCTTGCATGCTAGAATAAGCCATCTCTCTTGGGTTTTAAACCAAATGAGAGTGACTAGGCTAGTTGGCCCCTACTAGAGTTAATCAGGATTATCACTTAATCCTAACCCTAATTATATGCTAACTACGAAATTGAAAACATATTCTAAGCAAAACTAAACCGCATGTCGAGTTTTCTTCCGCAAGCTTTCGACTAATTTCTAACATACCCTCGGATTTCTTCCTATGGACTCCCAATAGGCTCTCGGACTTTATGACAAGTTCCTTGAATCTTTGGCAAGCTTCCGAACCTTCTCAGTGAGCTCCGCGAACCTCCGACGATCTTTCCAGCAAACTTCCGATGCCTTCGGCAAGTCTCCGATTCATTCTCGCTAGTTCCTTGAGCACTCCGATGATCCTTCAGACTTCCGGTGGACTCTTAAACTCCCAACATACTTGACTCTGGTAATTCGCTTTATGTCTTCATTGCTATCGTAGTTCATCCTGCACACTTATCTCAATAATATGAATTAGATCAAATAACCTATCAATTGACTTCATCATCAAAATCTGAGATTCAATTAGTTAGACAATAAAATGCAATCAATTAGTTTCATCACCAAAATCCAAGATCGAATAGTCTACCCCTTTTTGATAATGATAACTAATTGATGATGGAGTTAACCTTTGTTGGGAAATCCTTCAGGGGAGCGACAACACATGCGTAGCGGAAGAACCAAAAAACAAAACCCCAGATTTCTTGTAGAAAGTTTCCATCATCGTGCGAAGATCGGTGCGTCAAAAACAAATTCGCAAAACTGCACGTGTAAAAGAAGATACCTAAGGAGATCGTATATCCTTGAATTCATGCAGATCTGTGGGAGAAGATGAAGGAGGTCAAGCATTCTCCTCTCTAGCGGTATCCACATGGTAGGGATTGTAATGATGCACCTCTCTCTTTGGGGAGAGGAGAACAGGAGGTGGCTACCAAAAGAAAACTCTCAGCCTATAGAGCTTTGGTTCCCTCCTATTTATAGAGGCCCCCTGTAAACCCTAATGGATCTTTTGCCCTATTAGGTATTGGATCTCCATCAAATTACCCAAGCCTCTTGGATTAGTGGGTCTCTACCCAATAATCTCTTATTAGCAATTATTGGATCTCATCTCAGGATCCAATAATTCAGGGGCTTAATGGATATCTAATAAGATAGGGGGTTTAGCGGATATCTCATATCCGAACCTCTACTCGTCGTAACACCTACCATATATGTGTGACCCTCTAGGCCCAATATCGAGCTAGTCGTAAGTCATACTTGTCAGAACTCCTTCTGACTTAGTGAATTATTATCTTTATAATAATTCACCCAACTCATCGATCGCGGACGTATTCAGGCCACTACGCCGCGCCCTCGACGATACAGGGAATCCAATCCTTTGGACCTATCTCGTCCTCGCTTACCATGTATCTATAATCTCTCATCCATCTAATATCCTGCAGACCCTATACTGGGCATGGTGTCACAGCCCACACGGTCTCTCCTCGAGTCTTGCTCTTGTCGAATTCTCCCGGAGAACCCTTTCTCTCTCAATCCGAATAACCTTGGACAAGGATTTATTCGAGCAAGAACACATGGGATATTCCTCTCATGTTATCGAGAGTGGATGATCCTCTATTGATACTCAATAGCCCTCATAAGGTTGGCTACCACTCCTAGTGACCGGTTATACTAGATATAGAGCTTTCCAAACCTATAAGTCTGGTATCAAAGAGTGGAGTACCCATATAGACATCCTTGGTGTCTCAAGTCTAAGGACCGAGATACACTCATCGGACTACGGAATCACCTGCCTGACGTGAGGTATCAATAACCATCCAAAGATTCCGTAGACGGATCAATCGCTGAACTCATTCCCCAATGAGTACCTGCACTGACTGCACTTTAGTGTCCCCACATGAGTAGCTATGAGACCAACTACTCCATTATATGGACGGGAATATAGCACACCGGTCTATCCAGCTTATCTCGATATCCTTATCGAGTAACCTATGACCAGATAATTCAGGATCTATGTTTAAAAGTGAATCAATCTCATTATCTTGATCTCATCACGATTTGATTCCCATTGCATTGATCAAGGACATCACAATATATGCAACACGCAAGATAAAGTGATAAAATACCTAATAATAAGTAAAGAGAAAAGTGCATATCAAGTCACAAGTGTCATCACTCATGCGATTGGCTTGTAGGGCACATATGACTAGCAACCTTAACTCCCTGAAGTTTAAAACTCCCTCTATCAATATATCATATTGATAGATACCTTAGATTATTACAAATCCAAGTAATATTCATCACATGTTATGAAAAATATCAAACCATCATATAAATATATAAAATATTCAATACAATGCATGAAGTCATTAATCTACTTCTCCCCCTATATCATAAATAAAAAGAAAAAGTTGCATAATAGCTAGTTTAATAGATATGCAAGTTTTACAATCATTCTAGCTATCAATCTAGATGTTCAACATACATCACTTTAAAACATTCAATTATGACAAGTTTTTAAGGATGTGTAATTATGACAATTCAATACTTGCTTCTTGTGCAAGTTTGCACTTTGCTTCTCTTGAGATTACAAGGTAGCAATTTGTTGATAGTGTTTATGATAGCAAGATTTCTACTCTTGAGATTGCAAGCTTTGCCTTTCTTTGCAATGATCGAGCTAGCAAATCTTTATAAAATTTACAACACTATAAACATGCAAGCTAACAAGTTAAAAAATGTGTAACTTTATAATTTCTTTATTCTCTTTTGAGAAGTGCAAGCTTGCAAGTTTTGCTTCTTTTGTATGCTAGCAATTTTTACTTTGTGATGCACTAGCTAGCAGTTCCTTCTCTCCCTTTGTCATTGTCAAAAAGAAGGGAGGGAATATGATGATATAAACTTCTCACATCAATTATAAATTTGCATCAATAAAAATCAATCTTCAAATCATGGCAGCCAATAAAAAGAATCAAGATATCAATGATTTTGAGAAATGATTCATTTCGAGATGTCTCTTCTTTTGTAAATAGCAAAAGATCTTAGGAAAATAAAAAAGAGATCACGATATATGCATAATATTTCTAAATTCGTCATGAATCATAAGAAAAATTTTGGGTGTCAAATATCGATATATTAAGATCATGACTTAGATTGTTTTCCTCTATAGTGAATGAAGAAAAGGAGTCATGGAGGAAAAAGAGTTTCGATTCCCATAAAAAGCATCTAAAGTCATAAGTCCAAAAAATAAAGATCAAGTCATAATTACAAATGCTAACATGTTTTCTTTCCCCTTTTTGTCTTTAAAGAAGGGAAATAAAAGGAAAGAGAAGAATACAAATCTTGATTTACATCAATGTTTAAATCATCACAAAAGGCATACAAGGCAAAGAAATCATGTCATTTCTATATCATGAAGGATATGATATCAAGGCTCAAGAAGAACATGATTCATTTGAGAATAAATAGCACAAAGAGTAACTTGATTCATACATAGGAGATCACATTTCATAAGAAATTTCAAGTATCAATTATTAAGTAATAATCACATTTCTTGAAATTTCTCAAGTCAAGAAGCCAAAAGAAAGTTCATGATTCGGTTGAAACAAAATCTCATTCAAGTCAATTTGTCAACTCGAACTCATAATAAAAATATCATTTTCAAGATTTAAAATGACAAATAGATTTTTGATAAAACTTATTATCAAATCATCAATTTCATGATTCATTTAAATGGATTCTTTAACACATCATCAAAATCTTATTCGTAATTCAAGTGATTCACAAACTATCATAAATGAATTTATCACTTATCTTTCATGAAAAAATCAAAAAAAATTAGAGAGTAAAATTTCAATAATTATGCATTTTTTATGATTAATTTTATATAAGCATGCCTTTGTCTTTTAATGTCAAATAGATATAAGCATGAAAGTTCAAGACGTAAAAGCAAAATTCATCATCAAAACTTTTAAAATAGAAAAAATATAACACGTCATATGAGAAATTCATCATAAAAAAATAATTAGGACCAAAAACACATTAGTTCAAAAATGTAAGAGTCACTCATCATACATAATGTGTTTTATTTTAAGTTCTTTATTTCATATAGGTGTGCTCATGTTTTAAAAGATGAGTATCATATTTAAAACTAAAACATGAGTTTCGTCATCAAGATATAACACATTCAAATTCTCATGCATGATATCATAAAATGATAACAAACTTTTATTGTCAAGATATTCATCATATTTTTAACTCATTCAATTTGACAAATTTGTCAAAACTTTAAAAATAGGAAATTTTTACAAAAACATTCCTCTTTTTATGTGTTTGAATCATGCAATTTGGTCTTACATAGAAATATTTAATTTTTGTTCGGAAGATATGAATCATTATATAAATATGAAATTATCATCAAAATCTTTCATTCAGAAAATTTGTTAGGAGTAAAGTAAATTGATACACGTAAGCATACTCAAGTCCTTTCTGTATAAAAGATGTGTCAAGTTTAAAACCGAAAATGTGATTTCTTCATCAAAACCATCAAGACCAAACACATGATAGCACATTTTTCTATTTTTATGTGTTTTATTTCATGTGATTGATCACATATGAGTATATTCAAATTTTTGTATAAAAAGTCATGCATTATGTTGAAAACAAAATCATCAATATGCTTGATTCTATCTTTTAATCATATTTGGTATGCAAGCATGATTATGAAATATGCGATCATCATGATAATTGATTTTTTATGTAAAAAATAATACATCTTATTTTAAATCAAAAGCATCATCGTATAAATCCGATTCACAAGTTTTGTTAAAAACCATCAAGGCATCATTCTAAAATATAGGATATCGTTACTTCAAATCATTATGCATAGTATCATTAAGCATGAAAACTGAATTACACAATCATGGATTAATCCTATTAAACATAATCATGCTAATTAACTTTTGTGTCAAAACTATACATCAAAATCCAATACAGGAATCATAAACATTCATGGAATTGTATAAATCATCCAAACATCAATCATAATTTTTTACTTTTCAAAAATACTACAAAGAAAAGCATAATATAATTTTTGAAAATAATTTTTTTATTTCCTACAATCTAAATTAAGTACTCATGAAAAACATCATATAATTTTAAAATAAATTAAGGGAGTTTTGGTTAAGTTGCTTACCTTATAGTCGAACCTCGTCAAAGTGCAATATGTCTTTTCACCTTTGGAAGTTCTCAATTCGTCCTTGGGGACCTTCTTCTTTGGTCTCTTCCTCCATTCAAGTTCATTTTAGTTTTAGATTTTTGTTTTATGAACTTTTTAAAATTTAGTATTCGAAGTTCAAGTTCATCATCGAGATTGTCCTCATCACGTGAGTCATCACTCAAGTGCTATTCTTTTATCCGAAATTCTAAATCTTTCCAATTTTTTGGAAAGTGGTTCATGTGTTCATCAAGTTCCAAGAGGCTCATTTCATATGCTATCAATGAGTCGATAAGTTCTTCAATAGGTAAATTATTTAAATCTTTAGCCTCTTGTATTGCAGTTACTTTCGAATCCCACCATTTTAGAAGAGATCTTAAAATCTTATTTACGAGATCAAAATCTGAAAAAGATTTACCAAGGGCTCTTAGACTATTGACAACATCCGTGAAACAGGTGTACATGTCGTCGATAGTCTTACTTGGTTCTATTCGAAAAAGCTCAAAATCATGCAGTAAGAGATTTATTTTCGAGTCTTTGACTCTACTAGTGCCTTCGTGCATAATTTCAAGTATCTGCCAAATATCAAAGGCCGTTTCGTAAGTTGAAACATGATTAAATTCGGTTTTGTCCAAAGCACAAAATAAGGTATTCATAGCCTTTGCATTTAATGAAAAAGATTTTTTCTCTAAATCCGACCATTCGTTCATCAGTTTAGATAAAAGTTAAAAGCCATTTTCAATAATATTTCATAAATTTAAATCTAAAGAAATAAAAAAACTCTCATTCGATTTTTCCAATAAGTGTAGTTCGAACCGTTAAACAACGATGGACGAATGATCGAAAAACCATCTTGAAAGCCGTGAAGAAGTATTTCTCATGGGTGTGAATCCAAAAGAGAAATAACGAGGCTCTTATACTAATTGAATTTGAATTTGGTAATTTAAAATGATTTCAAAAACTTCGTATGTTGAAAACTTCGTTTTGACTAAAACCTGGTTTCAATTGAAGCATATCGGAAAGTGCTTAAACTAGGGAGTGTTTAGAGAAGATGAAGGGCAGTAATAAGGAAGTCGAACAGTGAAGAGAAGATAGTTTGTAGAAATATAAAGACAATAAGTAAATGCAAATCATTTTTAAGTGGTTCGGTCATACGACCTATGTCCACTCCTAATTCCTCTTCTCTTGAGGCCATCGGCTTTTCACTAGCTATCTTCCTTGCAACAGGTAAAGACCAACTCCCTTTTATAGCACTCTCTCATTTTGATGGGCTTAGGAGGTAACCCTTACAATCCTCTTACCCCTCTCTTGAACTTAGCCAACACTTAGAGTTTGAGGGGAGGATTTCTCTCAAGTTTATAACAGAATTTTTTCTCCTATTTATTCTCAGTTATATGTAACTCAACCATGAATAGGAGAGGTATTTATAGGCCTCAAGGTGATTCAAATTTCGAGCCCAAATTTGAATCATCCTAGATTTCAAGGCTATTGGTGGTACCACCACCAGTGCTGGGCGATACCACTACTTAGGCTTTCTGCCCCTGTCAATGTACTGGGCGGTACCATCGCTTGGGCACACTGACCTTATTAGTGTACTGGGTGGTACCATCGCCTAATCAGCAGTACCACTGCATAGGTGCACTGTCCCTGGGTGGCACTACCACCGCCTAGTCTGGGTGGTACTACCACCTAGAGAACTAGTCCCTAGGCGGTTCCACTACCCCGGTCTAGTGGTGCCATCGCCAGACAGGGTCCAGCAACCTGGATGGGCCTTGAATCCGACCCAATCTAGCCTAAATACGGACCTAGTTGGCCCCTACCAGGGTTATAGGATTAACACCTAATCCTAACCCTAATTACATGCTAACTATAAAATTAAAAATATTTTTATGTATAATAAATTCGATAAGTCAAGTCTTCTTCCAGCGAGCTTTTAGTGAACTTTCAACGGTCTTCCGATGAACCCTTAAACACCTTCCTGCGAACTCTCGGCAAGCTCCTAGACTTCACAATGATCTTAGCGAGTTTCGATGAGTCTTCTTTGGCAAGCTCCGATCTTTCTCGGTGAGCTCCATGAACTTCTAATAAACCTTTCGGCGAACTTCCGAAAACCATTCGGCAAGCTCCCTACTCATTCTAGGCCAGTTCCAATAGCACTCCCGATGAATCTTCGGACTTCTATCGAACTCTTGAACTCTCAATGATTCGATCATACTTGACTTTGACACTTTGTTTTGCTTTATATCTTTATCGTTATCGTAGTTAATCCTATACACATAAACCTTAACTCTACTTTGACCTAGTCAGTTACATGAATCAACCTCCTGTTGCCCGACATGTCATTGGTCGACGCTTTGTCTGGTTCTTTGGCGCATCATCCTCTCTTGTGGCATGTTGCCTAATTGGCGGTTGCCCTCCATAACCCTGATTTCCTTGGCGCAATACCACTCTTCTTAGCTTGATACCCGATATCTTTGTCCGAAGCCTTCTGTCGCTTGTCGACCACACCTCCGGCTCGACATCCAATCTCTTGACATGATTTTCTTCAGCGCAACACCGATTCATCTTATGTCAACTGTCTAATTTTGATCGATAGTAGACCTGCGTTACTCAAAATGAAGTTAGATAATAAAATATAATTAATTAGTTTCATCATCAAAATCATGTTGGGAAATCCGCGCAAAGGGGAGCGACATCACATGCGCAGCGGAAGAATAGAAAACAAAACCCCAGATTTCCCATAGAAAGTTTCCGTCATCATGCGAAGATCGGTGCATCAAAACAAATCCACAAAAACTGCATGTGTTAAAGAAAGATACCTAGGGAAATTGTATATCCCTGAATTTCTACAAATCTATGGGAGAGGATGAAGGAGGTCAAGCATCCTCCTCTCTAGCGGTATCCACACAGCAAGGATTGTGACGATGCACCTCTCTCTCTGGGGAGAGGCAAATAGGAGGTGGCTACCAAAAACCCTTAGTCTATAGAACTCTAGTTCCCTCCTATTTATAGAGGCCCCCCTGAAAGACCCTAATGGATCTTTTGCCCTATTGGGTATTGGATCTCTATCCAATTACCCAAGCCTCTTGGATTAGTGGGCCTCTACCCAATAATCTCTTATTAGCAATTATTGGATCTCATCTCAAGATCCAATAATTTAGGGGCTTAATGGATATCTAATAAGATAGGGGGTTCAGCGGATATCTCATATCCGAACCTCTACACGTCGCAACACCTACCATATGTGTGTGACCCTCTAGGCCCAATATCGAGCTGGTCGTGAGTCATACTTGTCAGAACTTCTTTCGACTTAGTGAATTATTATCTCTATAATAATTCACCCAACTCATCGATCATGCGGATTACTAGGCCACTACGCCGCGGCCCCCCAGATGATACATCTGAGGGGTATCCAATCCTTTGGACCTATCTCGTCCTCGCTACTTACCATGTATCTATAATCTCTCATCCATCTAATATCCCGAGACCCTATACCGGGCATGGTGTTTGTCAGCCCATACGGTCTCTCCTCGAGTCTTGCTCTTGTCGGATTCTCCTGAGAACCCTTTCTCTCTCAATCCGAATAACCTTGGCCAAGGATTTATTCGAGCAAGAATACATGGGATATTCTTCTCATGATACCGAGAGTGGATGATCCTCTATTGACACTCAATAGCCCTCGTAAGGTTGGCTACCACTCCTAGTGATCGGCTGTACTGGATATAGAGCTTTCCAAACCTATAAGTTTGGTATCAAAGAGTGGAGTACCCATATAGGACATTCTTGGTGTCTCAAGTCTAAGGACTAGATACACTACTGGGACTACGGAATCACTGTCTGACGTGAGGTATCAATAACCATCCAGCATTCCGTAGACGGATCAATCAGTGAACTCATTCTCCAATGAGCACCTGCACTGTACCCTTAGTGTCCCCACATGAGTAGCTATGAGACCAGTTACCTCCATCATATGAACGGGTATACAATACACCAGTCTATTTGGTTATCTCGATGTCCTTCTCGAGTAACCTATGACAAGGATAATTTAGGGTCTGTGTTTAAAGGTGAATTGGTCTCATTATCATAATCTCATCACGATCCAATTCCCATTGCACAGATCCAAGGACATCACAATATACATCTAAATAATGTGAGATAATGCCAATAATCATAAGCAAAGAGATTGATGCAGTGTGTTACAGGTGCAATCACTCATGTGATTGGCTTGTAGGGCACCTATAACTAGCTATCTCCCACTTGACCTAAAGCCAATCACCAACATGTCTGATCCCCATCAGACCTCTATAACACTCAAAGACAATCTGAGTCAATGGCTTTATCAGTGGATCTGTAATGTTATCTTCGGATGGAACTCTTTCCATTACTACATCTCTTCGGGCCATGATATCTCTAATAAGTTGGAACCTCCTCAGAACACTTCTGATGAGACCCGGGTTCCCTTATTTGAGTAATCATCCCGTATTTGTCGTAATATAAAGGAATCAGCTCCTCGCTGCTCGGGATGACTCCTAGATCTGTGATCAACTTCTTCATCCAGACTCCCTCCTTTGCTGCCTCTACCGCAGCAATGTATTCCGCCTCTGTGGTCGAGTCAGCAGTAGTGTCTTGCTTGGAACTCTTCCAGCATACTGCTCCTTCATTCAGGGTGAACACATATCCTGAATTAGACTTGCTATTATCGACATCAGACTAGAAGCTCGAGTCCGAGTAGCCCTCAACCTTAAGGCTACTACTCCATATACCAAAGAAAAGATCCTTAGTCCTTCTCAAGTACTTAAGGATACATTTTACTGCTTTCCAGTGCTCGGATCTACCTGATATCTGCTCATGACACTCAGAGCATACGCTATATCAGGCCTGGTACATAGCATAGCTTACATGATAGATCCTATCGCTGATGCATATGGCATCATATCCATGTGTGCCCTTTCTTCAGGAGTCTTTGGGGACATACTCCTAGAAAGTGATATTCCATGTCTCATTGGTATGAGACCTCTCTTGGAATTTTTCATGCCAAACCTTTTGATAATGGTGTCTATGTACTTGGACTGGGACAAGCCAAGCATCCTCTTGTATCTATCTCTATAGATCCATATCCTCAATATATAGGATACTTTCCATAATTCCTTCATGGAGAAGTGCCTAGATAACCAAGTCTTTACTGTGGAGAGCATTCCTACATTATTTCCAATGATCAGGATGTCATCCATATATAATACCAAAAAGGTGATAGTGCTCCCACTTAATTTCCTGTACACACAAGGTTCATCTTCGTTCTTAACGAAGTCATAAGATCTGTTCGCTCCATCAAATCTTATGTTTCAACTTTGGAAAGTTTGCTTCAATCCATAAATAGACCTAAGCAACTTGCACACCTTATCTGGGTTATCCTTGGGCACAAATCCCTCAGGCTGTATCATATACACCTCCTCATTGAGGTTACCATTGAGGAATACGGTTTTGACGTCTATTTGTCAGATCTCATATTCATAGTGTGCTGCAATAGCTAATAGAATTCAAATGGATTTTAGCATGGCTACAGGTGAAAAAGTTTTGTCATAGTCAACACCTTGCCTTTGACGATACCCCTTAGCCACTAGCCTTGCTTTATAGGTCTCTACCTGTCCATCTACTCCAATCTTCTTTTGAAGATCTACTTGCAACCAATGGGTACAATACCCTCGGGTGCATCAACCAGGTTCCAAACCTTGTTGGAGTACATGGAATCCATTTCTGAATTCATGGCTTCTTGTCATTTCCCGGAGTCTATGCTTATAATAGCCTCCTCGTAGGTCTGAGGATCAATATCCTCAACATCCTCTCTTCTGATATGTCCCATATATCTTTCAGGAGGATGGGATACTCTATCGAACCTACGTAAAGTTGGAACTAGTGTGTTAGGTATCTGAACAGACTCTAATTGTGGAATGGTGCTTGAGCTAGGTTCTCAAACCTCACTCAATTCTATCATGCTCCCACTGTCTCCACCAAGAATGTGTTCCTTCTCAGGGAACACTGCTCTCTTGCCTACAAATACCTTTCCCACGAACTTACACCGTTCTGTCCTAGATTCCAACTTGTTAGAGTTGTGTCTCTTAACGTGGGCAGGGCAGCCCCAAATCTTAACAATTTTAAGATCGAGTTTTTTCCCATTCTATATCTCATATGGAGTAGACATCACTGATTTAATTGGAATTATGTTCAGAAGGTAAGCTGCGGTCTATAAGGCATATCCCCAGAATGAGATGGGTAGGTCAGCGAAACACATCATGGAACGCACCATGTCTAACAGTGTGCGATTCCTCCTTTCTGATACACCATTAACCTGTGGTGTATAAGGAGGTGTCCATTGGGAAAAAATCTCATAGTCTTTGAGGAACTGGGTGAACTCTGTACTCAAGTATTCATCTCCTCGATCTTATCGAAGGGTTTTAATACTCTTTCTTGTCTGGTTCTCCACTCCTTGTTTCCTCTTAGACTCACTTACACTCATTATATGTGGAGTTGTATCTAGCATAAATAAATCATTATGCATTGTTCCTTTCATGATGATCTGATCATCTTATATTATTGAACAACCAATGTTCTCAAAAACTAATTTATATCCAATAACTGTCAAACATGAAATGAAAATAATATTTTTGATAATAGAAGGAACATAATAGCATGCATCTAATGCAATAATAGCTCCACCAGGCAGATGTAAGGTGACCTTGCCAATAGCCACTACAGCAACCTTTGTTGCATTGCCCATCTTAAGGTCCATCTCGCCTCTGTTCAATCTCCTAGGTCCTACCAGAACCTGCAACGAATTGCAAATATGATAAGCACTCCCGGTATCTTATACCCATATGTTATCACAAGATTCTAACAAATGGAGACTGATCATGAATGTACCTGAAGCTTCTCCAAGCTTCTGTTTCACCCTCTCTGCAAGATACTCTTTGCAGTTCCTCTTCCAGTGCCCATCTTTACCGTAGTGGAAGTACTGACCTTTGTCCTTTGTTGAGTCTTTCTTGGAAACCTTTGCCTTACCCATTTTGCCCTTGCCCTTGCCCTTCTTAAGGGTCTTTTCAGCCTTCCTTTTCTTTCTGGTCTCACTAGTGTAGAGAACCGGCTTCTTTTTCTTGATGGTGCTCTCTGCTTCTCTCAACATATTGAGGAGCTCTAGGAGGGTCACCTCAAGTTTGTTCATATTAAAATTTATTATAAACTGAGAAAAGGAATTTGGTAGGGACTGAAGTACAAGATCCACACACAGGTTATCCTCTAGGACTATTCCTAGACCTGTGAGTTTTTCAATCCACTCAATCATCTTAAGGACATGGTTCTGAACCGATGTCCCCTCAGTCATCCTAGCACGGAAAAGACTCTTTGATATCTTATATCGCTGAGTTCTTCCATGTTCCTCAAACAGTTTGCGAAGATGTAGGAGTATAGAATTAGCATCCATATTTTCATGCTATCTCTGTAACTCAGTAGTCATAGAGGCCAACATATAACACTGAGCAAGAGTGGAATCATCTAAGTACTTCACATAACGAGTGATCTCATCCTCGCTTGCCCCTTCGTCGGGCGTAGGGATCACTGTATCAAGGACATATGCGATTTTCTCCGCCATGAGAACGATTCTCAGATTGCGAAGCCAATCTATATAATTTGGACCAGTGAGGCGGTTGGCATCAAGTATGTCACGTAAAAGATTTAAAAGCGACATTTTTTTGAAATAAAAGATGTAGTAGAAATAAATAACATGCAGACTTTGTAAAAATTTAAACAATTAAGATAAGGACTTTTATCTTAATGTATTCCCACTAATTTTTCGCGAGACACATAACACCCTCCGGTATGTGAATCGGAGACCCCCAGCGGATCTCAAGTGGGGATCAGGATCCAATCGGCGTCTTAACGTAACCTCGAGAGAATCGACCAATCACGTTAAGCCCGTAAAGGTAGACAACTCTTGCCAATCATAACTCCTTGTGATTCCCGTCCTGTTCGGCCTTCGAACCACCATGGCCTCGAGGGACTCAACCAATCATGATGTCCGGTTAAGTCATTAATATCGTTACCAAATGAGTCTTTTTAAGTGATATACTCTCGAGGGACTCGACCAAGTATACCATGTCCTTAGGTCACCCTTGACATCTCTATGTCGTAGATAAGATGGCGAGACGCGATATAGGTAAGTCTCGAGGGACTCGACCAACTCAACCTACATCGGGAATTGGCTCCTAGCTATAACGATGAAAGGCCACGTGGGTCAATCTTATTGCCTCACATTTACCGACTTAATATTATTTATGGAGATGATTTTTGATTTGGTCTCCTAACATAAAGTGTCATACACATACGTATTTAATATATATTTACATCGCATGCAAATATATATATACATATCTAGTAGGTGTATAACTAATCACACATCACATGAGCAATCACACCAGATGATCATGGACCATATCCTAATGTGATCAGGCCCGAGCTAGTGGGCCCAATCACTCACATCAAGATCTATGTGTACTTCGGCGCATCTCTATGCCCTGTGATCGTCCATCTCGCTTCGTCGGATCCGTCGGCATCTCAACGTATCTCCATGCGTCAGATCGTCCGTCTCGGCCTCGTGAGTCACGCTACTGCTACGCCTCCTCTGATAATTATAATATAATTACAGGCACGCAGACCCGACAATAAACAAGAAAAATAGAGGCTCGTAGAACCCAATAATAATAATCACATGTACACACATCACATCACAAGTCCATGATCATCTGTCCACATCATACATCACATGTATATGTTACTTTATAGGACTACTAGATAAATAATAATAGTTAATTAAACTATTTAATTAACTAATATTTCTGAAAATAGGGACATAGAAGGAATTTTTTGAATTTCTAAGGGTATTTTGGTCATTCAGCCAAAAGAGACAAAGACTGGAATTTCTCAAATTCTGAGGGTATTTTAGTAATTTTGTCAAAGGGGACAAAATCTGGAATTTCTGAAATTCTGAGGGGCAAAACTATCTTTTATCCGAAAACCCTAACTCCTCTCCCTCTGCGGCGCTGCGTTGCATGTTACTGACTGGCCACGCGCGCTTGCGCGCAAGGAGGCGGCGCCACACAGCCGCCGCTTCCCGCCTGCAGCACGGCGCCAGCGCCAATGCCTCTGCGCGCATTGTTCACGCAGCAGCAAGCGCTATCCCTGTCGCGGGTGGGCGCCGCTCGTAGCGCCACCACGGGCAACGCCCGTAGGCGCCGCTCGAGCGGGGCGACCGCCCGCCGGCCGGCTGCCATTGCAGGCAGCAAGGCTGTTGTGCGAGAGCAGCAAGGGCAACAACAGTTGCTGCCCTTCCTCACCTTTTACGCCAACGATTTTGGTGACAAAACCTGTTCTAAATCATAATCCACGCAGTTTAAGATCCGATCTTCGCACTAACAACCTGGCACTGATACCATTGTCGGGAAATCCGCGCAAAGGGGAGCGACATCATATGCACAGTGGAAGAATAGAAAACAAAACCCCAGATTTCCCATAGAAAGTTTCCATCGTCGTGCAAAGATCGGTGCATCAAAACAAATCCACGAAAACTACATGTGTTAAAGAAAGATACCTAGGGAGATCGTATATCCCTGAATTCCTGCAGATCTGTGGGAGAGGATGAAAGAGGTCAAGCATCCTCCTCTCTAGCGGTATCCACACAGTAGAGATTGCGACGATGCACCTCTCTCTCTGGGGAGAGGCGAATAGGAGGTGGCTACCAAAAACTCGCAGCCTATAGAACTCTGGTTCCCTCCTATTTATAGAGGCCCCCTTGAAAAACCCTAATGGATCTTTTGCCCTATTGGGTATTGGATCTCCATCTAATTACCCAAGCCTCTTGGATTAGTGGGCCTCTACCCAATAATCTCTTAATAGCAATTATTGGATCTCATCTCAGGATCCAATAATTCAAGAGCTTAATGGATATCTAATAAGATAGGGGGTTCAGCGGATATCTCATATCCGAACCTCTACTCGTCGCAACACCAACCATATGTGTGTGACCCTCTAAGCCCAATATCGAGCTGGCCGTGAGTCATACTTGTCAGAACTCCTTTTGACTTAGTGAATTATTATCTCTATAATAATTCACCCAACTCATCGACCGCGAATGTACTAGGCCACTGCGCCACGGCCCCCAGACGATATAGGGGAATCCAATCCTTTGGACCTATCTATCCTCAGTTATCATGTATCTATAATCTCTCATCCATCTAATATCCCAGAGACCCTATACCGGGCATGGTGTTGTTAGGCCCATACGATCTCTCCTAGAGTCTTGCTCTTGTCGGATTCTCCCGAAGAACCCTTTCTCTCTCAATCCGAATAACCTTGGCCAAGGATTTGTTCAAGCAAGAATACATGGGATATTCCTCTCATGATACTGAGAGTGGATGTCCTCTATTGACACTCAATAGCCCTTATAAGGTTGGCTACCACTCCCAATGACCGACTGTACTAGATATGGAGCTTTCTAAACCTATAAGTCTGGTATCAAAGAGTGGAGTACTTATACAGGACATCCTTGGTGTCTCAAGTCTAAGGACTAGATACACTACTGGGACTACGAAATCGCTATCTGATGTGAGGTATCAATAACCATCTAGCATTTCGTAAGCGAATCAATCAGTGAACTCATTCTCCAATGAGCACCTGCACTGTACCCTTAGTGTACCCACACGAGTAGCTATAAGACCAGCTACCTCCATCATATGAACGGGTATACAGCACACCAATCTATCTGGTTATCTCGATGTCCTTCTCGAGTAACCTATGACTAGGATAATTTAGGGTCTGTGTTTAAAGGTGAATTGGTCTCATTATCGTAATCTTATCACGATCCAATTCCCATTGCACAGATCCAAGGACATCATAATATATATCAAGATAATGTGAGATAATGCCAATAATCATAAGCAAAGAGATTGACGCAGTGTGTTACAGGTACAATCACTCATGTGATTGGCTTGTAGGGCACCTATAACTGCTAATCTGAGACCCAACAACGGGAGGCCAATATGCTGATGGATCCGACAATACGCCGAAGGAAAAGATGATGCACCGGAAGTTTGGACGAAGTGCTGGATGAACTAATGACATGCCGAACAATATAAAATTTATGATTGTAATCATTGTGTCTTGATCAAAGTAGATTAAGTGTCTAATTAAGTTGGTTTTTGGTGTAACCATACCAACCTAATTAGAGGCTCATTGGGCATGAATGAGGGTTGAATTGAGTCTATTAGAAGGCTAATTCAGTGATCTAAAATTGGGTCAAGCAGTGGCACCACTAGACTAGGCAGTAGTACTGCTAGTGAGCTAGAAAGTATAGAATATACTTTTCTGAAAAACCCGATAGTAGTACCGCTAGGGTAGGCAATAGTACTACCTAGTGTCAAATGGTATTACCACCCAGACTAGCAGTAGTACTGCCATACACAGTCTTCTAGGTTATGTTAGGTGGTGGTACCACCCTGGTAGGCAATGGTACCACTAGAGCTCGGTCTCCCAAGCTCTATCAGGTGGTAGTACCACCCAACATTTATGGTAATACCACTAGTACCTTGAAAACCCGGGGATGAGACTTTTTGGCTTTATTTTTAAAGCCATTTAGGGCCTATAAACACCTCATTCATTCTTCCTTGAGGAAGTACAAATTGTGAATGAAAAAGTTAGAAAAACTTGTGATTAAAAGTGTTGTAAAGCTCTCTTATAAAGGTATTGAATACTATCCTCCTCAAGTCTAAAGTACACTCTAAGGGAGTTGTGAGAACTTGTTGTAAAAGAGAGTTATAAAGGTTCTCTCCTAAGGCTATGAAAATAAGAAAAGAGTTATAACAAGGGTAGTGATAGAACCCCAAAGGAATTCTATGAAGATTGATCTTTGAGGGGGATCAACCCTTGGAATGCTATAGGGGTTCTACCCTCCAAGTAGCCTGGTGGTTGCAATTGTAGATTGATATTTCTTGTTTCAAAGAGGTGGAGGCTACAAGCTTATATAGAGCTCCAAAACCTAGCCCTAGGGGCTGCTTCCTAAGTGAACTACCCAATTTACCCTCAACTTTAGCCGACCGGCCCAATAACAAGGGGGGCGGTGGCTAAGAGGCCTAATAGTCCAAATATAAACCCTAGCCTCTCTTCTTTATAGGATAGAGGCGGCTATGTGGGATTTATTACACTCACAGGGTTTTTATTAGCTGCTACTTAGTTGAGTAGGACCCAACCCTACTAGGGTCCTATCAAGCCCGCCCTCTTCCAATCAGCCTTGTCCTCAAGGCTGAGGTTCCATGAATTTAGGGAACCGGGTCTTCAGCTCCTCATATGATTCCCATGTGGCGTCTTCGGGTGGTAAATTATTCCAATGCACTAGTACATCAGTAGAGGGACGTCGGCGACGCATGATGATTCTGTGGTTAAGAATGGCTTGCGGTTGAGCTTGGATATATCCATAATTAGTGGTATTGGGTAGTTGAATCTAGGGTGACTCGTGTTCTCCCAACTTGGGCTTCAAGCATGACACATGGAAGACAGGGTGAATTTTGGCATCCTCAAGCAATTTAAGTCTGTACGCCATAGCTCCAATACGTTCTGCGATCTGATAGGGCCCGTAAAAACGTAGAGATAGCTTCATGGAGACTTGTGTGTTGATGGATAGTTGTTTGTATGATTGTAGGCAAAGATAAACCCAATCTCCTACAAAAAATTCTCTTTCGCTTCTTCATGTGTCAGCTTGCTGCTTTATTCTGGCTTAAGCAGTAGAGAGATTATCCTTTAGCAGCTATATGAGTTTGTCCCTGTCAATTAAATCTTGGTCGACCTAATCTACCTTAACCGAGCTAATTGCATACTTTGGAATCACAAGTGCCGACCGACCATATAACACTTCATATGGGGTATATTTTGTAGATGAATGATATGTAGTATTATACCACCATTCAGCCCAGGAGAGCCATTTCGTCCACTCCTTTGGCTGATCACTGGCGAAATATCGAAGGTACGTCTCTAAACACCTATTTACCACATTTGTTTAGCCGTCAATTTGTGGATGATATGCTGTGCTTATCTTAAGTTTGGTGCCCTACAACTGAAATAACTCGGTCCAAAATTTACTAGTGAAGACCCTGTTACAATAACTTAAAATGGCTCATGATGTTTTATTTTTAAAGTGTTTGGACTTGACGAGTTTATGACTAAACTTATATCTTGTTGATACATGTTTTCATAAAAAGATTTGAATATGCTCACATGAAAACAATTGCATGAAATGGAGATGCATTTTCTATCTTATTGAGATTAATGAATTCATTTTACCAATCTTGTGAATCTAATGAAAATAAACATGATGAATATTTTGAAAAATGTGAGTGTATCATGCATTTGGTCTTAATGATTTCTCTTGAAACTTACTTTTCGGATCTATATGATGATACATGAATCTAGTAGAAAAAGACAAGAGCATGCTTACATGTGAACCTTCTCCGTGACTCTTATTAAAATTTTCGAATGAAAGATTTTGATGCATTTGATCTTGATGGGTTTAATGACAAAACTTGTATTTTGAATTTATATAATGATGGCTTCCGTATAAATATTTGAACATATCTTATGAAATCATCATTGATAATGATGAAATGAAAATATTAAAAGTTTGTTGTTATGCTTAATGATTCTATAATATCATGAGAATTTGAAGTTGTTATATCTTGATAACAAACTCATGTTTTGGTTTTAATTTGATACTCATCTTTTGAAACATGAGTACACTTTTATGAAATAAACAACTTAAAATGAAACACATTATCATGATAAATTGAATCTCATGTCTTGAAATAATGTGTTATATTTTTGCCTTGACAATTTTTATAATGAAGTTTGTCTTTCGTTTTTAAATACTTATTTTGACTTGGCATAAAAAGACAAAGGCATGTTTATACAAAATAAATGAAAATCACTAAAAGAAAAATGCATATTTCTTGAACATCTCTCTTTCTCTAAAGTTTTGGATTTTTTTTTTCATAAAAGACAAGTGATGAATTCATTTATGATATTTTGTGAATCACTTAAATTATGAATGAGTTTGGAGTTGATGAATTGAACTAGAATAAGTTTTATCTATCTCGTAATCTTGATAATTTGAGTTTTTCAAGATCTCTTGCTCCATACTCTCTTATGATTCTCCTTGTTATCGAGGAAAAATGCAAATGAATCATAAATTGTTCTCTTGACTTTTTGATACTCAACTTGAGAGAATGTACTTGGATGATTAAAACATTATATAAGTAATATTTTTTGTACTTAATTTCTACACATGACTTGATGATCGATATATTATTGCAAACATTTGATATATCACTTGTCATGGTTTAAATATCGATGTAAAAGAAATTTTGCTCATCTTGATATCTTTAATGATGAATCATTATTAAAAGGGCATGTCATATGAATTATGTTCTTGTTGATTCTCTTAATGATGTCATATCTTTCATGACTTAGAAATGACATGATTATTTTAGCTTGTATGCCTTATGTGATGATTGAAAATTTGATTAAAAAAAAGAAATATACTTAATGATTGAATCATTGATTTATTCTTTTATCATAGCTTAAAAATGAATGAAAAGAAAATATATTAGCACTTGTAATCATGACTTGATCCTTGATATTGATATACTTTTTTATATATCATGATTCTTGGTTGTATGATATTTATCTTGAATTAAAAATTGATGCATTTATCTTGATCTTGCTAAAAAGAAAGTTATGAATCATGAATGATATCTCTCGGTTTTGATCCTTGTTGAATTTACATATTGATATCCTTCATGACATGATTTCTTTGCATTGTTGTCTTGTATGCATCTTGTGATGATTGATATATTGATTGATACAAATTTATAATTGATCATTTTGGTTCCTCCTTTCTTTCGATAATGATAAAAGGGGGAGTTAAATTGCTAGCTTGTGCATCAAAAGAGAAATATTTGCTAGCTTAAACATTGAGAAGCAAAAAGTTGTCTCAAGAGAGGCAAAAATCTTGATTAACTTCACTTTTTCAACAAATTGCATGCATCTTTGTTATAAATTATTGTTGAATCTTATGCAAGATTATTTGAAGTATTAATCCTCCCTTTCTTTTTGACATTGATAAAGGGGGAGAAGGCTTTTGCTAGCTTGCATATTACAAATGAATGCAAAAGTCCTAGCATGCAAAGAAAGCAAAACTTGCAAGCTTGCTCTTCTCAAAAGAGAAGAAAGAAATTAAAATTACATGCATATCGCAAAGGAAGTCAAGAAAATGCACATCTTTGAATACAATTTACTTGCACTTCTCAAAGGACCATAGAAAAATTTGCTATCATCACAACAAGTGCTATCCTGCCTATCATGAGAAACTTGTTATGCTTAAATATTGTATGATGTGATTAATAGCTAGTATGATTGTAAAATTTACATATCCTTTTAAACTAGCTATGATGCAACTTCTCCTTTTTGTTAATGACATAGGGGGCGAAGTATATTGATGACTTCATGCATTGAATTAAATGTTTTATATATTGCATGATGATTTAATTATTCTCATATTATTATGATGAATATTGCTTGGATTTAGGATAATCCAAGTGTTCTATCAATGGTATATTGATAGGGAGAGTTTGGTTAAACTCTAGGGAGTTATGGTGTTATCATCATTAAAAAGGGGGAGATTGTTGAATCTCGAATTTTGATGATGAAACTAATTGATTATGTTTTATGATCTATCTGCGTGTTGAGTTACATAGGTCTACTATCGATCAGGATTAGACAGTTGACGCTGGAGAAATTGACGTTGCGCCGGGTGATCACGTCAGGATATTGGATGTCGAGCCGAGGTTCGGTCGACAATCGGCAGAAGGCTTCAAATGTTGAGCATCGGGCCAAGAAGAGCAGAGTTGTACCATGGATATTGGGGTTGCAGAGGTCAACCACCAATTGGGCAACAAGCCGCAAGAGAGGACGATGTGCTGAAGAATCGAATGAAGCCCCGACCAATGACGTGCCGGGCAACTGAATGTCAATTCACGTCGTAATAATTGTCTAGATCGAAGTAAAGTTTTTATTTGTGTGTGTGCAGGATTAACTATGATAACGATGAAGACGCAAAGTGAAACAAAGTGTCAGAAGATAAGTGTGATGGATTGTTGGGAGTTCGAGAGTTTGACGGAAGTTCGAAGATTCGTTGGGAGTGTTGCCGGAACTAGCCGAGAACGAGTAGGAAGCTTGTCGAAGGGTTTTCGGAAGGTTCGTCGAAAGTTCACAGAGCTTCCTAAAGAAGCTCGGTGGAACTCGCCAATATCATCGTGAAGTCCGGCAGCTTACCGGGAGTCCGCAAAATGGTTTTCGAGGGTTCGTCGGAAGACCATCAGAAGTTCGCCGAAAGCTCGCCGAAAGAAGTCTTATCTTATGGACTTTGTAGTAGCTTAGAAAATATCTTTAAAATTCATAGTTAGCACATAATTTGGTTTAGGATTAGGTGTTAATCCTATAAACCAAATTTGGGCCGATTCGGATTTCATTTGGACCGGTTTCGGTCGAGTTTTCGGCCTAAACCAGTGTGCTGAAATGACCTGGGCGGTGGCACCGCCCAGTGGCCGAACCTTGGGCAGTGGAACCGCCCAGCACCCGAGGGCACCAGTGGTGGCACCACTGGATGGGAGGTGGCACCGCCCAATACCGCCAGAATGCGAAAACCAAGGTGATTCAAATTTTGTGGTCCAAATTTAGGCTCCAAATTTGAATCCTCTTGAGGCCTATAAATACCCCTCTCATTTATGGATGAATGATGGTCTAGAACTGAAAAAAAAAGGGAGAAACTCTCTTGAAAGTGTGTCAAATCTTCCCTCTATGTTTTAAGAGTGTTCTAGTCCAAGAGAGGGGTAAGAGTGCTTATAAGGGTTATCTCCTAAACCCATTAAAAGGAGAAGAGCTGTAAGGGAGTTTATCTTCGCCCGTTGGAAGGAAGGCAGCTAGTGGAAAGCTAGTGGCCTCAAGTGAAGAGGAATCGGGTGTGGATATAGGTTGGATGACCGAACCACTATAAAAACAGTTTGCGTTTACGTTCTTGCATTTACATTTCTACAAATCACCTTTTCTTCGCTGCTCAACTTACTCATCACTCCCTTCTGCCTCTCTAAACACTCCCTACTTTATGCACTCTCCATTATGCTTTAATCGAAGTCGGTTTTAGTTGAAAACATTATTTCTATCATATGAAGTCTTCGAAGTTGGTTTAAATCGTCGAAAGTTTATTGCTCTTTATCGCTGCACTAATTCACCCCCCTCCTCTTAGTGCCGCTCGATCTCTAATAGTTTTGAATCAAATATTACAGAAGTTCCTTCTAACACTTGGTGGATTGATTCTGGTGCTTCAACTCATGTTACCAATAATATGTAAGGATTTCTTTCAATCCGAAAACCAAAAGAATATGAAAGATTCATCATTATGGGAAATCGTCTAAAAGCGAAAGTGGTATCAGTGGGAACTTATCGCTTATGCCTAGAGATGGGTCATCTGATGGATCTTATTGACACATGTTATGTTCCTACTATTTCTAGAAATTTGGTTTCTTTATCTAAAATTGATGAGTTAGGATATTGTCTTTCTTTTGGAAATGGTAAACTCAGTATATTTTATGATTCAATAAAAGTTGGTTTTGGAATTCTGTGTGATGGTTTGTATAGAATTAATTTCAATCTTGAGTTTACAAAGACATTATTGACCTTGCAATCAAATGTTGGATTGAAACGTAGTTTCAATAATGAAATATCTTCTACACTGTGGCATAGACGATTGGGGCATATCTTCAAGGAAAGAATTAAAAGATTAGTGAAGAATAATATTTTGAAAGATTTAGACTTCATTGATTTTGATGTTTATATAGATTGCATTAAGAGAAAGCAAACTAAACATACAAAGAAAAATGCTACAAGAAGTAAAGAACTCCTTGAGATTATTCATACTGATATCTGCGGACCACTCCATATTCCTTGTTTTAGTGAAAAAGGTATTTCATCACATTTATAGATGACCTATCTAGATATGGTTATATTTATCTAATACATGAAAAGTCTCAGGCCATTGATACTTTTGAAGTATATATAAATGAGGCCGAGAGACAATTAGATAGAAAAGTTAAAATTATTAGATCTGATAGGGGTGGTAAATTTTATGGCAAATATGATAAATCTGGTCAGAATATTGGTCCTTTTGCTAGATTCCTAGAACAATGGGGTATTTGTGCTCAATATGCCTTACCAAGTATGCCACAGCAGAATGGTGTTACTGAAAGGCAAAATCATACTCTTATGGATATGGTTAGGAGCATGATGAGTTATTCCTCTGTACTTGATTCAATGTAGGGTGAAGCTCTTAGGATAGCAATGTTCATCTTGAATAGAGTTCCTAGTAAGTCGGTTCCATCAACTCTATTTGAGTTATGGATCGGTAGGAAGCCCAGTCTGAGACATTTACATATTTGGGGGTGTCGTGCAGAGATAAGAGTATTCAATCCACATGAAAAGAAATTGGATCCAAGAACTATTTCTGGATATTTTATTGGTTATCCAGAAAAGTCTAAGGGATATAGATTTTATTGCCCTAATCATAGTATGAGGATAGTAGAATCTGGTAATGCAAGATTCCTATAAAATGGTAAAATCAGTGGGAGTAAAAAATCTCGAAGGATTAACTTTAATATTGAAGAGATTCAGGTTAATTCTCCCGTATCATCTCCTATTTGAGAAATTATTATTCCTCAAATTAATGAGAGAATTGACGAGAGTGAACAATGAAATAATATTGATGAAATCTCACATGATGTTGATGTCGCCGCTGATGATCTTGTAGAATAATCATAATTGGTAGCTTTATAAAGGTCTCAAAGGAAGAGGAAACATGCTATTTCTAATGATTATATGGTATATCTACAAGAATCAGATTATGATATAGGAATAAAAGGAGACCTCATATCATTTTTACAAGCTATAGAAAGTAACGATTCTGAAAAATGGTATGATGCAATGAAAGAAGAGTTAAAATCAATAGACTAGAATGGTGTTTGGGAACTCGTTAAATTATTTGATAATTGTAAAAGAGTCAGTTATAAATAGGTCTTTAAGACAAAACGTGACTCAACAGGCAATATCGAATGATATAAAGCTAGACTTGTGGCCAAAGATTTTTCTCAGAAAGAAGGCATCAATTATAACGAGACTTTCTCTCCGGTTTCTAGAAAGGACTCATTAAGAATCATTATGGCTCTAGTAGCTCATTATGATCTTGAGTTACATCAGATGGATGTTAAAATAGTATTTCTGAATGGAGATCTAGATAAGGAAATCTATATGGAATAACTTGAAGGATTCATAAAAAAGAGAAAAGAAAGTTGGGCTTGTAAATTTAAGAAATCCATTTATAGCCTTAAACAAGCTTCCAGACAATGGTATATAAAGTTTCATGATACCATTACATCCTTCGGATTTAAAGAGAACACTATTAATCAATGCATATATCTGAAGATAAATAAGAGCAAGTTTATTATATTGGTCTTATATGTGGATGATATTTTATTTACCAGTAGTTATCTTGGTTTATTGCACAAAACCAAGATATTTCTCAACAAGAATTTTAAGATGGTTGATATGAATAAGGTAGCCTATGTTATTAGCATTGAGATATTCAGGGATAGATATCAAAGATTATTAGGACTGTTTCAGAAAGGATATATTAATCATATCTTGGAAAGATTTAATATGTAGCTTTGCTTAGCCAATGATACACCTATTACTAGAGGTGAAAAATTTAGCCAAAACTAATGCCCGAAAAATAACTTAGAAAGGAATCAAATGAAGAATATTCCTTATGGGTGCATAATTGGAAGTTTGTTATATGCTCAAACCTGTACAAGACCATATATCAATTTTGCAATTACAATGCTGGAGCAACCCAAGAATGAAACATTGAAAAGCTACAAAGAAAGTAATGAGATATCTGCAAGGGACAAAAGATTATATGCTCACATATAAGAGATCAGATCAGCTTGAAGTAATAGGATATTCAGATACTGATTTTGTAAATTGCCTCAACAGTAGGAAGTACACTTCAGGATTTATATTCATGTTAGCTGGTTGGATAATTTCTTGGAAAAGTATAAAGCAATCGCTTATTGCATCATCTACAATGGAAGCTAAATTTGTGGCATGCTTTGAGGCCACAAATCAAGCTTTATGGCCATGGAATTTCATCTCAGGACTTGGTGTGGTCGACTCAATTACCAAGTCGCTAAAGATATTTTGTGATAATATCGTAATAGTTTTCTTCTCTAAGAATGACAAGTATTCTAGTGATTCCAAGCACATTGAGATAAAGTACTTAGTGGTTAGAGAAAAAGTCCAGAAACAACAAGTGTCAATTGAAAATCTGAGCACCACTGTAATGATTGCTGATCCATTTACTAAAGCCTTACAATGTAAAATATTTAAAAAACATGTTCCTAGAATGGGGCTTGTGAACAAGCCATAAAAGATATGATGATGCATGTTTAAGTGGATGTTATTATTGATATTTTTCCTTGTATAATTAAAGTTATTTGTTTCTGCTATCATATTTACATTTATATTATGCATATTATGGTTGAATGTAATAACAGGATTGTCTTGATAAGATAAATTACATGGGTCATTATGGACTATATTAAGAAAAACTAATGATGTTATAGTACATAAAAGGAAGTATGACATTGATAATATACAATCGCTATGACTTGCATTGATGGTTGGACTTAATATAGTATTATTGTGTTTATTGTACTTATTGGCTTGTTTTAAAAATTCATGGCCATGTATAAAATACTTTTTAAAATTTTTCAGGATCCAGTTAGGTAAAATTATTTTTAAATAAATTTTATATTTTTTATTTATTTTGATTTTAAATATCTTTTATATCTTATCAATTAATGGGCCAAGTGAGAGAATGTTAGATTATATGGTCTGTTATAATTGGATAAGATATATGATAGATCTAATTGGATTCTGATAACAGTATCAGCCAATAGAAAAGAAATCCATATTATGGTAGGATTCCTTAGGAGATGTCTTTGATGGAAGGAACTCTCCTAATAACTTATAACTTATCCTAGACTCTCTGCTCTCGCCTATAAATAGACAGGACCTCTGGGGATCTATATACAACAGTAGCAACATAGAAGCATTTAAGAGTTGCATAAAGAATAGCAACACAGATGCATCTAAGAGTTGTATAAAAGGAAAAAATTTCACAGACATCAGTTGAGAGATTACAGTTTTCCTCTCAATCGCCCTGAGCTATCAATCAAAGTAGTCCTATAAAAGGATAAGAAGGGAGGAGGAATCTAGTTCTCCTTGCAAATTGACAGTGACATTGGATCTAAAGAAGGTATTCAAATCAGAGATCATTTTCCTTCTTTTTCAGATGACATCAAAAGGTACACATCGTAAAACTAATCTATTGTTATTTGATTTCAATCCTGGCATAAAATTTTTTCGTATTATAGAAGAATGATTAAAGTTTTTTTATGCTTACATCATCACCATTTATACTATAACCAAATTACTTTCTGCCTATTATCACCCTCCCTAATAAAGCCTTCACTAACCTAACTTCAAAGTCAAAGTATTAGCAAGTATATATAAACTGTTGTTCCATCCTCAACTCATCTAGTTAGTTCAATAGAAATCTATTCCCCTATCTACTCTAGCTCTAGCTCTAAGCACTATTGTTGAGTCTTGACCAATACCACAAGAGGCTCTTCATGAAGCACTCTCTCTGTCATCTCCCCGTCTGAGGGTATCATATATATATTTTTTTATAGGACTTTTACCTGAAGTCGAAGATCAACTTTTCGAGATAAGCTAATGTCTCAAATACATAAAGTGGGAGATTAAGTAGGGAAAGTAGTTGGAGTCAAAACCCTACCTACGTTTTGTCCAAACCATTTAGAAGGAGCTTATTTCTCAAGGATTCCACCTCCGCATGAAATTCAAATCTATTAATGCATTTCATAACCTTGACTACCCAAGTGATATTCTATGGAACAATCGAGGCCTTATGTGTTCCTTCTCAACCGCACTCAGCAGGGTGGCCAGAGTGGTTCACAAGACTATCTCCAAATCCATCACTTTATTCAAGCAATTGGCTAAGAAGTTCAAACCCAACTTTATCAGTTACAAGTTTCTAAAGAAGCTAGCAATGTCCCAACTTACTGTACAATAAGAACATAGTGAGCCAGTAGCCAATTACACCGTAAGGTTCAACAATGAAGGATGATTTCAGATTCTCATCAACATCTTAATTATTGGCTTCACCCATCTCGTTTCTCTTGGTTGATCATTACAAACTATCAATCACTTACCTAGAGCTCCTTCGAAAGACAAATCAGCGTATTGTGATAGATGTAATAGTTAAAAAGAGAAAAAAAAAAAAGAGAAAGAGAAGAAGCCTACAAAGAGCATTCTCTTAGATAAATTATAATGATTAGCTACAAAATGAAAGTCTGCCCAGTGACCGTAGTCCCACCTCAAAGAGAATTTACCTCATTAAATACTTCCCATTTGAAAATATTTCTACATAGAAGAGAGAAAAAGACTTCTATGAGAACCTAGGTCATTAAGGGCACCACCACTAAGGAGAGATGAGCTGAAATATTATAAGTTCTATTGAGACCATGGCTATGACACAAAATACTACTTTGACCGGAAACAATTACTAGAGAGGCTATTTGGATTGGTATCTCTCTCAAGTTTGTGAAGCATCATCTCGATCCATTAAGTAACAAGTAGATATTATAGTTGGACTAGCCTTGAGTGGAGATAGCAACATTTTGGTCATATCACTTTGGATCATCAACATCGACTAAATAGAAATCCTATCATCGTCTTTAAGGAAGAAGAGGCACATATATCCAATCCTTTGATGAATGACACAATACCCCTTCTACAAGAGATATGGATAGAAATTGATATAATGGAGAGATATATCTACTCTAAGATTCTTTACCAAGTGCACTTCAAAATATATTCATGACATCCCCTTTGATGATTCTCATAGAAGCTCAATTCCAAAGCCCAATACAATATATCTCATGTTTAAACTCTATTATAATCTAATAAAAAAAGAAATATACATATAGGATAAATCTTTCATGACTTCTTGGGCCCATATTGCTATGTAGTAATAATCTAGAGCTTTCCATGTCTTCTTGTCGTAATGGGTGGTGGTGGTATGATCACATAACTATGCGTTCAATGCTCACATAACATTTATCATATCTTAAAAAATATTGAGGTGTGATACATTCTGTGTTACTTTAAACAAACTTAATCATATGAGATTTGATAAAGTGAGCATATAGAAACTCTGTTATATTATGTATAAGAATTATGGAACTGAGAGAAATTTGTCGAAACAATCAGTTGAGGTCCCATGTCATTCCTATTTAAGTTTGTGACCTTTTCCATGTGACCATAGCAAATGGACATGCCATTCCAACGATCCTCCGAAGAAAAGCAACTTGGATGTATCGATAAAGCAGCACAACTTAAACTTCCTGCACCAATCCTATATTCTTACTTTTAAATACGAGAGAAAATTGAGTAGTTTATATTGTGAATAATGCATGATTATTAAGCTGACCAAGCAAAACATATGTACAATTTAATTATAAAAATATTTGATAAAGAATTATGTTGCCAAGAAGGAATGATGGGATAGATAATAAACTTGAATTTTGAAGAGGCATGGGGAAGACTAAATGTTTTGCGAATTCAAGTAGAACAAAAGATATGTTAAACTTGAACGTTGTTAAGTATCAAAAGATTTGATACTTGAATTTTGTTAAAAATGTTAAAATTTGAATTTTGAAGCTACTTAATCTATATATTATAGGGCTAGAGAATGTATGTCACGAGGGGATTTAGAGACTTTATGCGAAGAAGGGGTTCTTGAGTATTAATCTATATTATAGGGCTGGAGAATGTGATTGTGGCCATAGGGATTTGGTTTCGTTTACGGCCAGGGAACACAGGTGAAAATATTAGGTAGAACAGAATAAAGAAGAGCAGCAATTGATAGGCAATTCATAACAAGCTATGCATTGTGGGTCAACCAATTTAGAAATTTGAATTCAATTTTATCGATAAGAATTGTTTCCAAAAGAAAGAATATATTACAAAATCAGTCTAATATAATCGTCTCTCCTGCCATCAGAGTCATAAAAAAATATAGGTATGAGAGCCACTGGCCCCACTAAAAAAATATTCTCTATATTAATCTTACTAAATTTTGTCAGGGCAATTTGTTTCTCTATAAAAGCATTCAATATTTTGTGGATGAGGGGTCGTCTTCCTGCTCAACAAATGGACTAAAACTTCACCTTCAGCATCACACTCAGGAAATTTTCTACACTCCTTCCTTTAGAGCAGAAGCTCTCAAGCCTTAATGAATCACGATGATTATCCAGAAATATGCAACAAGCAACCAAGCAAACATAGACAAGCCATTATTGTCCCTAAGAATGAAGCTGATCCCAAGAATAGTGTTAACGAAGCCATCTATATTTAACTTCTGCCAAAGCACCATGAGAAAGCTCCGTTGGACAATCAAGCGAGAAAATTATTCTTTAACTTATATCAATGCACCATGGGAAAGCCACAACTTTTAGAAAAAAAAATTCGATAAGACCTAGATCGGCCACCAGAGCATTTAGCATCATTTCTGGCCTGTCATATCAGTTAAAAGAGTAGTAGTACTAAAAGCTCTCAAGATCAAAATTGAATCATAATATTTGAAATATATATGAAATTTCTAAGCAGTCACAGGCCAAATAGAATATGAGCAATAAAAGAAGAGATGGAGAACATGAGAACATTACCACCTTCCAGCTTTACTATTTATTATTTGCATAATACACAAATCCCTAATATCTAGGCCACTTCATTTTTAGGTTTAGAAATAATATCTCAGCAAATCAGATTCATTTTTTGTAAAAATTTTTGTTATCATTGTAGAAAAAATCACTAGATAATTTAATTCGTCTCCGCAGGATTTTTTTCGAAATAGAAGCAACAATGGCCAAGTGACCAAGTCTATAGGAAGCCATACTGAAATAATTTCTAGCTTTACTTAGGAAGATGCCATAAAACATGACATCCATCCTGAATTCACTCGGAACCTACCTCAAGATGTTTTCATGGTTCTGGTTTAGGCCACAAAGAGATTAATTTTTTAAGACTTCAACTACAAGGAATTGCAGGAAGTACCAACAAGGAGATGTTGGAGGGAATTTTATGATAAAGATTGAGTCAAACCATGTACCATTGCAAAAGTTAAAATGATATTTGCTTCAGAAATGGAAGTGCTTCAATCCAGACGTACGTACTCTGTTTTGTTTATGCTGAAATAAGAACATGGCATATCCCAAGTGACAAATAATACCCAATTGTCATTCCAACACCTTGTGTTGAACTTTTGTTTTAATTACAAGGTGAATGGTCTTCATGTCACGGCTTTGAAATCATTCCAAATGTTTGATCTATTCTTTTGTGTCGAGCTATTACAACCATGAAAGGTGTAAATTTATGATTATCGAAGAATATAAATGTCACTTTAAATTCCATTATATACTGGTTCTGATGCTTTGTTGTGCAGTTGCTATTCAATGACACTATATTCGAATTGGTATTGTCGAATACCTTCATATAGCAACATTTTAGGTCCATCGATCGAACTTAGAAGAAAATAAGTGCATAAGCAGTAGTTATTAGCAATTAAGTTGCATTAGCACTTGATGCATTCAACACGTTTAATGAACCTTTGTCTCGTAAGTCAGCAATGAGTAGGATCAATACAATATTCAATACCTTATGCTGCATTTGTTTTCCGGAGTTGATTTTATACTCCTTTACAGATTTGTATAAGTTAATTTTTCCTATGTTATGGAAACTTCATTGAAGAAAGGGAGGATCACATATAATTGCAACCCTTTCTCAAATAGTAGTAGCAAGATCAAACCAAATATAAGAAGAAACCAAGGTAGAAAAAAAAAACTTTATTGAACTTCTGAAAAAGAAAAATATTTACAGATTTTGAATGATTCTTAGACTTGAGGCTTGAATTGATCTACACATATAGATGCAACATATTTATAGATGTAAAATATAAGAGTTCCTAATCTCTATAACTCTATCTAATCATATTTAAAATTTTTAAAATATATTTTAAACCAAGAATTTTTTATCCCTAAAACTCTATCTAATCCTATTTAAAATATAAAATATTAATTTATGATCTTCTAAAATATACTTTAACTTCTTAATACTTCCCCTTAAAGTAAACTTTTGATCCACAAGGTTACATCCATAATTGCCACTAAATATTGGATCGCCTATAGAAAAATGACCCTGACCAAAAGTGTTATGCGGGGTGTATGTGAATGTTACTATCTAGATCCTTTCTTATACAACTCAAAAATCTACTTGAATCAAGTTGCTCTATTCAGAAACATTTAGGACCATATGGAATACCTTTTGATCAGAGCCTAATCCAAACTTGATAGAAAACCACTAAGATCTCTAACTAGACTTCATATAGAAGGCACAACATCTATACAATGATCGAATTCAAGAATAGACTTATGCAAATAAAAAATATCATCAAATTCCTTATGAAAATTAATAGGCCTTAAGAAAATATCCTAAGTTTCATTTTTATTAATGGTATTCATTTCTTTATTCATGATATCCTCCCATAATTTAATATCTTTTGCTTCACCAAAACAAGTAGGCTCAAGATTATCAATTAGTTCAAAAAAATAAACATAGTGGCACATGTTTTCTTTGTCTCTATCTCTAT
This sequence comes from Musa beccarii, assembly GCA_024322285.1. Taxonomy (NCBI): domain Eukaryota; kingdom Viridiplantae; phylum Streptophyta; class Magnoliopsida; order Zingiberales; family Musaceae; genus Musa; species Musa beccarii. The sequence continues at coordinate 34,869,917 of CM044396.1, read as the reverse complement.
AATGTGCTGGTTTGACAATTATTCTTTTTTATCTTTATAATGTTCAAATTTTCTAATTATGAACATAATTACTCCCCCTATCACTTACTCTATTATTGGTGATAAAGAAATAATAGAAGTAGATATAGATGAGAAAAAAAATGGGCCAAAATCTATAGGAGCATTAGATGACAAGAGAATCTCAATCATAGGTTTTGAACATATGTCACTTTTATTTTTGTGATTAATATTTTCAAAAAAAATTACTTGCAAAAGATAATAATAAGAAACTTCATTAAACACAATATCTCGAGAAACCAGATACCTATTTGTTTGTGGATCCATATATTTCCAACCTTTATTCTTTTCATCATGGTCATTAAAGATGCATTTCTTAACGTTATCATCAAGTTTGCTTTTCTCTAAGTCTAATATATGAATATAGTATCAAGAATAAAATATTATGAAATGTTTAACATTTAGTTTCTCACCAAATATAAGCTTATATAAGACTTCAAATTGATTGAACTAAGAGAAGTTCAATCAATAATATAAGTTGCATATACCATATCTTCTGTCCATATGGCTTTGGATAAATTTTTTATATGAACCCAACATTTACAAGTCTCTATAAGATATGGAATCTTTCGTTCAGCTATACCATTTTATTATAGTGTATTTACACATATAAGTTCTCTTTTGATGGCATACTCTTTGCAAAAAGAGAATAATCTATCAAAAGTAAACTCTCCACCATTATCAATGCATAATTATTTAATTTTTCTTTCGAGTGCACTTTCAACTATTAACTTGAACTTTTGAAATTTTAAAAAAAATTCTAATTTTTCCTTCACAAAATAGACCCAAGTGAATCTTGTAAAATCATTAATAAAGAGAAGTATATAACGAAAACCAAAATAAGATGGTGTTTGAATAGGGCTCATTAAATTACTATGAATAAGCTCTAAGAAAAATTTACATATTGAAATTGATCTATTAAAAGGTTGCCTGTGTGCTTTGCCATATTGATACCCTTCACTTCATTACCACTAAAAGTAGTAAGATTGGAAAGATCATTTACTAAAAATTTTTACATCATAATTTTTAATTTAAGAAAATTTATATGACCAAGTCTAGTATGCCTGATTGATACACCATCATTTGTACTCATCTTATCAAAATAAAAGATTGATACTAACAAAATATATAAATCTTTGACCTTTTACTAGTATATACTATATTTACTTTTAATTCTTTTATATTATGAAGAAACTTTATTTTATTAAGATAAAAAAATATAATTTCTAACATTTGTAATAAAAAAAGAAACTTTTCTTGGTACTTGGAACATTGTGCACATTCTTCAAGTAATAAAATTATTATTTTTATTTGAGATTATGACAGTGCCTTCCTTTTGCACTTGGTAAACAGTGTTCCATACTGTGATAATTAATTATTACCTTTATCTGGATCAAGATTGGTGAATTTGGTACCATCACTAATGAGATGATGGACACATCTTTAATTAATAATCTAGTCATTTTCAAAATTGATAGATGTGATAGTCTTAGTAGTTTCAGTCATAAAGATCATTTACTAAACTGTTTTGCATCATAATTTTTAATTTAAGAAAATTTATATAACCAAGTCTAGTATGCTTGATTGATGCACCATCATTTGTACTCATCTTATCAAAATAAGAGGTTGTACAAACAAAATATATAAATCTTTGATATTTTACTAGTATGTACTATATTTACATTTAATTCTTTTATATTACGAAGAAACTTAATTTTATTAAGATAAAAAATATAATTTCTAACATTTGAAATAAAAAAAACTTTTCTTGGTACTTGGAACATTGTGCACATTCTTCAAGTAATAAAATTATTATTTTTATTTGAGATTATGATAGTACCTTCTTTTTCCACTTGGTAAATAGTGTTACATATTGTGATAATTAATTATTACCTTCATATGGATGAAGATCGGTGAATTTGGTACCATCACTAGTGAGATGATGGATACAACCTTAATTAATAATCTTGTCATTTTCAAAATTGATAGATGTCATAGTCTCAATAGTTTCAGCCATAAAGTATTTGCCCCAATCTTCATTAGTAGTATTAAAATAATCTTTTTTATTTATAATATTTCCTTCTTTAATCTTCACATGATAGGTTTTCTTGCTATGGCCAAACTTGTCACACCTATAACACTTGATCTTCTTTTGATAATACTATTGTTTGAATAAGACTTTTGGTTGTTATTAACATCATCCTTTTTCTCTATATTATTATCATTACCCTTTTTATTATTTGTAAAATGGCATCTCTATCAACTCCTGAAGTAGAAACACTCATCATTTAACAAACTAGGGATTCCTGAGAAGTAAGAAGATTTTTCAACTCTACTAAGGATGGCTGTTGAACTCATTCTTGAATAGATGTAACAAAAGGAATATATTCTTTTTTAAGATCACAAATAATATAATGTTTCATTTGTGCATTAGAAATAGGTTTATTTGGATCTAAGAGTGATATCTTTGAATATAAATTTTTAATCTTCACAAATTACTGAGAAATTAAGAGATCACCTTATATAGTATTTATCAAATCATTCTTCAAATACTAAAGTTGAGACTTTTTTATTTTTGTTAAGCAATGCATCAAGAATGATTCAAATCTCTAAAACTACTAAATCAAGAATGTTAAAGGAGATTATTAGAAATATATCCTTTTAATACAATTTTAGCTTTTGAATTTGAAGTCCTCCGTCTCTTCATGACATTTTCATCTAGTGTTCTATTAATACCAATCACATCCCATAGATCTTTCCTTGTAAGATAAGATTTTAAACAAGTCTTTCAGATCTCATAGTTAGATTGATTGAAAAGTTCAATGCTAAATCCGCCAATTCAACTATAATATTTCATAGTCAAAAAAGGTTATCTTCTTTTCCAAAAAAATCTTAATATCTTGAAAACACATGTTACCATCCTTGTGGCTCTAATATCATGTGAAAAAAGGAAGGATTACATGTAAGGATAATCTTTTCTCAAATAGTAGTAATAAGGTATTATTGGTCCAAGATCAAACCAAATAGAAGAAGAAGAAATCAAGATGAAAAAAATATTAAATTTCTAAAAAAAATTTATAAATCTTGATTGACTTTTAGAATTAACTTGAATACTTAAGGCTTGAATTTATCTATATATATATATAAATATATATATATATATGTGTGTGTGTGTATTTAGAGATGTGAAATACAAAAATCTCTAATCTCTATAACTCTATTTAATTTTATTTAAAATCTTCTAAAATATATGTTAAACTAAGAATTTTTTATCTTTAAAATTCTATCTAATCTTATTTAAAATATAAAATATTAATTTATGTTCTTCCAAAATATACTTTTTAACTTTAACAACTCAGCATGCGCGAGTTCTGAACAATATTTCTTCAGAGGTTGTAGTATTAAGTTTGTGCTCTGATATCCATTCCATGGCATTTTAGCTACTTCTGAAGCATCAACATGTACACATCTAAGATGCTTTGTATTAACAGACTGTTGTAATTGGGGATAGTCTTGGTTTCCATTTTAGAATTTGGTCATATGATTTTGCTTATTTAATTGCGACCGTTCACCGCTAGTGATACTATATGTTATTAGAGCTTTTCTATGAAGAGGGACATTGAAGCAAGACCAATCAGAGTCATTTGTCTGATTTCCCTGGAGATAGAAGGTCATAAACGAGTGAGCGTAGTTCACATGTCTGCAAATATTGGAGTCGTGGTTAGTTATATGAGACATAGTTTTCGTTTTCTCAGAAATAATGGAATTTTATTTAATGAGCAGAACAAACGAATACAAGAGTTCTCCTCAATATCGAGATCAAAATAGTCTGAAAAAAAATAATCATTACTATTGGCTTTTGCAAAAGAAGTTTGGTATTGGCAATCCCTTTTCTATTAACAATATAATTCTCAATTACTAATTATATTTTTATTTTCATGATCTCTTATTTCATTCAATAGAATCTTGTCAACATTGCTTAATGTTTGAAGCGGAAAAGAGAAGAAGAAACAATAAAAAAGGGAGAGGGGAAGAAAAAGATTAGGAGATGATAATAGATGATGTCCGTGCGGCTTTACTCAATGCCCGTGATTAGGAGAAAACAAAAAATAAAAATAGATGATAATAAGAACATTTATATCTATTTATAGAGGAATATATTAGAAATATTAAAGGTCCTTAAAATAGGGTTTTGAATAGCAAAAAGATGGGTGCAAATAGAAATCTCCCGCAAAATCGGTTACATAAATTGAGACCCGGTTATGCTAAATTCTCACAACGCTAAAAAAACACACTTGAACTGATAAAAAAAATCTCTATATACATTCAATTCCTGCGAGGATCGAACTAGTACGCTTTGCAGCATTCTCATTAGATTGAGGTTATCGCTTTCTATAATAATAGATGGGATTCATTCCATAATAGACATTTGTAGGTATTCCAATTCCCTGAGCTGACAAACCCCAGAAATGTTGGATGATTTCTGTCGGATAAGGAGGTCAAGATAATGGGAAGGACGGACTTTAGCTAGAGTGACAGGCTAAGCGTATATATAGATATAAGAATACACGGTTGAATATTTTTGGAAAGGAGTTGAGCAGAACAAGGGGTGAAAAGTGAATGGGTCATTCAATCCTTTGAACCTTTGCTTTCATAGTACTAAATTCTTGACAGGACCTTTTTCTTTGAATCTAACAATCAATAAAATGGGACAATGCTAACCAAAACCTTTAACTAAGAACTTCAAAAGCCATGCTAAACCAATATTTTGATCTTTTATAAGCCAGGTTAGAAATATTAAATGGCCCTGAAGTTGTAGCTTGGGAGAATGGCTAAAAATCCATCCAAAACACATCACCTGCATCGCACAGAAAAACAACATCAACATCTGCTAATTCTACCAAACAAATTGAGGAAAACCCAGTACTGATTTAGTACTGCAAACACAGCATTTTATTTCATCCAATAATAAGCAGGAGCTGAAACAATTCAACCAGTAGTATTTGTTGAGTTCATCTTCATGCAAATCACAAAACAATGGTTCCAGAACAATTGGAAGATGTTCATTCACCTTTCCATGAGGATAAGGGAGGAGTATCAGACGTTCTCCATGTATTCATTGCAGCACCATACCTATCACCCTTGACAGCATCTGCCGAAGCATATGATTCAAGTTCAGCCATCTCCTCGGGTGTGAGTTTTACTGATAGTGCTCCGATATTCTGGTTAAAGTTTTCGATCTTGGTAGTGCCAGGTATAGGGCACACATCACTTCCTTGAAGGTGAACCCAGGCCAAAGCAAGTTGTGAAAGGGTGCATCCCTTCCTCTTGGCTATTTCGTTTACATGTTCAAAGATTAGGCAAGAGCTGCACACATAATTCATCATTCCGAATATCATTAGACTTAAAAAAAAAGAACAAGTTTACTTTAAGATAAACATAATGAATTCAAAAGGAAATAAAGGAATGGAGGGGAATATACAATCCTATCATCAACACTATGGAATACAGAGTGATTGTAGTCATGGATGTTTAGAAGGCATTCACTAATGTGATTAAATCCCTTGTCTGGTTTGATATATCAAACATCTAGAGCCTGAATATGATAAGCCCAACTATGTCAAAATCATCAACTTGAGCATTAAACATCTATATGATAATTTTCAAGGAGGTTTTGACATAAACTACTGTGTTTCTTTTACTCTATGCATCAATAAGCCAACCGATAAGCAAGCATATCACACTCCAATGACATCATCCTGTTGATTGAATTATCATTAAAACATAAACTTCAACTTTTGCATGCAATAAAATAATATGTATTTGTCAGCCGGTGACAATGGTCAGTAGTCGAGATGATTAGTAGTTTCAATAGTTGTTCATCACTTCTATTCTTGCACTCAAAAAAATTTCAATTTAAAAGAGCATAATAGGATTTTTATATCTTTTCCGCATATGATCACCTTACGGAAATCATCTTCAGACAGAGTTTCAACCATCTTTGGTCCAGAAGAAAAGAATCCTCTTCCCAGTGGACTGTATGCAAGCAATGCCTATACCGAGTTCTCTGAAAAAAAAAAAAGTTAAAAATCAATATCGCAATAGAATATTAAAATAGTGGTCTATATAAAAGATAAAGCCAATCAGCAAGCTCTACCTGCAAGTAGGAATTATATCTTCTTCGACATCTCTTGCCCACAAAGACCATTCCAGTTGCACAGCAGTTATTGGGTGAACAGCATGTGCCCTCCTGATTGTTGATGCAGAGGCCTCAGACAATCCAATGTACTTTATTTTTCCTTCTTCGACTAATTTCTTAAGTTCTCCCATCTAAAGAAAATAAAAGTTCAAAGGGGAACTTTGCTTAAATATACTTAGAAAACAGGAAACTGGCCTTATAAGTAAAACTAAGAACTTTTCCAAATATGAACTTAAGAGCCCATAGAGACATGGCATCTATGGCAAAGAATGTCATATATGAATACTTATAAGCATAATTGCGAAATCTGAAAATTCAAGGTTTCAGACTCTTACTAATTGAATATTTTGGTCATTTTGCAGCAAGAGCATGATGCTGGCTAACATTCAACAATAAAAAAAACCCTACAAGCACTGTACAAGATGAACCTCTGACGAGCTGAGAGGTTGTTCTATGACTCACATCACTGGTTTCAACAAAATAAGATTGGGTGGTCTGATTTAATCCATAACATACATAAAATGCTTAATTGGAAGAGAAACAATTTAAAGGTTTTCGAATATAAAGTTGGATGAATGATTGAGATTTATCTAGGACATGCTATTCTTGAGGCCTAAAAATAGTGGCCAACCTTCGTTAGCTTAGTGGACCATCACATCCAAAAGAGAATTACAATAGGCACCAAATAAATACTTCCATTAGCCATTCACTTCCATAAGAATCTTACTGCATGCTAGACTCTTCAGTGACACACCAGCTGCAGAATGTCACTTTGATAGCAGTTGCATGAAATTAATGTCATTTAGTTATTGTCTATATAGAAATACCCAAGTGCCATCGATGTGTATACTAGGGGTCTACAGAAGATGGTTCAATTCCAATCATCATGAACTGATAATCGCTTTAGCTTTAGTTACTAATGTGGTTAGCTTAACGTTTTCAAGTTTTTTGTTTTAGTCAATTTGTAATGCCCATTGAGACCAAACCTAAACCTGTGCTCGAGAGATAGCTGTCCATACACTGATAAGGGATGTATGGATTCTCGACAAGGAACTGTTGCAACACAAATAGTTTTCACATGGCAACCACCAAATATACAAGGGGAAAAGAAGATAGTGGAGATATGATACACGACAAGATAGGGTCATTCATCCAAAAGAAACAACTTGGGCTGCTATAGGAGGTGATCTATGATGATAGCAACAGTGAATATAGCAGATGATGGCCGGTGGAGGATTCTTTGGTACATTGGATATAAGTGGCTCTTATCAGATGTACAAAACCATCTCAAACCAAGGTCTGAGCTGAAATGAATAGTTTCATAGGATGCAGAAGATTTAGTATAATCAGTAATATTTTATTGTGAGAGAAAGGAGGAGGATCCTTAAGTTTCTCTTTTGCAATTTTCTATTTTCTTTGTTCTGTTTTCTTTTTTTGTTTTACTTCTAAGTGGATGAAGTTTGGATATTGATCAGTAAAGTGAATCAGTGACGAAATCTCCTCCGCATATGATTTCCTATATCGAGTCTAAGTGCATAACTTTCTTCTAAATTCCTCCTCTTATACCTTCCATTTTCTCCTTACCGTTCTCAAAGCTACCGAGTCATCAAAAGTCCCCATTAAAAGCACAGGGTCGAGACCTCAACCTATCATAAACATTGTTGCATCTTTCTTCTACCACAATATGTTCTTCCACCTATTTGTTGACCTAATGAGATTCTCGTTGATGGAGGATCTGACAAGGATTGATGTGCGAAATCTTGTCCTCAAAGGAGAGTGGTTGTTTTCTGAGTTGAACATCAATCACCTAAGTTGTAAAGGAACAATTTTACCATGGCATCGAGCATTAACTTCTTCAAATGACAAGGAATTTCAATTCTGAACAATGTATCGCTTCCAATGAATTCAACCTCAATAAGCCACCAATCTAAGAAGGTGTTCGATGGGATAGATTAACTCACCGTGACCTCGATGGGAACCCGGGTGTCGACGCGGTGCTGATAATAGAGATCGACGCAGTCGATGCCGAGCCTCTGCAAGCTGCCCTCGCAGGTGGCCCTGACGTATGCCGGATCTCCACGAATCTCCTTCTTCCCGTCCTGGAAGCTGAACCCGAACTTGGTGGCCAGCTCCACCTTCTCCCTCAACCCGCCTTGCAGTGCCTGCACCAGAAACCAAAACTCTCGATCCATCGGTCAATGCACAATTATTAACGATGAGCAATAGAAGGAGTACTTTGCCGAGGAGGATCTCGTTGGTGAAGGGGCCGTAGGCGTCGGAGGTGTCGAAGAAGGTGACACCGGAGCGGATAGCGTAGTGGATGAGGGCGATCATGTCAGTCTCCGGCTTGGGCGGTCCGTAGAAGGCCGACATGCTCATGCAGCCGAGGCCCTGCCTGGAGATCTCCAGGCCCTGTGAGCCCAGCTTCATCCGCCCCATTGTCACGCACCCGTCGCCGCCGCTCCCCGCCTCTCCGGCCATCTTCCACCTCTCCTGTGTCTCTCTCCCTGTACTCCCCTTTCCACCACATTCAACTCTGCTCCCTTATATTGTGGAAAGAGCAACATGGGATTTCACAGGTCATCGCGATTCCACCCCCGGAATTCAACGGGGCGGCTCGCCTGAAGCTATGGTAGTTATTAACGCCATCCCTTGCGTCAGCTTTAGTCCTTTTGTGTCAGTACAAATATCCAATTGATATGTGCTATCAATATTTTAAAAAAATATTAAGATAATAGTAAATTATCTAAAAAAGTTCATTTTTACGAAATTATTAATTAGTGCTTCCTTTTCCAAATATTCTGCTACAGAGTTTCAATTTTTTAAAATTACAAAAGTGACCCTTAGTTATTTTTTTATTTTTTTAAAAAGGCTGTATCTCTCTTTTTTAATTAAATCAAATCATTTAATTAAACCCGTTAAATCATTTCAAAACATGAATCGATTTAAAATAAATAATAATAAATAATTTATTAGTAAGCTGCTAAAAAAAACCCTAATATTTTAAAATGATAAAAATAGCCCCAACCACTTTTTATGTCTTCTTCTTAAATTTGCAACTATTTTAAAATGAATCCATAGCTCGTTTTGAAGTTATTTGTAACTATTGTTCTTAAAATTTTAAATTTAAAAGAGGTAGACATGAAATATTTAGAAAACGTATTAAGAAAAAACATCCTACACAGCCGGTATGAATAAACCAGACTCAAATTGTCAAGGACCCTACTAATCCTTCTTTTCATTCTTCTATTGAAAAAAAAAAGTGAAAAATTAACTAAATTTGTTTCCATCAGACACCTTTCTTTTTGTTTTGGTCAAAAAAGGATTTTGTGAATTATTCTAAAAATATTTTGAATCCTGCTGCTAGACATATTCTTCCATTTACTTTTTTACATGTGATGTTCATAAACTTTATCAGAAAGAGAAAAAAATTATAAAATTTATTATAATCTTGGATATTTGGGATGATCATTAGTTAATATACTCCTACAAAGGAATCACATGTAATTGTATTGACAGTGATTGCATTTAGAGTTTTTGATGAACAACATAATGTCAATAATAAACTATTTTGAAATAATACCATTTGATTTTTAAATTTTTTTCAGTTGATTTTGATAATATATTTGTAAATACTGTATCTATTCCTAAATTAGAATAAGTTTATTAATCAGATTTTGAGCCATGTTTTGAATTTATGTGTATAGAAAGTCTTAAATCTCTTAACACTTTTCTTTCTCCTTTTAAATAAGTTATTTTATTTTTGTGAACTCATCAACAGAACTGATGAAAGAGTAGGCTACATTTTGTAAACTAAATGATAAAACGCCCAAAAGATTTCCGTTAGATGTTCGGACAGAATTCAAACTATAAATTGTTTATGAAAGCTTTCAATTATTAAATACTTTTATTGCAAATAATGTAAGACAAGTAGGTTTATACTCATAACTTTAGAATGTTTGTAAAAAAAAGTTAGATATTCTAAAAGTTGCTAATGATGCTACTTACTTTATCCAGTGTTTGTTATCCTACTGTTCATTTATTTTTAATTATATATCAATATTATTGTAGTATTAGAAGAATATAAACATGATAATGAATTGGGCATAACTATTATGACAATGAAAACTAAATAGGTATAATATATTTCTCTAAATATTCTATTGATTTACCTTGTTGCTTTTTTTTTTTTTATCTTCGTTGTAGGCTAGATGGTTTGCATGATTATTTAACTACTTATTTCGATTGTTTATATTTAGATGTTGACATTTTTGAAAAAAATATGAGAAGTTAAAAAATTGATCATTAACTTGTATGAAAGCTACCTCCAAATCTTATGAATGTACAAATCAAATTAGTGATTGGAGTAGTAGAATTTGTTGAGGCGTGAAATTATTATTGTAAAGACAAGAAATTTAGGGCATTGTTAGGTTAGAGTTACTTGATACTTATCAAACAATATTTTTTGAGTTTCGTGGCAGCACTAGAAGCATAGGATTTCATTCTTCAATAGTGGATGTGTTATTCAATAATATTATTAATTCTAGCAATCATTGTAAATTAAATATTAGTAACTTTAATGTCAACAATAATTATGTTACAGGATTTTAACATGAAGGGACACATCTTTGATGAAACCATTTGACTATTTCATCATAATCTTGAGGCTTAAGTATATATTAATGAACTAGGCCAAAACAGAACAATAGAATTAGGAGATGATCCTCGATTATAATAAAAATTAATTTTATTTATCAACTGAAAAAACGATCAGGACATTTGATATTGTGAGTGATTGAGTTTTTTTTTTTTTTACATATTCATTTTCATGTTATTACATGTATGGAGATCAATTCACTTTTCAAAGTGGAACTTTGAACAATTTTTTTTAAAAAATTATGAATTATTTGTTACATTAAATTATTTTTAATTAAAAATTAAATTAAAATAAAAGGAATGCAAACTAAAACCAAAACCATTAGAATCAAACTTGGAAAAAACTAAGAACTGAAATCATCAGTTCCTCTTAAACCAAGGTCATACCTAGGCAAAAGCTCGTTTTCTTGATTTTTCTTGGGAGATACCTTTTTCATGTTTTCTAAGGGGTGCTCTCACATTTATACAATCTTTAAACACTCTTGACATGACCCAATAACGACTCTCACCATTTAAAAATAGTGATCCATAGAGTAATCGATCCACCAATTTTAGATTGGACCATGAGGTAAACTATTCCAATTCCTCAATTATAGTATTTTAAAAAATATTATAAATCTATTCAAAAATATTATCACAGATATAAAAGTCTTTCTTGTCTATTCTTATTCCTAAACCAAAAAGCATACATATTTAAAACCTTATAGTTTTATATGTGAACTTAAAAATATGTAAAAAAATATAATTTACTAAAAATGATCATGTCTATCTCATTGATGAATTTGATATATTGAAAAATAAGTATGATAATTATATATCAATATCTTGCACTAAATGTGAAGAGTTAGAATCTCTTAAAAAGGAAAATATATTTTCATGACAAACATTAGAAATATTTAAAATTAGAAATAAGTTATTGAATATGATTCTTACTAGCTAAAGTTGTGTATATAAAAAAAGAAGGAATTGGCTTTATGGGTTAAATGTAATTTATAAAAGGACTCACATTGTATATTCCTCCAAAGATTAAATATAATTTTTGTAGAAAATTTGATCAGTATGCTTACACAAGCTCTCTTAAAAAATATAGTTCTCATAAATTAGTTTGGATTCCTAAAGAAATTATAAGTGATTTGATGCTAAAAGTTAAGGAAGGTAGATATAATCATGAATGACTCAAAGTTAAATGGGTACATAAAGTAAACCCCTTTCTTGGAGTAGGTATGTCTCTAAATAAGAGTTAGGAGCAAAATATGTATTTTGATAGTGAATGCTTAAAGCATATACCGGAAATCCAATACACTTATCAAAGCTCACTAGCCGAGACGAATGATATGTTATATTCAGAGACAATAATAAAGAAAAAAATCATTGTCATTATAAATATAGGTAACAAATTGAATCTTTTTATTGAAGATGTTCTTTTAGTAGATGTTTTGAAATATTCTTAATAAGTATTAATCAATGATAAGAGATATAATATTAAATTTAAATCTAATACTTGCATTATAGAAATAACAAATAAGAATAAATCCATGATTGCTTTAAGAAGTGATAATATTTTTATTATTGATCTTGATGATTTTCATAATAAAACTTATTTTTTGATTTTAAATAATGATGTATGGCTTTGATATACGAGATTAGAAGATGTAAATATAAAATTAATTTTATAAATTAAAACTAAAAAACTTGTAAGAGAAATGTCTAAAATTATAATTTGTCAAAGATAAAATTTGTGATGCGTGCCAACTAGGAAAATACATAAAGAGTAATTTCAAACCTAAAAATTAAATGAGTACCTTTAGACCATTACAATTAATTCATATAGATTTATTGGACCTATTGATATCATAAGTCTAGAAGATAATAAATATGCTTTGGTGATTGTTAATAATTATAGTAGATATACTTAGATATACTTCTTGGCATATAAAAGTAATTGTTTTCAATATTTTACTAAGTTCAAAATAAAAAAAAGTTTTATAATTTCTTCTACTCGTAGTGATCATGGTGATGAATTTAAAAATCATGATTTTTAGGAATTTTATGATTTTAATTGATATAATTATAATTTCTCTACTCCAAGAAATCCATAACAAAATAAAGTTGTTGAGAGAAAAAATAGGAGTTTATAAGAGATGACAAAAACTATACTTAATATACATAGCCTACTTAAATACTTTTGAACCAAAGTCATTAACATAACATACTATGTCATGAATAAGGTTCTGATAAGATCTCAACTATTTAAAACTCCCTATGACTTGTGGAATAATAAAAGACCCAATATTTTATATTTTAATATTTTTTAATGTAAATATTTTATTTTAAATAAAAAAGACGCCTTAAGAAAATTTCATACAAAATTAGATAAAAGTATTTTTCTTAGATATTCTTTTATTTCTAAAGCTTATCAAGTTTTCAATAAGAGAACTTTAGTTATTGAGGAATCTATCTATATTATTTTTTATGAATCTCTCATACTTAAGAAAAATAATTTTGATGATAATTTTAAATTTAATAATTTGAATTTGAATGAGGTTTCTTCTTCACAAAGCAACTTAGATATATGTACTTCCAAAAAAAATTTACCCAAAGAATGAAAGTATATAGATATATATCCTGAGGAGTTAATTATTAGAGATACATCAAAAGGCGTTCAAACTCATTCTTCGTTAAAAAATATTTATGCAAATGCTACCTTTTTACCTCATATTGAGTCTAAATACATTGATGATGCTTTCAATGATGACTCTGGGTCTCGATAATGCATAAAAAATTAAATTAAATTGAAAGTATCATCTTGTAATTAACACTAAATGAGTTTTTAGGAATAAGCAAGATAAATAAGGTATCATGATTTGAAACAAGGTTAAATTAGTAGCTAAAAGTTTCAATCAAAAGAAGGTATAGATTATGATGAAATCTTCACTTCTATGGTAAGACTTGAAGCCATAAGTATACTCCTTGCCTATGCATTTAATAATTTTAAATTATTTTAAATGGATATCAAAAGTACTTTTCTTATTAATTTATTTTTAAAGAAGTTTATGTTGAGCAACCATCCGAATTTGAAAATAAACTTTTTTCAAACCATATTTATATATTATCTAAGGCTCTTTATAGGTTAAAACAAGTCCCTAGGGCTTGGTGTGAGAGGCTTTACTCTTTTTTTAATCAAAATAATTTTTTAAAAGATAAAATTAATATCACATTATTTATTAAAAATTTCAATAATGATTTTATTATTGTTCAAATTTATATTGATGATATTATTTTCAATTCTGCCAATGAATCTTTATGTGAATCATTGGCTAAAAGTATAAGCCAAGAATTTGAAATGGGTTTAATGGGTGAATTAATATTTTTCCTAGGATTACAAATTAAGTAACTAAAAGATGAGATTTTTATTAGTTAAACTAAGTATACCCTTAATCTATTAAAACGATTTTATATGGACAATGTCAAGGCCATAACATACCAATGAGCATTTCTACTAAATTAGATATGGATAATGAATGAGAATGCTTTGATAAAAAAATGTATAGAGGCATGATACACAGTTTACTATACCTCACTACAACTAAACCTGATATAATGCTTAGTGTTGGACTTTGTACAAGATTTTAATCTAATCTCAAATAATCTCACTTTAAAATAGTAAAATAAATTTTTAAGTATTTAAAATGAACATCATCTCTAGGATTATGGTATTCTAAATCTAATATCTTTGATTTGATTACTGATGCTGATGTTAACTTTACATGATATAGAATAGATAGAAAAAGTACCTCTAGAACTTGTCAATTCTTAGGCCATGCACTTGTTTCTTAGTTATCCAAGAAGCAAAACTCTATCGCACTATATATAGTTCAAGCTAAATATATTACAGCGGGTGCATGTTGTGCACAAGTAATTTGGATGAAGAATACTTTAGAATATTATAGACTTTACCTAAAAACATCCTTAGAAAATATGACTAGTGTAATTTATTCAATACTCTAGGACTAAGCACATTGATATTAGATATCATTTTATTAGGGATCATGTTAGCAATCATGATATATCTTTAGATTTCATTGATACAAAACATCAATTAATAGATATTTTTACTAAACAACTAAATAAGGAACAATTCAATTTTATTAGAAGTGAATTAGGCATGTTAAATCTTTCAAATGTATGAATCAAGACCTTTTACTATTTGTTCTCCTATGATTCGTTCTTTTTGCTATTTACTAAAGAGAATATTTATCTAAACAAATCATGATCTTTCATTTAACTTCTCAATATTCATGACTTGAGATTTATTTTGTATGAATCAAGAACTTTTACTATTCGTTCTCCTATGATTCTTTATTTTCTCTAATGACTAAGAAGGAGATTTATCCAAATGAATCATGATCTTTTACTTGACTTCTTGGTATTTGAATTTTTTGTTTTATTTTTGAAGCCAATTGGGGTCTATAAATACCCCATTCATGCTTACTTAGTGCAAGAATGAAAACTTATGATTTGAAGTGTGTAAACTCTCTTGAAAAATATTAAGTATCTTCCTCCTTGAGTTTAGAGATTATACTAAGGAGGTGTAAGGTCTTTTATAAAAGAGAGGTGTGAAGGTTCTCTCCTAAGCTTGTGAAAAGGAGAAAGGGTTATGACAAGGGTAGATCTTCACCCATTGAAAAGAAGATCGAAAGTAAAAGCCGGTGGCCTCGAGGAAAGAGAAATTGAGAATAGACATAGGTTGGGATGACCGAACCACTATAAATCGGTTTGCATTCGTTTTTTGCTTTCCCTTGTCATTACTTACTGATTTACTTACTATTCTTACTCATAATTTTAGTTAAATATATTTTTGATATGGCTTTTATCAATCAAAAATTTTAAATCAAAACTTTATATCAATAGCACTAATTCACCCCTAACCATCGCCCACCCCTTTCCCTCCTAGTGCCTTTATGATCCTAACAAAAATGACATATGATCACTTGAATTCAAGTTTACTATAACCTTTCAAAATGGCATATAGACAGGTGGAGCTTGGAGTTTTAACCAATTAGTTGTCATCATGAAATCAATTGGTTGTTAATTGGTTGTCATAATAAAAAAGGAGATTATTAAATCTCAGATTTTAATGATGAAATCAATTGATGAGTTATTGGACTAATATGCTTTTGAGATAAGTAATATAGGAAATACTTTGATCATGGACTTGAACCATGAAAGGGCAAAGTGTTGTAGCAAGAGAATTGGATGTTGTGTTAGGAAGAGTATCATGTCAAAAATTAGACATTGAACTGAAGGATTAGTCGACATGCTGAAGGTTAGACTTTATACTATAAGTTTGGGCATCATGCCGGAAGGATTAGGTATTGCATCAAAATATCCGATGTCGTGGGAAAGTCAATATGCCGATAGATCGGGCGATATGCCATAGGAAAGAACGATATGCCGGAGGTTTAGACAAAGGCTAGAAGATCAGACGATATGTTAGAATGACATACAACATGATAATAGCTTCATAATTGTGCTAGATATATAGTTGGATTGTTAAAGTTTTGATCAAAGTATTTTTGAGTCAAATTGAGTTGGTATTGGACTAAAACTATATTGGGCAGATAGCCTATTATTCAGCTAATATAGGCTTTATTAACCCACAGCTCACCTTTCTCTAACCAAAAAAACCCTAACTCATAGGTGTGGCGGCTAAGATAGAGAAAAGTGGATAGTGGCACCTGCGAAAAAGAGTAAAAAATATATAGCAGCTTGGTTCGAAAATGAGAAGGAAAGGGCAGAAAAATAAGAGAAGAATGAAAGGGAAGAAGACAAAAATAACATAGAGACTGTTCTTAATCATCTAAACAGTGTTTTCATCTCATGCTAGATAAGATTTATAGTGGATTCTTGTTGTAATTACTTAGAGAGATTTTCGATATTGTGCATAATAACGTAATCCTTGTATCCTGATATTCTCTTATGATTGTTGCTTGGGTTTTGAGCAAGAGACTTTGATATTTGTATATTTATTTTTATTATAGTAGATTTTCTCTGATTTACCCTATGGTGTTTATCCTTCACATTGAAGAGATTTTTTACATAAATCTTAGTGTCTTATTTGATTGTGATTTTCATTTAATTCTGTTGCATGTTATGGCCTACTTGTATTTGTTTGTGTACAAAGTTTTTGTTTTATCCCATCAATTAGTATTAGAGTAAGGTTTTGGTGGTATTTAATTTTTGTATTCAAACATGGAGGCCAGTAGTATTTCTCGCATGATTAGCTTGAATGGAAACAATTGGATGATATGTAAACTAAGAATAGAAGATCTCTTGTATTACAAAGATTTGTATGGACCTTTGCAAGGGGATAATGTAAAGCTCACAACTATAATAGATGATGAGTAGAAGAGGTTAGACCGAAAAATGATCGAGTTTATTCGATAGTGACTCGATGATAGTATTTTTCACCATGTTTCTACTGAAAGTTCTGTACACTCTCTTTGGAAAAAGGTGGAAGGTCTCTATGAAAGAAAAACAGCTAGCAACAAAGCATTCTTGATCAAAAAACTTATAAACCTGAAATATAAAGAGGATGCTTCTATTAATGAGCGTTTGAATAAAATATAAAGTATCACTAACTAGTTATCCTATATGAAAATGCCTCTTGATGATGAGTTATAAGTATTATTACTTCTCAGTTCATTACTAGAAAGTTGGGAGAAACTAGCGGTCTCCCTTAGTAATTCTGTGCCAGATGGTGTTATCATTATGAGTTAAGTAATAAGCAGTTTGTTGAATGAGAAGTTGAGAAGAAAGAATTCAGCAACATCTCAGATTGATTCACAGGCACTTATCTCAAAGAACAGAGGAAAGTCAAAGTCTAAAGATAGAAGCAGTTCACATATGGGTAAAAGCAAGTCAAGATCAAGAAAAAATATTGTTTGCTATAATTGTGGTAACAAAGGACATTACAAGAATTAATGCAAGCAACCTAAGAAGAGCAAGAAAAAAAAAGAAATGGAGTCTATAGAGTCAAAAGAGAATACCACAGCTACAATGTAGAGTGGTGATTATTTGATTTTGTCTCTTTCTAATGATATTTTTTCTTGTATGTGTCAGGATCTCGAGTGGGTTGTTGGGATCTAGAGCGGCACTAGGGGGGAGAGAGTGAATTAGTGTAGCGGTTAAGAATGATAAATTTCAATGATTAAAACAAGCTTTTAGAAACTTCGTATGATAAAAATTATATTTCAATTAAATCTATAATGAATTATGCTTTAAACGTGAAGTGACTCGTAAGAAAGAGCCAAGGAAGTAGAGCATCAAAGTGAAGATGGTTTGCAGTAAAATAAAATGCAAAGATATAAATGCAAACTGATTTATAGTGGTTCGGTCATTCGTCCTACGTCCCTCCCGATTCCTCTTCACTTAAGGCTATCGACTTTTTACTAGCTGTCTTCCTTCCAATGGGTGAAAACAAGTCCCTTACAGTGCTTTCTCCTTTTGACGGGCTTAGGAGGTAACCCTTACAAGCACTTTACTCCTATCTTTCTGTGGAATACAAATGAGAACCAGAGAAGGGATGTTTAAAAGGATTTTATAGTATTTTCTTACTTTTAAAATCTCTGTGCTTGTGTATTCAACCCAGGGATAGGAGGGGTTTTTATAGGCTCCAATCTAATTCAAACTTGGAGCCAAAAACTTTCCCATCCTGGGTTTATCGGGTACCATCGCCAATTTGACCCTAACACTAGCGATACTACTGCTAGTCTAGCAGTACAATCGCTTGACACTTTGACGTTGTTAGCATATTGGACGGTATCACTACCCAGGGATTCTGTCACTAGGCGGTACCACCATCCAGTCTAGGTGGTACCACCGTCCAGTACAACTTGGGGAGTTGGACCAGGACAATGCCACCGCTAGATAAGGTTCAACACTTCTGGTTGGGCCTTAAACTTAGCCCAAACCAATCAAATACCGGGCTCAATTGGCCCCTACTAGGGTTATAGGATTAACACATAATCCGAACCCTAATTATTTACTAACTTTAAAATTAAAGATATTTCCTAAGCTAATATAAAGTCTGAAAAGTCAAGACTTCCTCCAGAGAGCTTCCGGCGAACTTTCGGTGGTCTTCCGATGAACCCTCGGATACCATTCTACGGACTCCCTGTAAGCTCCTGGACTTCTCGATTGATCTTGGTGAGTTCCGATGAGCTTCTTCGCTAAGCTCTGATCTTTCTCGGTGAGCTCCGCGAACTTGCGACAAACCTTCCGGCGAACTTTCGAAAACCCTTCGGCAACCTCCCTACTCATTCTCGGCTAGGTCCAGTAATACTCCCAATGAGTCTTCGGACTTTCATTGAGCTCTCGAACTCCCAATGATTCCATCGCACTTGACTCTAGCACTTTGTTTCGTTTTATGTCTTCATCATTATCGTATTAAATCCTACACATATAGACCTTAACTCTACTTCGATCTAGTTAGTTACACGAATCAACCTCTTGTTCCTAGCACATCATTGGTCGGTACTTCATCTAGTTCTTCAGCACACTATCCTCTTTTGCGGCCTGTTGCCCAATCAGTGATTGACTTTCGCGACCCTGATCTTCTCTTAAGATTACAAGGTAGCAATTTATTAGTAGTGTTCATGATAGCAAGTTCTTTCGAGCTAGCAAATTTTTATTTGAGTGTGCAAGTTAGCAAAACTTTTTTCCCCTTTGTTTTTGCCAAAAAGAAGGGAAGAGTATAATTCTTTTCCCTTTACATGAATGCTTTGATCATGATAAAATAACAAATTTGCATCATGAATTTTCAACATATCAAGTCATGAATTCAATGGAGTTATAAATAAATCATGATATGAGGGAAATTGATGATAAGCAAGCAAGCAATAATGATAAGCTAGCATACTTTGCGATATACAAGCTAGCTTCCTTTCAATTTTTCTTTTTTAAAACTAAGTTTCATCTTTGCAAACTGTCAACTTTTTGTTTGCAATGAGCTAGTAATTTTTGTAAAATTTATAATATTTTAAACATGCAAGCTCATGAGTTTAAAAATAATGCAACTTTGCAATTTCTTTCTTCTCATTTTGAGAAGTGCAAGATTTGCCATTTTACAAGTTCTAGCTAGCTATGTTTGCCACTTTTTCTTATGATACATAAGCTAACAAGCTAACTCCCCCTTTGTCATTATCAAAAAGAAGGGAGGACTCAATGGCTAAAAATTTCAATCATTATACAAGCCATATAAAGAAATCATGTCATGATATCAAGAAAAATCAAGAAGGACATGATTCATTTGACAAATCTTTTAATAAAGCAAAAGAATTATACAACCAAGGATCATGATTAAAGAAATATCAATATCAAAGATCAATGCATGATTCATTTGGTAGTAAAGTGAACAACTTGATTTATACATGATAGATCTAAATTCATCATGAATGATAAAAATAATTTCAAGTATCACTTATCGATAGATCAAGACTTGAATTGTTTTCCTTTTTAGTAAATGAAAAAAGAAGTAATCATAGAGGAAAGTATTTTAATTTGCATAAAAATATCTCAAGTCAAGAATTCATTAGAGAGTTCATGATTCGCTTGAAACAAAAATTCTCATTCAAACCAATTTGACAACTTGAAATTCATAATCAAATAAAAATCATTTTTGAGATTCAAAATGCTAGCAATTTGCATTAATCATGACAAGTGATACATCGAAAGTCTACATCAACATTTTAATCATCAAGTCATGAAGCATACAAAGAAGTATTGAAGCATAGGAGAAAAATTGATTTAAGCATGCAATGTTTCAATCAAATTCAAGTCATGGATACCAATGCTAGCATATTTTCTTTATGTGTATTTTTTTTAAGCCATGATAAAAAGAGTAAATCAGTGATTCAATCATATCATGAAAGATATCAATATGAAAAATCAATAAGGATCAAAAGATATCATTCATGGTTCATAAATATTCCTTTTAGGAGGTATCAATATCATAATTCAATGATTTATAATAAAGTAAATTAATTTTAAATCACCACATAAGGCATACAAGCCAAAGTGATTTTGTCATTTCCAAGTCATCAAGGCTCAAGAAAAATCAAGACGAACATGATTCATTTAAATGGATTCTTTAACACATCATCAAAATCTCATTCATAATTCAAGTGATAAACAAGATATCATAAATGAATTTATTACTTATCTTTTATTGAAAAATCAAAAACCTTAGAGAAAGGGAGATGTTCAAGAAATATGCATTTCTCTTTTAGTGATTTCAATTCATGCATTGATTTCATATAAACATGCCTTTGCCTTTAGTAAAAAATAAGTATCAATATTCAAGAGAGAAAAGGTAAATTTTGTAAAACAAATCATTAAGCATGATTCAACAACATTCAAGTATGATAACATCCTTTTAAAATCGAGATATTCATCATTTTTATCTTATTCAATTTGACAAATTTGCCAAAACTTTAAAGATAGAAAATTTTCACAAAAACATTCCACCTTTTTATGTGTTTCAATTTATGTAAATTGGTCTCACATAGAAATACTCAAATCTTTTATACAATAGCCAAGCATCAAGTTAACAATCAAAATCATACACATATATTTAACATTTTCATCATCAAGTATGATTTCATAAGGTATGACCAAGATTTTTATTCGAAAGCCATGTATCATCATACAAATTGGATATTATTATCAAATTCTTTCGTTCAGAAATTTTATTTAGAACAATATAGATTAATTACATGTAAGTATGCTCAAGTCCTCTTTATATAAAAGTTGTGTATCAAGTTTAAGACCGAAAAGGTGATTTCATCAAAGCCATCAAGAACAAACACATA
Organism: Musa beccarii; assembly: GCA_024322285.1. NCBI lineage: Eukaryota > Viridiplantae > Streptophyta > Magnoliopsida > Zingiberales > Musaceae > Musa > Musa beccarii. The sequence continues at coordinate 34,848,134 of CM044396.1, read as the reverse complement.
AAACATAAAAACATCATGATAGCACATTATCCATTTTTATATGTTTTATTCATGTGATTTGATCTTTCATAAGAATGTTCAAATGCCATGCATCATATTTAAAAAGGAAGACATCATCAAAATCATTTTAATTTTTCTTTCATTAGTTATAAGATGATCAATACTCAAATTTTTGCTAAAATCATGCATCATTTTATAAATTTCATCATGAAAATGATTAAGACATATTAATCCAAGATGGAAGTTTTCAAATTAACATTACTTCAAAAACTCATGCATGATATAAAATCATCAATCATCATGTTTCGAAACAAAAACCAATATAAAACATTAAGATACACATGCATGGATTAATACTAAGCATTATCACAAATCATGCAAGTATCATCTTAATTTTTTACTTTTCAAAAATACTAGAAAGAAAAGCATGATATATAATTTTTTTAAAAAATAATTATTTATTTCCTACTAACTAAGTTAAGCAATTCATAAAAAAATATCAAATAATTTCATAAAAATGTACAAACATTTCAGGTGAGTTTCTTACTTTATTATCGAAAACTGTTAAAGCGTAGTTTGCATCTTCATCCTTTTTGCGCGCTTTCCTCTTCTTCATTTTTGTGTACTTGTCTTTGGAGCATTCTGGTTTCTTGCATTCATAGCAAGAGTTTGTGTTCTTTAATTCTTATTTAATGAGCTTTTTAAATTTTAATATCAAAAGTTCAAAGTTCTCAACATTGTCCTTATCACTTGAGTCATCACTCAAGTGGCATTCTCTTGTTTGAAGTATGAAATCCTTTCTATTCTTTAGAAGGTAGTTCTCATGTTCATTAAGTTCAAGAGTCATTTCATAGGTCATTAAATACCCGATTAGTTCTTCAAGTGAATAAAAGTTCAAATCTTTAGACTCTTAAATAGCCATTATTTTTGGATCCCAACTCTTTGGAAGGGATCTTAAAATCTTGGTAATGAGATCAAAACTTGAAAAAGATTTACCATGACATTTCAAACTATTGATGACATTTGTGAAATGGGTGTACATGTCACCGATAGTCTCACTTGATTTCATTCAAAAAAGCTCAAAATCGTACATCAAAATGTTAACTTTCGATTCTTTGACTCTACTCATTCCTTCGTGTGTGACTTCAAGTGTGTGCCAAATATCGAAAGCCATTTCACACGTAGAAATCCGATTAAACTCAATTTTATCTAGAGCACAAAATAAAGCATTCATAGCCTTTGCATTTAATGAAAAAGATTTTCTCTCTAAATCCGACCATTCATTCATCAGTTTAAAGGGAAGTTGAAAGTCATTTTCAATGACATTCCATAAGTTTAAATATAAAGAAATAAAAAAAACTCTTATCTGAGTTTTCTAATATGTGTAATTTGATCCGTTAAAGAACAGAGGACGAACAATCGAAAAACCCTCTTAAAAGCCACGAAGAGCCATTTCTCATGGGCGTAAATCTGAAAGAGAAATAATGAGACTCTGATACTAATTGTTGGGATCTAGAGCAGCACTAAGAGGGGGGGAGGGGGGTGAATTAGGGTGGCAGTTGAGAACGATAAATTTTGGTTATTAAAATAAGCATTTGAAAACTTCGTATGATAAAAAATATATTTCGATTAAATCCATTATGAATGATGCTTTAACCGTGAAGTGACTCGTAAGAAGGAGACGAGGAAGTAGAGCATCAAAGTGAAGATGGTTTGCAGTAAAGTAAAATACAAAGATATAAATGCAAACCAATTTATAGTGGTTCGATCATCCGACCTATGTCCACTCCTAATTCCTCTTTACTTGAGGCCACTAGCTTTTCACTAGTTGTCTTCCTTCCAATGGGCGAAGACAAATCCCTTACCATGCTCTTTCCTTTTGATGGGCTTAGGAGGTAATCCTTACAAGCACTATACTCCTCTCTTTCAGTGGAATACAAATGAGAACTAGAGGAGGGATGTTTAGAAGGATTTTTACAGTGTTTTCTTGCTTTTAAAATTTCTATACTTGTGTATTCAACCTAGGGATGGGAGGGGTTTTTATAGGCTCAAATCTGATTCAAACGTGGAGCCAAAAACCTTTCTATCCTAGGTTTACTGGGTACTGGCGATACCACCACTTGTCACTGGCAGTACTATTGCTAGTTTGACCCTAACACTAGCAGTACTACCGCTAGTCTGACGGTACCACTGCTTGACATACTGACGTTATCAATATACTAGGCAGTACCACCGCCCAGGTACTCTATCACTAGGCGGTACCACTCCCAAGTACTCTATCACTAGGTGGTACCACCGCCTAGTACAACCTAGGGAACTGGACCTGGGCGGTGCCACCACCAGATAGGGTCCAGCACTTCTGGTTGGGTCTTAAGCCCGACCTAAACCAGTCTAATACCGGGTCCAATTGGCCCCTACTAGGGTTATAGGATTAATACTTAATCCTAACCCTAATTATGTGCTAACTATAAAATTAAAGATATTTCTTAAGTTAATACAAAGTCCAAAAAGTCAAGACTTCTTTCGGTGAGCTTCTAGCGAACTTTCGATAGTCTTTCGATGAACCCTCGAACACCATTCTGAGGACTCCCGGCAAGCTCCTGGACTTCTCGATTGATCTTGGCGAGTTCCGACGAGCTTCTTCGGTAAGCTCCAATCTTTCTTGGTGAGCTCTATGAACTTCTGATGAACCTTTCGGTGAACTTCCGAAAACCCTTCGACAAGCTCCCTACTTATTCTCGGCCAGTTCCGGCAACACTCCCGACGAGTCTTCGGACTTTCGTCAAACTCTCAAACTCCCAATGTTCCATCGCATTTGACTTTGGCACTTTGTTTCGCTTTATGTCTTCATCATTATCGTAGTTAATCCTACACACATAAACCTTAACTCTACTTCGATCTAGTCAGTTACACGAATCAACCTCTTATTGCCTGGCACATCATTGGTTGACGCTTCATCCAGTTCTTCGACACATCATCCTCTCTTGCGGCCTGTTGCCCAATTGATGATTGATCTCCGCAACCCCGATCTCCTTGGCACAACACCACTCTTTGTTAGAATCCTTGCGGATTCTAAGTTTGGGGTTGATCTCTATAGGGGATCGGCCTCCTTGGAACTCTATAGGGGTTCTTTCCTCCAAGTTGTTGCTCAAAAGCTGCTAAAAGATTGATCTATTCCTCTATGAAAAGAGGGTAAATACATGGCTGTTTATAGAGCTTCTAAACCCCAACTCCTAATAGGTCTCTTACTTAAGACTCTTACTTCTAACCAACTCCTACTTCTAATTAGGACTCCTTCTTTAGTAGGACTCTTAATTCTAATATGACTCTTTCCCTAATAAGACTTGTACTTCTAATATGACTCTTTATCTAATAGGACTCCTACTTCTAATAGGATTCATTCTCTAAGAAGCAACCTAACCCTAACCTAGTCGGCCTCTTCACCTCTTTAATAAGGGTCAGCTAGATATGATTTACATGAATGCCCTTATCAATTAGGACTCTCATAGCTAGAATCCTAACAGACCCGCCCTCTTTAAATCAACCTTGTCCTCGAGGCTGACGTTCCATGAATTCTAGAAATTTGATCTTCAAGTCGTCATAGTTCTCTCAAGTGACATCTTCTACTGGTAGGTTTGCCCACTATATTAACACTTCAATAGCAGGTCGTTGTTGTCGAGTCATGATCCGTTGATCAATAATGGCACTTGGTTGGGTCTAGAGCTCTCCTTGGGTAGTCATATTTGGTAGATAACTTTGAACTATCTCATGTTGTCCCAACTTGAGCTTCAAACATGATACATGGAAGACTGGATGGATTCGGGAGTTGGTGGGTAAGTCCAATCTGTATGCTACTGCTCTGATGCGCTCCAAAATCTAGTAGAGTCCATAGAATCGAGGTGAAAGCTTCATAGATGCTTTGGTTTAGATTGATGTTTGCTTGTATGGCTAGGGGCCATAGGAAGACCCAATCTCCTACTGAAAATTCTCTTTCACCTTTGTGTTATTGACATACATCACATTGTGCTACAAATTCAACAATAATATTTTTTATCCCTATCCAATAAAAATTTTACTTAATTCTTTTATAGGTTCTAAGGAACCCGGAGTGTCCCGCCATAGGTGTGGAATGCATCTCTTGAAGGATGGTCTTTATGTAAGTAGAATTTGGCACAAGTACAATGCGTCTCTTATATCGCAAGTCCTTTGAGTCCCAATTGTAATGAGCCACGGAGCTTAGTGATTCCTCCTTTTTTTTTATGATTTTACTCGTTTTCGGATTATCTTGCCATTCCCTCCTAATATCCTCAAGGAAGTTGTTGGTCGGAAGTGAAACAGTCAAAAATTTAGCTTGCTCAAGTAGTCGCGAAAGCACATCTACAACAACATTATCTTTCCCCTTTTTGTAAGTTATTTCATAATTATATCTAAGAAGCTTTGTTACCCATTTTTGCTACTCAAGGGAAGATATCTTCTACTCTAAGAAATATTTTAGGCTTTTATGGTCAGTCTTGATTTGAAAGCATCGCCCGATCAAGTACGGTCTCCATTTGGACACCGCATGCATAATCGCGAGCATCTCCTTATCGTAAATAGTCATCTTGAGATGGGAAGGAGATAATACCTTACTGGTATAAGTAAGGGGGCGGCCATCTTGCATTAATACAACACCAATTCTGACTCCGGAGGTATCGACTTCAATAATAAAAGTCTTGCCAAAGTCGGGTAACGCTAGTATGAGCGTTATTATCATTGCGACTTTAAGTTCGTCGAAGGTGGTGATGGCTTTGTACGACCACTAGAAAGCATCTTTTTTCAGCAAGGAAGTAAGGGGTGCACTGATCTTTCCATAGTTTTTCACGAACTTGCGGTAGTAACCTGTTAAACCTAGAAAGCCACGCAGCGATTTTATATTTCTCGGGGTTGGCTAGTTTTGCATTGCTTCAATTTTGGAGAGGTCCACTGCCACCCCTTCCTCTAATATGATATGTCCAAGATATTCCACCTTTTGTTGAAGAAAGCTGTACTTCATTTTTTTTTATAAAAAGAATATGTTCTCGTAAAATTGTCAAAACAAGTTGAAGTGCTAAATGACTTTCAAGAGAATGGCTGTAAATAAGGATATCGTCGAAGAAAACCAACACAAACTTACAAAGATAACTCTAGAAAATATCATTCATAAGGCTCTAGAAGGTAAAGGGAGCATTGGTGAGATCAAAGGGTAGTACCAGAAATTCGTAGTGACCATTGTGCATTTGAAAGGTAGTTTTCAATATGCCTTCTTCGCACACTCATATTTGATGATACCCAGATCGAAGGGCCAACTTTGTGAAGACTCATGCTCCCTTTAATTCATTAAGCAATTCATCTACTACTGGAATATGGTACTTGTCCTTGATGGTTATGCCATTGAGAGCTCGGTAATCAACGCACATTCACCATGTTCCATCTTTCTTTCATATGAGGAGCATCGGTGAAGAGTAGGGGCTGCAACTTGGCTGAATAACTCCTGTTTCAAGAATTTTTTTACAATCCTTTTTATTTCATCTTTCTGGAGATGTGGATACCAATATGACCAAGTATTTACTAGAGGTTTGCTTGGAAGAATTGGTATACAATGATCATGCTGGCGGTTAGGATGTAGGCTATATGGTTCGTCAAATATATCTAAAAATTCAGCAAGGAAAGTAAGTTTGGATCTTCAAATTTGGTTGGCTCTCCCTTAGATTGCTGCTCAAGTTGTACTAAAAAGCTGCTGCATACTTTGTGCAAAACTTTCTCCATTCGTTGTGTGCAAATCGTCGTTATTTCACCCCCACGTTTCCCGCACAGTATCACTTGTTTCCCCTAACTGTAAAATTTCATAATTAATTTCAAAAAATTTTAGGAAACATCACCTAATGTCATCAATCATTCGATGCCAAGCACGGCCTCATAATCATCGAGAGGGAGGAGGAAAAAATATGCAATTATCTCTTGGTCCTGCAACAATAGTTTCACCCGTGGGCACCTACGATCACACTTCAAAATTCATCCATCTACGACCTTAACATCAAACCTGCTACAATTCTCAATAGGTAAAGCCATCCAGACAGCAACTTTGGTGTTCATAAAATTATTAGTACTTCCGGTGTTAATAAGAATGGTGATCAATCGTTGCTTCAGAAATCCTCCCACTTTCATTGTTTGCGGGTTCGCGTAACCGGCAAGGGCATGCATCATAAAATTAATTGGCTACTGTTCTTCATCCGTGACCTCTTCCTCATGCTCCTGGACCTCCTCCTTCATATCTTCAAGAGGTTCAATCAGTAGGAGGCGGCCCCTTTTACAGCGATGATCGCAGTTTCACGGCTTGTCGCAATGCCAACAAAGACCCTTTGTTGATCGGTCACGTAGTTCTTCTCTTATCAATTTTTTTGGCAGCGAAGGATGGCTAGAAGCAGAAGGGGGTTTATATGCTAAGGTTCTAGGAGTGGTTCTCATCCTCTTAGCATCTTGGCTAAGACGTTCTTCTTGTATTCGAGTAAAAGAAATCGCAGCCATCATGGTACGGGGCTGTCGCGCCTTAACTTCCCCTTTTATCTCTGGCTTGAGTCCTTCGATGAATGTTCCTAATAATTGATAGTCAGTCCAATCACGAGCAAGGTAGGATAGTTTGTCAAACCTGGTTTGGTACTCTTGAATCATAGAGGTTTTTCGAATCTTTACGAGTTGTCCATCAATATTTTCATACTCCGTAGGTCCGAAATGGTTCAGCAATGCGTTCTTAAATTGATTTCATGGCAGAGCCCCATGATTATATTCTAGCCAATTGTATCATTCAATAGCATCTCCTTCAAGGTGGATGACAGCAATCTCCACCATAGCATTATCTATCGTTCGATAGTAGCGAAAGTAACGTTCGGCGCACGAAATCCACCCCACCGGGTCTCCTTCTTCCCATCATGGGAAGTCCACCCTCATACATGGCTGAAGCATGTTTGAGGGCTGTCCCTCCTTTTCTAGGGTCCTTTTTGAATTCTCTCCTTGCTGTAATTTGGTTGGACTCGATGGTTGTCCAATTCTGAATTCTGCAAACAAAGCGCGCAATTTGTCTTCCAAGCGTGATTCAATTCGAGATTCCCATGGTTCAAATTTGACATCAATTGAATCTTGAGAAACCATAGCATATGTCTATAGATCAGAGATGCCCTTGTTTTTTTTCTGTTGACAGGTTAATGGCATGGGGTGGTGGAAGGTTCGGACAATAGATCAGTAATAGAAGGATTCGACTGTAATGGTTTACTATCTTAGGCTACGGTTTTTGATGCTATTAGGGTTATGAAACTAGGTTATGATAACTGAATCTTAAGGCTAGATGGATGCCCTAAAGATGTCTTGGTTGGTGGCAGTAAAGTGGCTAGGGTTTGGTAGGTTACGGAGGAAAAAAAGGACAAAGGTGCAGCACCAGAATTTTTGCCGAATAAATTTCAGTAATAAATATGTAATTTTTTTCAGAAATTTTCAAAAGAGATTCAAGCAAAACTTAAAGGGAATCTATTGGTAAGGGAGAGGTAATGCTGTTAAAAATTTTGTAGAAAGAAATGACAGTAGGAGGTTCGGCAAAATTGAGGATCATATAGAGGTATTATAGTAGATTTTTATGTCTAAAGTGCAGCAGTTTGGACATAAAAGATAAGTGATTTATATTGAGAATTTTTTGACAAAATCAAAGGAAAAAACTACTGTTAGGAAGTGTGAAAGTCGTCATAAAAATTTCGTAGAGATTTGGATAGAAAAAATACAATAGCAAGATCAAAAAGACAGTGCTATACGACTGAAATTCTATAGTACAACTTTCGTTGTAGAGTTGAAAACTTTACTATGAAAAATTTATGCAGCAACTCTATGTTGATCAACTCTATGTCGCCTTATGAAAACTTACCTAAATTTTGTCTCAACAGTTGGTCATATCTTTCTTTTATTGCTGGGAGCAAGATGCATGCAATAAGAAGATAAATAAGAAATAAAATGAGAGAAGTGGATATGGAAAGAGAAAGCTTAATGCATGATATCCTATGCACAAACTTTGGCGCAGTATAATATTTATTGATCTATTTTTTTCTATAACATAAGATGAGGAAAGTGGCAAATATGATACTTTATGGAAAGTCTGGTGGCAGCCATGTAAACATATAACGCTTAAGAGTTACGGCTGTTCCGTAATCAAAGGGGAAATCCACGAGCGGTCTTGTTCTCTGTTTCCTTCCAATTTCCACCTCCCTGGAAAGAATCGAACAGGAAGAGCTCAAAAGGGAAGGAATTCCTGCATAAAACCCCACACTTCGAGCACCCTGCAAGGGAATGACCGAGCTCCGATGAGCATGGCATTCTCTAGATTACCAGCTTCTCTCCTCCTGTCCCCTATCGTCCTCGTCCTTTTCCTTCCTCACTCGATCTGCCACCCTTCTCTTGAGATCAAGAACACGTCCTCATCAGGTATTCTATTCTTTGCAATCCCGTTTTCCCAGCACGGTGCTGAATTTTATTGCACGGATACCAGCTGTTCTGATGGAGAAGATTTGTTATGCTGGTGTTCTATTGCCAGCAAACATCGCTCTTTTTATGCTGAAAGAATGGGTTATCTTCTGCAGAATCCCCCTCTTTGCGCCCCTTTTTATTCGTTTTGAACAGATTACTTTTTCCTTGTCAGTGTTCAAGATTCCATTGGAAAGTATATTTTTGTGTGTTACACATCCAGAGAACATAGTTCTTTTAGGAGTAGCCGGTTGTGCTCTGCAGAATCCCCCTCTTTTTGCACAGGAAAAAAAGAGATGATTTTTACGTAATTTTTGCTTTTTTTAAGTTAGTGTTTAAGACGTCATTCAAAAAAATCTGTCTTTTTTCGTTTGAGAAGTGTCTTTGTGTGTTAAAGATGCGAGTGGTTTGAATAGGTGCGTGGCTTCAAGATGGCTTGGTTCTATCAAGGAGGTTTGTTGCCGAGGTGCCACCTCCCGGCAATCTTACAGTGGATAATAGCTCCTTCATCCTGGCTGCGGCGAGGACACACAGAAAAGATCCTTTAAATGGATTCAAGCGTTACACTGGTGGTTGGAACATCAGTGAAAAACACTACTGGGCTGTGAGCCCTTTCGCTTCCCTTATGCCTGTTCTCCTGCTTAATGGTTACTGATCTATGGTGATGAAGATGATGGTGAAATTCGACGATGATCTTCTAAGCAATTGTAGGAATTGCTTTGAACGATTATGGAGGGGATCGCTATGGAAGGACAGTGAGATGTCAAGAATGTTGCTTTGATACCAAGTGATAGAACCCTTACGGATTCTAAGCTTGGGGTTGATTTCTATAGGGGATCAGCCTCCTTGGAACTTTATAGGGGTTTCTTCCTCCAAGTTGCTACTCAAAGGCTGGTAAAAGATTGATCTATTTCTCTATGAAAAGAGGGTGAATACATGGTTATTTATAGGGCTTATAAACCCCAACTCCTAATAGGACTTTTACTCAAGACTCCTACTTCTAATCAGTTGGGAAATCCATGAGGGGAGCAACATCACATGCGCAGTGGAAGAACAGAAAACAAAACACCCCAGATTTTCCGTGGAAAGTTTCCGTCATCATGCGAAAATCGGTGCGTCAAAAATAAATCCGCAAAACTGCACATGTAAAAGAAGATACCTAGGGAGATCGTATATCCCTAAATTCTCGGAGACAACAAGGGTAAAATCATTGGCAAGGGAACCATAGGTAACAAATCAAGTTTTTCAATTGATGATGTGTTGCTAGTTGATGGTTTAAAACATAATCTTTTAAGTATTAGTCAATTATGCGATAAAGGTTATGTTGTTAAATTTGAATCTAATGTTTGCATCATTAAAAAACTAAACAATAACATATCAATGATTACTTTAAAACAAAATAATGTCTATACCATAAATATAGATGAATTAAGTAATGAAATGTGTTTTTCGATTTTGAATGATGATGCTTGGCTTTGGCATAGGAGATTAGGTCATGCAAGCATGAAACTAATATCTAAGATTTCATCTAGAGAGTTAGTAAAAGGAATCCCCAATATGAAGTTTGTCAAGGACGAAGTATGTGATGCATGTCAACTAGGAAAATAAATAAAAACTAGTTTCAAATCAAAAAATCATATTAGCACCACTAGACCATTGCAATTGATCCATTTGGACTTATTTGGACCAATTGACATAACAAGCCTAGGAGGTAGCAAATATGCCTTCGTAATTGTGGATGACTATAGTAGATACACTTGGACCTATTTCTTGGCTCACAAAAGTGATTGTTTCAAATGTTTCTCTAAATTTTGTAAACTTACTCAAAATGAAAAACGTTTTATGATTTCATCAATTCGAAGTGATCACGAAGGTGAATTTCAAAATCATGACTTCTAAAATTTTTATGAAATAAACGGATATAACTATAACTTCTCTACTCCAAGAAATCCTCGACAAAATGGAGTAGTGGAAAGGAAAAATAGAAATTTGCAAGAAATGGCTAGAACCATGTTGAATAAATATAATTTACCAAAATATTTTTGGGCCGAAGCCGTGAACATGGCTTGCTATGTTTTGAATAGAGTTCTAGTTAGACCATCCTATCTAAGACTCCATATGAATTATGGAATAATAAAAAACTCAATATTTCTTACTTTAAAGTTTTCGGTTGTAAATGCTTTATTTTAAATGAAAAGGATGCCTTAGGAAAATTCAATGCTAAATCCGATGAAGGTATCTTTCTTGGTTACTCTTCTATTTCTAAAATTTTTCGGGTTTTCAACAAAAGGACTTTAGTTATAGAAGAATCTATTCATGTGGTTTTTAATGAATTTTCCGAATCAAAGAAAAAAGATTTTGATGACGATCTCGGTTTTAATGATTTGAATTTGAATGAACCCTCTCCTCAAAATGACAACTTGGATGCATCTTCTTCCCAAATTTCCTTACCCAAGGAATGGAAGTATGTAGATGCCCATCCTAAGGAGTTAATTATAGGAGAGACATCTAAAGGGGTTCAAACTCATTCTTCATTTAAGAATTTTTATGCTCATGCCGCTTTTCTTTCTCAAGTTGAACCAAAATGCATTGATGATGCCTTGAAAGATGATTCTTGGGTCATCGCAATGCAAGAAGAATTAAATCAATTTGAGAGGAATGAGGTATGGAAGTTTGTTCCTAGACCTAATGACCATTTAGTTATTGGAACTAAATGGGTCTTTAGAAACAAGCAAGATGAATACGGTATTGTGGTTAGAAACAAGGCTAGATTAGTGGCTAAAGGTTTCAACCAAGAAGAAGGTATTGATTATGAAGAAACCTTCGCTTTTGTGGTAAGATTAGAAGCCATCAGGATGCTCCTTGCCTATGCTAGTAGTAATGATTTTAAACTATTTCAAATGGATGTCAAAAGTGCCTTTTTAAATGGCTTTATTTCTGAAGAAGTATATGTTGAACAACCACCTGGATTCGAAAATTCTCTTCTTCCTAATTATGTGTTTAAATTAACTAAGGCTCTTTATGGACTAAAACAAGCTCCTAGAGCTTGGTATGAAAGGCTTAGCTCCTTTTTTATTTCTAATAATTTTACAAAGGGCAAGGTTGATACTACATTGTTTATTAAACATTTTGAAAATAATTTTCTTATCGTTCAAATTTATGTTGATGATATTATTTTTGGTTCTTCGGATGAATCACTATGTGAATCTTTTGCCAAGTGTATGAGTCATGAATTTGAGATGAGTCTAATGGGAGAATTAATCATCTTTCTTGGATTATAAATTAAATAACTTAGTAATGGCATATTCCTTAATCAATCCAAATATACATTAGAATTGTTAAAACGATTTAATATGGATAGTTCAAAAGCCATCCACACTCCAATGAGTACTTCCACCAAGTTAGACTTGGATGAAGGTGGAGAAAATTTTGATCAAAAGACATATAGGGGGATGATAGGTAGCTTGTTCTATCTTACTGCAACTAGACAAGATATCATGTTTAGTGCAGGACTTTGTGCGAGATTTCAAGCTAATCCTAAGTTGTCTCACCTTAAAGCCATTAAAAGAATTCTTAGATATCTTAAAGGTACTCCTAATCTAGGATTATGGTATCTAAAATCTGATAACTTTGATTTGAAAGCCTATGCAGATGCGGATTTTGGTGGATGTAGAATGATAGAAAGAGCACATCCAGAACATGCCAATTTTTAGGATATGCACTTGTTTCTTGGACTTCCAAGAAACAAAATTCGGTTACACTATCTACGGTGGAAGCCGAATACATAGCCGCAAGTGCATGTTGTGCTCAAATTATTTGGATGAAAAATACACTAGAAGACTATGAAATTCATTTAAATAACATCCCCATAAAATGTGATAATACAAGTGCTATTTGTCTAACCAAAAATCCTATTCAACACTCTAGAACTAAGCATATTGATATAAGACATCACTTTATACGAGATCATGTTAACAATAACGATGTCACTCTTGAATTTATCGATACAAAACATCAATTAGCATATATCTTTATGAAACCTTTAAATGAAGAACAATTTGACTTAATTAGGAGGGAAATAGACATGTTAAATTGTCCTTATGTATGAGCGGCATTATATATAGATTTTCTTTCGGCTCTCGTGATTTTTACGAAAACTCGGCTCTCGCAGATTTGCCTCCCTCATTTTAAAATTCTATATCTCAAGAAGTGATCTATGATTACGTCTTATCTCATTTCAACATTAGAAAATATTTTTTTAAAAAAAATTTTGTGGGGCCAACGGTAGCACTGCCAGAACCGACAGTAGCACTGCCAGAACCGATGGTAGCACCGCCAGAACCGACGATAGTACTGCCTGGGTACTCAACTCCCAAGCGGTAGCACCGCCTGGTTGGCAGTAGTACCGCCCGAACACCCCCAAATAAAAGGGGGTGTTAGGGTCGGCGGTAGAACCCACCGAAAACCCTCTTCCTCACCTCCTCCTTCCTCCTAAACTCCTCTAAGCCTTCTCCTCTCCATTCTTCCTCCTCCTAAAGGGTAAATCAAAGGCATTTTTATGATCCAAGCTCCTCACCTCTCTAGGAAACACAAACAAGGTAATAGCTAAAATCTTCTCTTCTACTCACATTTGCTTGTCTTTTCCTTATCATTTCCTTTTGATTGTTCATCATGAATAGATATAGATATGGCTCCTAAGATATCAACAAGAGACAAAGGGAAAAGGTTGGAAGGAGATTCATTTGACCCAACCCTTTTTAGATCTAAAGAGGTAGCCTTAAGATACCCAAATTTTGATTGTAAAACCATACATAAGGGTAAACATGTTGATCTAGGTAAACTAGGAAACCTAGAACCTATTAGATGGTTTGCTAATCTAATTGCTCTACCTATCTTGTAAATTAATGAACTAATCTACCCTAGGTTGGTTAAGCTATTCTATGCAAATATGATTATTGAAGATGATGTTTTGACTACCTATGTGTTAGGAACCATAATTCAGATTTCTGATCGTATCATATGTGAACTACTAGAAATTGAAGAAAAGAATAGAGGATGTTATTTTAGAGGGCAATGGGATATGGATGCAATCGGAGCAACCCACTCCGAAGCCTTAGAAATGATTTTTGCTAATCCTAACCTAGGCATTATTCCTAAAAGCTGCGAGTATTTATTGCCTTTTAATTCAAAATTACTTCATCACATCATGATAAGTATTCTACTTCCGAAGCAATTTCACCCTGATGAAATGAGTATGTTAGAACTGAGTACGATGTATTGGATTATGACTAGACAAAATAACTGCTTTGGTTATTTGATTAGACAACATATGATAGAAATTTTCTCTAGGGACTCAATGTTGTCATATGGTGGGTTGATCACTAGATTCATTTTTGCCCATGACATTTGTGTGTCACCCGACGAGGAAGTAATGAAGGTTGATAGATATAACACAATTAATAGAAATCTTCTGAAGCAACTTAGATGCACCTTTAGAGATGGCATATGGATTAGGCAACCTAGAAGGGTTGATATAGTTCCCCCACCAGTAGAGCGACCTGAAACACCAATTTTTAGGGGTAATGAATCTCCTCCGCCTAGTCCTGTTGATCCAGCACCATCTGAACCAGCTCTTGCTCCATCTACTGAAGATCCGATCATGCTTGCCTTGAATCAAATCACATCACAACAAGCTAAAATTTTGAAGGAAGTGCAACAAATAAACCACAAAATAGATCACTGGTATAGGCATTTTGGTGTTCCCCCTTCGGAGTAGCTGTTGTTTTCTTTTTAAACACTTGTCCTGTTATGCTTATAACTACTATGGATGATGTTGTGTGCTGTTACTTTCATTTCATCTACTCAGCTTTTGAATGAACTTTTTTCGGCTCGATCATAATTTTATGACTTGATACCTTCCTCGAATGGTTTCTTGCTCTCTCCATGGCTCACTTGATGACAATGAATGGTTTCTCCACCTTTTTTATTTTTGTTGATGACAAAGGGGGAGAAAAATATAAATTGCTATGATGGAGTAATTGTTGCTATATTGGAATAAAATGCTTAAAGTGAAATATGAATCAATTGTATCGCAATGCAAATGCTTAAGAACTCTTATTCTTGAGATAAGCTACTTTTTCATTTAATATCATGTCTTGATGTTAAAACACTCTTTTGGATATCACTTGATCCTTATCATGTTTGAATTAATATTTTTGGTTATTATAGGTGTAAATACGTTGACATTGTTTAAAATACATTGTTTTTAGTATTTATGCCTAAGCTTGTTTATTAAGCTTTATGTTGAATGAAATCTATCCGATTTGGCTTGAACTCAAAAGATTCAATTCAAGTGCTTTTTACCTTCTAATGATATGGCATATAGATAGGGGGAGTTAAGAGTAACTCCATCATCAATTGATTGTCATCATCAAAAAGGGGGAGATTATTAAATCTCGGATTTTGATGAAGAAATCAATTGGTGAAATATTTGTTCTAATCTATATTGTCAAAGATAAGTGTGTAGGATTAACTACGATAGGTTAGAAACATAAAGCGATTTATCGAGTTCAAGTCCATTGGGTGATCAAGAGTTCATCGGAAGTCCAAAGGATCATCGGAAGTGTTGCTGGAACCAACCAAGATCGAATCAGGGACTTACCGAAGTTTTCGGAAGTTCGCAGCAAAGATCGTCGAAGGTTCGCGGAGATTGCCGAGAAGGTTCGGAAGCTTGCCGAAGACTCGTTGAGCATGCCATACAAGCCGGGAGCATGCTGGGTATTCGTCGGAAGAAATCCGAAGGAAGTATCGGAAGACCGCTGGAAGCCTCATCGTAAAGCTCGCCGGAATAAGACGTGAAGAATGTCAGTTCAAATTACTGTTAATTATATTTCAATTTCGTAGTTGGCACATACTTAGGGCAAGGATTTCAAATTAATCCTGCTCAAATTTGGTAGGGGCCAACCGGGCTCTTACTGGGCCTTGAACAAGGCCCATTCACCGTGTGCTGGGCGGTGCTACCGCCCGACCTGAAGCGATAGTATCGCCCGACTCTGATGAAACGATGGTGGTAGTACCACTGCTCCAAGCGGTAGTACCGCTTTGCTCAGCAGTGGTACTGTGCGTCGATCGACGATTGACAACGATAGCACCGCCTCTAGCAGGCGATAGCACCGCCAGCATCGGGAACTCTAATTTGATTTCAAATTTGGAGCCCAAATTTGAATCCATTTTAGATCTATAAATACTCCCCCTTTCTCAGCTGAAAGGGTACCCTTTTGAGAGTTAGAAATCAAGCCAAAGTCTTGCTAAAGTCTTATTTTTCAGTTTGTGTTCACCTTATTCTTTCTCCTTGGAAAATCTATAAGAGTGTGAACTTCTTGTAAAGGGTTGTAAGAGGGGTGTTTGGTCCTTCCCCTTAAAAAAGATTTGCTAGTGGAAGTTGGGAGCCTCATCGGAGAAGGCTTTGGAAGTAGATGTAGGTCACTTTGACCGAACCACTATACATCACTACATCTTGAATGTGTGAGTGTTTAAATTTCTATTTCATCTCCTTACTTGGCTGCAAACCATTCAGTTTGTCATTACTTTTACTCAAGCAACTTCTACCAAGTCATCTTTCGTCGGATCGAAGTTTTCATACGAACTAGCCTTTTACCGAAATCGATTTCAAGCTTACGGTTTTAATCCGCTGTACTAATTCACCCCCCCCCCTCTTAGTGCTTGTCTGATCCTAACATTCATGTTGTCTTTAATGAAGTTTTTAAATTTAAGAGAAATGATTTTGATGATGATCTTGATTTTGATGCTTTGAATTTGAATAGTAACTTGTATGCATCTTCTTCTAGAACTTCCTTACCTAAGGAATGAAAATATGTAGATGCTCATCCTAAGGAGCTAATTATAGAAGACTTGTGTGTCTCACGAAAAATTAGTGGGAATACATTAAGATAGAAGTCCTTATCTTAATTGTTTAAATTTCTACAAAGTCTACATGTTATTTATTTCTGCTACATCTTTTATTTTAGAAAAATGTCGCTTTCAAATCCTTTACGTGGCATACTTGATGCCAACCGCCTCACTGGTCTAAATTATATAGATTGGCTTCATAATCTGAGAATCGTTCTCACGGTGAAGAAAATCGTGTATGTCCTTGATACAGTGATCCCTACGCTCGACGAAGGGGCAAGTGAGGATAAGATCGCTTGTTATGTGAAGTACTTAAATATATTTCACTCTTGCTCAGTGTTATATGTTGGTCTCTTTGACTACTAAATTACAGAGATAGCATGAAAATATGGATGCTAATTCCATACTCCTACATCTCCGTAAACTGTTTGAGGAACAGGGAGAACTCAGGGATATAAGATATCCAAGAGTCTTTTCTGTGCTAGGATGACTGAGGGGACACCGATTCAGAACCATGTTCTTAAGATGATTGAGTGGATCGAGAAACTCACAGGTCTAGGAATCGTCCTAGAGGATAACCTGTGTGTGGATCTTGTGCTTCAGTCCCTACCAAATTCCTTTTCTCAGTTCATAATGAATTTTAATATGAACAAACTTGAGGTGACCCTCTGAGAGCTCCTCAATATGTTGAGAGAAGCAGAGAGCACCATCAAGAAAGAGAAGCCGGTTCTCTACACTGGTGAGACCAAAAAGAAAAGGAAGGCTGAGAAGACCAAAAAGAAAAGGAAGGCTGAGAAGACCCTTAAGAAGGGCAAGGGCAAGGGCAAAATAGGTAAGGCAAAGGTTGCCAAAAAAGACTCAACAAAGGACAAAGGCCAGTGCTTCCACTACAGCAAAGATAGGCACTGGAAGAGGAACTACAAAGAGTACCTTGTAGAGAGGGCGAAACAGAAGCTTGCAGAAGCTTCAAGTACATTCATGATCAGTCTCCATTTGTCAGAATCTTATAATAACACATGGGTATTAGATACCGGGAGTGCTTATCATATTTGCAATTTGTTGCAGGTTCTGGCAGGACTTAGAAGATTGAACAGAGGCGAGATGGACCTTAAGATGGGCAATAGAGCAAAGGTTACTGTAGTGGCTATTGGCAAGGTCACCCCTTACATCTACCTGGTAGATGCATGCTATTATGTTCCTTCTATTATCAAAAATATTATTTCCATTTCATGTTTGATAGTTATTGGATATAAATTAGTTTTTGAGAACAATGGTTGTTCAATAATATTAGATGATGAGATCATCACGAGAGGAATATTGTATAATAGTTATATATGCTAGATACAACTCCACATATCATGAGTGTAAGCAAGTCTAAGAGGAAACGAGAAGAGGTGAACAATGCATATCTTTGGCATTGTAGGCTAGGTCACATCCATGAGGGAAGGATTCAAAAGTTGCCGAAGAATGGATATCTAGATCCATTTGACTATGAGTCATATGCGACTTGCGAACCTTGCCTTCGGGGAAAGATGACCAATTTTTCATTTAGTGGAACTAGAGAGAGAGCCACTAAGTTACTGGAACTCATACATAGTGATGTATATGGTCCCATGTCGATGTTACTGGTTACTCCTACTTTATTACCTTCATTGATGAGTTCTCAAGATACGGACATGTATACTTGATGAAGTATAAGTCTGAGGCTTTTGAGAAATTCAGGAAATATAAAAATGAAGTGGAGAACTAGACTGGAAAGAGTATTAAAACCCTTCAATCAGATTGAGGAGGTAAGTATTTGAGTATAGAGTTCACCCAGTTCCTCAAAGACTATGGGATATTATCCCAATGGACACCTCCTTATACACCACAGCTTAATGGTGTATCAGAAAAGAGGAATCACACACTATTAGACATGGTGCATTCCATGATGTGTTTCGCCGACCTACCCATATCATTCTGGGGATATGCCCTAGAAATCGTAGCTTACCTTTTGAATAGAATTCCAACTAAATCAGTGATGTCTACTCCATATGAGATATGGAATGGGAAGAAGCCCGATCTTAAAGTTGTTAAGATTTAGGGCTGCCCTGCCCACGTTAAGAGACACAACCATAACAAGTTAGAATCTAGGACGGAACGGTGCAAGTTCATGGGATACCCCAAAGAAACTTATGGGTATTATTTCTATCACCATAAGGACCAAAAGGTCTTTGTAGCCAAGAGAGCAGTGTTCCTTGAGAAGGAATACATTCTTTGTGAAGACAGTGGGAGCATAATATAGTTGAGCGAGGTTGGAGAACCTAGCTCAAGCACCATTCCAGAATCTGTTTAGATACCTAACACACAAGTTCTAACTTTACGTAGGTCCGATAGAGTATTCCATCCTTTTGAGAGATATGTGGGACATCTCAGAAGAGAGGACATTGAGGATATTGATCCTCAGACCTACGAGGAGGCTATTATGAGCATAGACTCCGGGAAATGGTAAGAAGTCATGAATTTAGAAATGGATTCCATATACTCCAACAAGGTTTGGAATCTAGTTAATGCACCCGAGGGTATTGTACCCATTGGCTGTAAGTAGATCTTCAAAAAGAAGATTGGAGTAGATGGAAAGGTAGAGACCTATATGTTGAATCTCGGATTTTGATGATGAAACTAATTGAGTGTGATTTGTGGTCTAACTGCGTGTTGAGTTATGCAGGTCTACTTTCGATCAGGATTAGACAGTTGACGCTGGAGGAATTGACGTTGCGTTGGAGGTGATCACGTCAGGATATTGGATGTCGAGCCGGAGGTTCGGTCGACTATCGGCAGGAGGCTTCGTACGTCGGGCATCGGGCCAAGAAGAGCATGTTACGCCAAGGATATCGGGATTGTGGAGGTCAATCGTCGATTGGGCAACGGACCGCAAGAGAGGACGATGTGCCGAAGGATCGGACGATGCGCCAACCAATGACGTCTTAGGGCAAATCGAATGTCAATTCGTGTTGTAATAACTGTCTAGATCAAGTAGAGTGTTTATTGTTTATGTGCAGGAGTAACTACGATAAGGATGAAGACGCAAAGCGAAACAAAGGGTTGAAGTCAAGTGCGATGGATCATTGGGAGTTCGAGTGTTCGATGGAAGTCTGAAGATTCGTTGGGAGTCTTTTGGAACTAGCCGAGAACGCAGTAGGAGCTTGCTTAGAAGGGTTTCTAGCGGGAGGTTCGTCGGAAGTTCGCGGAGCTTGCCAAGAAAGATCGGAGCTTGCCAAAGAAGCTCGGGGAACTCGCCAAAATCATCATGGAGTTCGAGAGCTTGCCGAGTCCGTAGGATGGTTTCGAGGATCGTCGGAAGACCATTAAGTTCGCGGAAGCTCGACGGAAGAAGACTTGACTTGCGGACTTTGTAATAGCCTAAGAATGTCTTTAATTTTGTAGTTAGCACATTAATTTAGGTTAGGATTAGGTGTTAATCCTTTAACATGAAGAAGGGGCTATTGGGCCTTCGTTTGGGCCAAAGATTTTGGCCCAAACAGTACCAACGCATGCTACGTGCATGCTACGTGCATGCTACTGTAGCATGGCATTGTAGAGCGTCTTGTAGTGGTTCTATGTAGCGAGCGAGGTACCGCTGCCTAGGGCGTATAGCACCGCCCGACTCTGTAGCCAGCGGTAGTACCGCTGGCACTGAGCGGTAGCACCGCTGGTGCGTGGAAAGCCAGAGCAAAGATGCACCGCTTTGGTCAGGCGGTAAACCGCTGGGTGTGTCGATCTGCCAAGACTAACGAAAGACTTGAAACTCAAAAGATTCAAATTTTGGCTCCAAGTTTGGGCTCCAAATTTGAATCACTTTGAGGCTTATAAATACCCCTTCCTTTTCAGCTAAAAAATATAACCCTTAGAGAGTTAGATTTTGAAAATAAGTCTTGGGAAAGTCTTGTTCTTCATTTGCTTAAGTGTTCACCTCATTCTTCTTGTGAAATCTTGTAAGAGTGTGAACCACTTGTAAAGGGTTGTAAGAGGGGTATTTGATCCTTCCTCTTCAAAGGATTTGATAGTGGAAGAAGGGAGCCTCATCGGAGAAGGCTTCGGAAGTGGATGTAGGTCACTTTGACCGAACCACTATACATCGCTACGTCTTGATTGTGTGAGTGTTTAAATTTCTATTTTACTTTGTTGCAAGCCTTTACTTTACTTGCTCCACTTCCTTTTTATCTTTGTACGCATGCTTTAAAGTTAGAACGCAAAAATCAATTTCAAACGAAATGTTGCTTTCATCGTATGAAGTTTCCGAAGCTTGTTTTAAATCACTGAAAAATCTATCGTTTTATCCGCTGCACTAATTCACCCCCCCTCTTAGTGCCGCTCGATCCCTAACAATTGGTATCAGAGCCACGTTCTTTCTCTTTCGGATTTACACCCGTGAGAAATGGCTCTAAATGGTTTTCAAGAGGGCTTTTCGATTTTTCGTCCACCGTTCTTTAACGGATCGGACTACACTTATTGGAAAACTCGAATGAGAGTTTTCATGCTTTCAATGGATTTGGATTTGTGGAACATCATTGAAAACGACTTTCAACTTCCCTCTAAACCGACGAACGAATGGTCGGACTTAGAGAGAAAATCTTTTTCTTTGAATGCAAAGGCTATGAATGCGTTATTTTGTGCTTTGAACAAAAATGAGTTCAATCGAATTTCTTCTTGCGAAATGGCTTTTGATATATGGTAAACACTTGAAATCACGCATGAGGGAACTAGTAGAGTTAAAGACTCGAAAGTAAACCTCTTGTTGCATGATTTTGAGCTCTTCCAAATGACACCAAGCGAATCTATCGACGACATGTACACCCGCTTCACGGATGTCGTCAATAGCTTGAAAAGTCTTGGTAAAAGTTTTTCGGATTTTGAACTCACTAACAAGATCTTATGATCCCTTTCAAAATGGTGGGATCCTAAAATAACGGCGATTCAAGAATCAAAGGATCTAAATAATTATTCTATTGATGAACTCATTGGGTCCTTAAAGACCTATGAAATGGAACATGATAAATATGATAAACATGATGAACACATGAATAACCTTCTAAAGAATAAGAAGGTTTTTGAACTCCGAACTATGAAATGCCACTTGAGTAATGACTCAAGTGATGAGGACAATGAGGACATTGAACACATAACAATGAATGTTAACAAGTTCATTAAACAAAAATTAAAAAACACAAATGAACTTGAACGGAGAAAGAGGCCAAAGAAGAAGAAGAAGGCTTGGAAAGAAGAATCAAGAAAAGAAGAAGCAAACTACGCTTTAATGGGCTTCGACAATGAGGTAAGTAACTTAACTTCCTTAAATTATTTTGAAATTACTTGATGATTTCCATGAATGCTTAACTTAGTTAGTAGGATTTTTTTATGCTTTTCTTGTGTTTTTAGAAATTAAAAAAATTTCGAAATTATACTATGCTTTTCTTTATAGTATTTTTGAAAAGTAAACATATGAATGATGCAAGATTTGTGATAATGTTTAGGATTAATCCATGCATGTGTATCTTGATGGTTTACATTGTCTCCAAATATGATGCTTGATGATTTTATATCATGCATGAGCTTTTGAAGTAATAAAGTGTCATATTGTGATGATGAAACATATTTTTTGAATTTATAAATAGATGCATGATTTTGGCAAAAATTTGAACATGGCCTTTTTAACATAAAAATTGAAAGTGTACTATCATTTTTACATATTTGGTCTTGACGATTTTATGACTAAGCTTATGTTTTATTTTGATACATGTTTTCATAAAAATTTTGAATATGCTCACATCAAATTGCTTAAAATGAAAATGTATTTTTTTCTCATTCTATTGAGATGAATGAATTAATGTTATGAGTCTTGTGAATCTCATAAAAATAAACATGATGAATATTTTAAAAAATGTGCCTCATGTTTTCGGTCTTAATGATTTCTCTTGAAACATGCTCTTTGGACCTATATGAAAAACATGAGTATACTCATATGAATGTCAAATCATTTGAAATGGAACACATAAAAAAATGAGAAATTACACTATCATGATGCTTTACATGTAATGCTTTTGATCTTAATGGGTTAAATGACAACTTATATTTCAAATTTATACAATGATGGCTTCCGTATAAATATTTGAACATACATTATGAAATCATCATTGAAATGAAAATATTAGAAGTTTGTTATCATGCTTAATGACTTTGTGATATTATATCTTGATGACAAACTCATGTTTCGGTTTTAAAATTTGATACTCATCTTTTGAAACATGAAACATATTGTCATGATAAATTGAATCTCATGTCTTGGAATAATATGTTGCATTTATGCCTTGACAATTTTTATGATAAATTTTGATTTTCAATTTTTGATGAAAGGCAAGTGATAAATTCATTTATGATATTTTATAAATCATTAGAATTACGAATGAGATTTTGATGATACTGTAATGACTTTATTCATGTTATTAATCTCAAAAATAATAATTTAATTATGAGTCTTGAGTTGATAAATTGAGCTTGAATGATTTTTCTTTTAATGATTCTTGAATCTTCTAGAATTATGACTTGTTAAGACATATTTAATGCTTGAATCAAGTTCTAAAAGATTTTATTTTGCTATAAAGAAATTTTATTGAAATCATGATCTTGACAACTATGACTTGAAACTCTTTATAAATCAAGATCTTTTACCATGCTCCTTCTGTCTTATCAAAAGAAAATTCCTTAAATGAAATGTAACTTGTCTTTTGATTTCTCGGAATTCAATACTTGAATTTTTATGAATTCGTGTCTTGATTCTTATGAAATGTGATCTTGGTAAAAATTCCTATGTATGAATCAAGATCTTGTGTGTGATCTCCTAAGACTTCCACTTGTTATTTCCTAAAAAGAGACTTGTCAAAATGATTCATGAACCTTTTGATTCATGACTCAAGATTGAAGATTGAAACATTATATGCTAAAATTGATTCTTTTTATTGTTTCAATACTTCCTTGAATGCCTTATGTGATGATTGAAAATTTGATAAAAAAAATGTGCTTAATATTTGAATCATTTATCATGGCTTAAAAATGAATGAAAAGAAAATATGTTGGCACTTGTAATCATGATTTGATCCTTAATATTAATATGCTTTTATATATCATGATTCTTGGTTGTATGACATTTATCTTGAATTAAAAATTGATAAATATGAATGTAGATCTTGCTAAAATGAAAAGTTATTAATCATGGATGATATCTTTTGGTTTTGATTCTTGTTGAATTTACATATTGATATCCTTCATGACATGATTTCTCATATTTTAATACCATCTTGTATGCATCTTGGAAAAAATTAAAATATTGATTGATGCAAAATTATTGCATTGAAATATTATTCATCCCTTCTTTTCGATAGTGACAAAGGGGGAGTTAGCTTGCTAGCTTATGCATCACAAGTGAAAGTGGCAAACATAGCTAGAACTTGCAAAAGGCAAAACTTGCACTTCTCAAAATGAGAAGAAAGAAATTACAAAGTTGCATTATTTTTTAACTCATAAGTTTGCATATTTAAAATATTATAAATTTTACAAAAATTACTAGCTCATTGTAAACATGAAGTTGATTACTTGCAAAAGGGAAACTTAGATGCAAATGAGAAAAATTGAAAGAGAGCTAGTCTGCGTATTGCAAAGTATACTAGCTTATCATTATTGCTTGTCATAAATTTCCCTCGTACCATGATTTGTTTATGACTCTCTTGAATTCATGACTTGATATGTTAAAAATTCATAATGGAAATTTGTTATTTTGTTATGATGGAAGCACTCATGTAAAGGGAAAAGAATTATATTCTTCCCTTCTTTTTAACAAAATCAAAGGAGGAGAAGATTTATTGCTAGCTTGCATGATTAATTTACTAGCTCATTCAAGAGCAAGAAAATTGCTAGCTTGTGCATCAAAAGAAAAATTTTGCTAGCTTGAACATTGAGAAGCAAAAAGTTGTTATCTCAAGAGAGGCAAAAATCTTGCTCAATTTCACTTCTTCAAAATTGCTTACATTTTTTGTTACAAATTATTGTTGAATCTCATGTAAGATTATTTGAAATATTTGATCCTCCCTTTCTTTTTGATGCTAACAAAGGGGGAGAAAGTTTTTAGCTCGAACATTACAAAAATTTGCCATCTTGATTCCTATTTTGCAACTTCATGAGAAGCTAAGAATTGTTATATCAAAGGATGCAAATATTGCTATCATGAGAAACAAGGTGCCTACTTGCACATCTTAAGAAGCAAGTGAAAATTACCATCATTGTCCATCCTTGAAACTTGCTATGATTGAATGGTATTATTTGATGTTGTATTGTAAAAATGTTGTATGATGTGATAAATAGCTAGTATGTTGTAAAGATTTGCATATTCTTGAAAACTAGCTATGATGTTACTTCTCCTTTTTGTTGATGACATAGGGGGAGAAGTAGATTGATGACTTCATGCTTTGTATTGAATATTTTATATATTTACATGATGGTTTGACAATTCTCATAATATTGTGATGAATGTTGCTTGGATTTGGGATAATCCAAGTATTCTATTAATGACATATTGATAGGGGGAGTTTGGTTAAACTCCGGGGAGTTGTGGTTAACTCCGTTAGTCATCAATTAGTTGTCATCATCAAAAAGGGGGAGATTGTTGAATCTCGGATTTTGATGATGAAACTAATTGAGTGTGATTTATGGTCTAACTGCGTGTTGAGTTACGTAGGTCTACTTTCGATCAGGATTAGACAGCTTGATTGCCGAGGAATTGGCGTTGCGTCGAGGTGATCACGTCAGGATATTGGATGTCGAGCTGGAGGTTCGGTCGACTATCGGCAGGAGGCTTCATACGTCGGGCATCGGGCCAAGAAGAGCGTGTTACGCCAAGGATATCGGGATTGTGGAGGTCAATCGCCGATTGGGCAACGGACCGCAAGAGAGGACGATGTGCCGAAGGATCGGACGAGGCGTCGACCAATGACGTACCAGGCAACTGAATGTCAATTCGTGTTGTAATAACTGTCTAGATCGAAGTAGAGTGTTTGTTGTTTATGTGCAGGAGTAACTACGATAAGGATGAAGACGCAAAGCGAAACAAAGGGTTGAAGTCAAGTGCGATGGATCATTGGGAGTTCGAGTGTTCGATGGAAGTCTGAAGATTCATTGGGAGTGCTGCCGGAACTAACCGAGAACGAGTAGGGAGCTTGCCGAAGGGTTTTCGGAAGTTCGCTGGGAGGTTCGTTGGAAGTTCACGGAGCTTGCCAAGAAAGATCGGAGCTTGCCAAAGAAGCTCGGGGGAACTCACCAAAATCATCGTGGAGTCCGAGAGCTTGCCGGGAGTCCATAGGATGGTTTCCGAGGGATCGTCGAAAGACCACCGGAAGTTCGTCGGAAGCTCGACGGAAGAAGACTTGACTTGCGGACTTTGTAATAGCTTAGGAATGTCTTTAATTTCGTAGTTAGCACATTAATTTGGGTTAGGATTAGGTGTTAATCCTTTAACCTGAAAAAGGGGCTATTGGGCCTTCGTTTG
Organism: Musa beccarii; assembly: GCA_024322285.1. Taxonomy (NCBI): domain Eukaryota; kingdom Viridiplantae; phylum Streptophyta; class Magnoliopsida; order Zingiberales; family Musaceae; genus Musa; species Musa beccarii. The sequence goes on along the minus strand of CM044396.1, from coordinate 34,822,135 downwards.
GGCCAAAGATTTTGGCCCAAACAGCACCAACGCATGCTACGTGCATGCTACGTGCATGCTACTGTAGCATGACACTATTGTCGATTCTTGTAGCGGTGGTAGTATCACTTTGCACTGGGCGGTAGCACCGCCCGGCTATTGTAGCCAGGCGGTAGTACCGCTGGCTGGGGCGGTAGCACCGCCTGGTGCATGGAAAGCCAGGCGGTAGCACCGCTTAGGCTGGCGATAGAACGCTGGGTGTGTCGATCTGCCAAGACCCGACAAAGACCGGAAAAAAACTCAAAAGATTCAAATTTTGGCTCCAAGTTTGGGCTCTAAATTTGAATCACTTTGAGGCTTATAAATACCCCTTCCTTTTCAGCTGAAAAATATAACCCTTAGAGAGTTAGATTTTGAAAATAAGTCTTGGGAAAGTCTTGTTCTTCATTTGCTTAAGTGTTCACCTCATTCTTCTTGTGAAATCTTGTAAGAGTGTGAACCACTTATAAAGGGTTGTAAGAGGGGTATTTGATCCTTCCCCTTCAAAGGATTTAATAGTGGAAGAAGGGAGCCTCATCGGAGAAGGCTTCGGAAGTGGATGTAGGTCACTTTGACCGAACCACTATACATCGCTGCGTCTTGATTGTGTGAGTGTTTAAATTTCTATTTTACTTTGCTGCAAGCCTTTACTTTACTTGCTCCACTTCCTTTTTATCTTTGTATGCATGCTTTAAAGTTAGAACGCAAAAATCGATTTCAAACGAAACGTTGCTTTCATTGTACGAAGTTTCCGAAGCTTTTTTTAAATCGCTGAAAAATCTATCGTTTTATCTGCTGCACTAATTCACCCCTCCTCTTAGTGCCGCTCGATCCCTAACACTATAAAGCAAGGCTAGTGGCTAAAGGGTATTGTCAAAGGTAAGGTGTTGACTACGATGAAACTTTCTCACCTGTAGCCATGCTAAAATCCATTCGAATTCTATTGGCTATTGCAGCACACTATGATTATGAGATCTGGCAGATGGACGTCAAAACCACATTCCTCAATGGTAACCTCAATGAGGAGATGTATATGATACAGCTTGAGGGATTCGTGTCTAGGGATGACCCAGATAAGGTGTGCAGGTTGCTTAGGTTCATCTATGGATTGAAGCAAGCTTCCCAAAGTTGGAATATAAGATTTGATGAGGCGATCAGATCTTATGTTTCATTAAGAATGAAGATGAGCCTTGTGTGTACAGGAAAGTAAGAGGGAGCACTATCACTTTTTGGTATTATATGTGGATGACATCTTGATCATTGGGAATGATGTAAGAATGCTCTTCATAATAAAGACTTGGTTATCTAGGCACTTCTCCATGAAGGACTTAGGGGAAGCATCTTGCATATTGGGGATACGGATCTATAGAGATAGATCTAAGAGGATGCTTGGCTTATCCCAATCCAGGTACATAGACACCATTGTCAAAAGGTTTGACATGGATAATTCTAAGAGAGGTCTCATACCAATGAGACATGGAATATCACTTTCTATGAGTATATCTCTAAAGACTCCTAAAGAAAGGGCATACATAGATATGATACCATATGCATCAGCGATAGGATCTATCATGTAAGCTATGCTATGTACCAGGCCTGATATAGTGCATACTCTGAGTGTCACGAGCAGATATCAGGCAGATCCAGGTTTGGAGCACTGGAAAGCAGTAAAAAGTATCCTTAAGTACTTGAGAAGGACTAAGAATCTTTTACTAATATATGGAGGTAGTAGCCTTAGGGTTGAGGGCTACATGAACTCAAGCTTCCAGTCCGATGTCGATGATAGCAAGTCTAATTCAGGGTATGTGTTCACCCTGAATGGAGGAGCAGTATGCTGGGAGAGTTCCAAGCAAGACACTACTGCTGACTCGACCACAGAGGCGGAATACATTGCTACGGCAAAGGCAGCAAAAGAGGGAGTTTGGATGAAGAAGTTCATCATAGATCTAGGAGTCATCCCGAGCAGCGAGGAGCTGATTCCTTTATATTGTGATAAATACGGGACGATTATTCAAATAAGGGAACCCGGGTCTCATCAGAAGTGTTCTGAGGAGGTTCCAACTTATTAGAGAGATCGTGACCCGAAGAGATATAGCAATGGAAAGAGTTCCATCCGAAAATAACATTACAGATCCACTAACAAAGCCATTGACTCAGATTATCTTTGAGCGTCACAAAGGTCTGATGGGGATCAAACATGTTGGTGATTGGCTTTAGGTCAAGTGGGAGATTGCTAGTCATATGTGCCCTGCAAGCCAATCATATGAGTGATGGCACTTGTGACTTGATATGCACTATATCTCTTTGCTTATTATTAGGCATTTTATCACTTTATCTTTCGTGTTGCATATATTGTGATGTCCCTGGATCTGTGCAATGGGAATCGGATCGTGATGAGATCACGATAATGAGACCGATTCACCTTTACACATAGACCCTAAATTATCCTGGTCATAGGTTACTCAAGAAGGATATCGAGATAACCGGATAGACTGGTGTGCTGTATACCCGTTCATATGATGGAGGTAGCTGGTCTCATAGCTACTCATGTGGGGACACTAAGGGTACAATGCAGGTGCTCATTGGAGAATGAGTTCACTGATTGATCCACCTATAGAATACTAGATGGTTATTGATACCTCACGTCATACAGCGATTCCGTAGTCCCAGTAGTGTATCTGGTCCTTAGACTTGAGACACTAAGGATGTCCTATATGAGTACTTCACTCTTTGATACCGGACTTATAGGTTTGGAAAGTTTCAGATCTAGTATAGCCAATCATTGAGAGTGGTAGCTAACCTTACAAGAGCTATTGAGTGTCAATAGAGGATCATCCACTCTCGATATCATGAGAGGAATATCCCATGTGTTCTTGCTCGAATAAATCCTTGGCCAAGGTTATTCGGATTGAGAGAGAAAGGGTTCTCCGGGAGAATCCAACAAGAGCAAGACTCGAGGAGAGACTGTATGGGCCTAACAGCACCATGCTCGATATATGGTCTCTAGGATACTAGATGGATGAGAGATTATAGATACATGATAACTGAGGACAGATAGGTCCAAACGATTAGATTCCCCTGTATCGTCTGGGGGCTGCGGCGTAGTGGCCTGATACATCCGTAGTCGATGAGTTAGGTGAATTATTATAGAGATAATAATTCACTAAGTCAGAAGGAGTTCTGACAAGTATGACTCATGGCCAGCTCAATATTGGGCCTAGAGGGTCACACACATATGGTAGGTGTTACGACGAGTAGAGGTTCGGATATGAGATATTCGCTAAACCCCCTATCTTATTGGATATCCATTAAGCTCCTGAATTATTGGATCATGAGATGAGATCCAATAATTGCTAATAAGAGATTATTGGGTAGAAACTCACTAATCCAAGAGGCTTGGGTAATTGGATGGAGATCCAATACCCAATAGGGCAAAAGATCCATTAGGGTTTTCAAGGGGCCTCTATAAATAGGAGGGAACCAAAACTCTATAGGCTGAGGGTTTCTTTTGGCAGCCACCTCCTATTCTCCTCTCCCCAGAGAGAGAGGTGCATCGTTGCAATCCCTGTCGTGTGGATACTACTAGAGAGGAGGACACTTTACCTCATTCATCCTCTCCCACAGATCTGTAGGAATTCAAGGATATACGATCTCCCTAGGTATCTTTCTTTTACACGTATAGTTTTGCGGATTTATTTTTGATGCACCGATCTTCGCACGATGATGGAAACTTTCTATGAAAAATCTGGGGTTTTATTTTCTGTTCTTCTGCTACGCATGTGATGTCACTCCCCTAAAGGATTTCCCAATAGGAGTCTTGAGTAAGAGTCTTTTTAAGAGTTGGAGTCTTATTAGGAGTTGGGGTTTAGAAGCCCTATAAATAGCCATGTAGTTACCCTCCTTTTTTAATGAATAGATCAATCCTTTTAGCAGCCTTTGAGCAGCAACTTGGAGGAAAGAACCCCTATAGAGTTCCAAGAAGGCCAATCCCCTAAAGAGATCAACCCCAAGCTTAGAATTTGTAAGGGTTCTAACACTTGGTATTAGAGCAACATTCTTGGTGTCTCACTGTCCTTCCATAGCTATCCATCAGCCCTCCACAGCTACCCAAAGCAATTCCCATTGCTTAAAAGATCATTACCGAATTCCGTCGTCATCTCCACCACCGTGGATCATCCTTTGATCTCCCCGTGAATTGCAATAAGTTCTGGTTTCCTACCTTACTACTACTATAATTTAGTCATCCTTATTCAAAAAATCTAAAAAAATTATTCCTATATTGCTGCATAAACTTTTTATCGTAAAGTTTCATCTCTATGATGAAAGATGCACTGTAGAATTCTAACCGAATAGTACTATTTATTTGATCTTACTACTACATTTTTTCTGTCCAAATCTTTATGAAATTTTTATGATAGCTTTGACACTTCCTAACAGTAGATTTTCTTTTAGTTTCATCAAATCTACTACAGTATCTTTCCATGATCCTCAATTTTGCTGAACCTCTTGCTATCATTTTCTACTACAAAATTTTTAACAGCATTATCTCTCCCTTACCAATAGATTCCCTTTGAAGTTTACTTGAATCTCTATTGAGAATTGTTGGAAAAAATTGCATTGAATTTTTTCAGTGAAAAATCTAATGTTGCACCTTTGTCCTTTTTCTTCTCCATAACCTACCAAATCCTAACCACCTTGCTACCACCAACCAAGATGTCTTTAGGGCATCCCTCTAACCTTAAGACATAGCCATCATAACCTATTTTCATAACCTTAACAATATCAAAAACCACAGCCCAAAACAGTAAACCATTACAGTTGAACCCTTCTATCACCGATCTATTGTCTGAACCTTCCAACACCCCATGCCATTAACCCATTAACAGAAAAAAGACAAGAACATCTCTGATCTATAGGCATATATTATGGCTTCTCAAGATCCAATTGATGCCAAATTTGAAGCATTGGAATCTCAGATTGAATCGTGGCTTGAATCACATTTGGAGGACAAATTGCGCACTTTGTTTGCAGAATTCAGAATTGGACAACCACCGAGTCCAACCAAATTTCAATGAGGAAAGAGTTCAGAGAGGCCTCTAGAGAAGGAGGGACAACCCTTAGACATGCTTCAGCCATGCATGAGGGTGGACTTCCCACGATGGGAAGAAGGAGACCCGATAGGGTGGATTTCACGTATCGAATGTTACTTTCGCTACTACCGAACATCGAATGATACTATTGTGAAAATTGCTATCATCCACCTTGAAGGAGATGCTATTCAATGGTACAATTGGCTGGAATACAATCATGGGGCTCCGACGTAGAATCAATTTAAGAATGCATTGCTAAACCATTTCGGACCTATGGAGTATGAAAATATCGACGACCAATTCGTAAAGATTTGACAAACCTCTATGATTCAAGAGTACCAAACTAGGTTTAAGAAGCTATCCTAGCTTACTCATGATTGGACTGACCATCAATTATTAGGAACATTCATCGAAGGACTCAAGCCAAAGATAAAAGGGGAGGTTAAGGCACGGTAGCCTCATACCATGATGGCTACGATTTCTTTCGCCCGAATACAAGAAGAATGACTCAACCAAGATCCTTAGAAGATGAGAACCTCTCCTAGGCCCATAGGATATCAACCTCCTTCTGCTCCCTATCATCCTTCGTTGTCAAAAAAATTAACAAGAGAAGAACTACATGACCGATTAGCAAAAGGTCTTTGTTGGCATTGCGACGAGCTATGGAACTATGATCATCATTGCAAAAGGGGTCACCTCCTACTGATTGAACCTCTTGAAGACATGGAGGAGGAGATCTAGGATCATAAGGAAGAGGTCACAGATAAAGAATAGCAGTCGATTGATATTACGATGCATGCCCTTGCTGGTTACGCGAACCTGCAAATGATGAAAGTGGGAGGACTTCTGAAGCAATAACCGATCACTATTCTTATTGACACCGAAAGCACTAATAATTTTATGAACAATAAGATTGCTGTCCAGATAGCCTTACCTATTGAGAATTGTAGTAGGTTTGAAGTTAAGGTCACCGATGGACGAATTTTGAAGTGTGATCATAGGTGCCCTCGGGTGAAACTATTGTTGTAGGACCAAGAGATAATTGCATATTTCTTCCTCCTCCCTCTTGATGATTATGAGGCCATGCTTAGCATCGAATGGCTGATGATATTAAGTGATCTTTTCTAAAATTTTTTTAAACTAATTATAAAATTTTATAGTAAGGGGAAAGAGGTGATACTACGCGGGAAATGTGGGGGCGACGTAACGACGATTTGCACACAATGAATGGAGAAAGTTTTACACAAAGTATACATAAGATTTTTGGTATAACTTGAGCAGCAATATAAGAGAGAGCCAACCAAATTTGAAGACCCAAACTTGCTTCCCTTGCTTGCTGAATTTTTAGATATATTTGATGAACCGCGCAGCCTGCCTCCTACCTATCGGCATGATCATCGTATAGCAATTCTTCCGGGCAAATCTCTAATAAATACTTAGTCATATCAGTATCCATAGCTCCGAAAGGATGAAATAGAAAGTATTGTAAAAGAGATGCTTGAAATAGGAGTTATTTGACCAAGTTGCAGCCCCTACTCTTCACCGGTGGTCCTCATACAAAAGAAGGATGGAACATGGCGAATATATATTAATTACCAAGCTCTCAATGACATAATCATCAAGGACAAGTACCCTATTCTAGTAATAGATGAATTGCTTGATGAATTAAAGAGAGCATGAGTCTTCACAAAGCTAGACCTTCGATCCGGGTATCATCAAATATGAGTGTGCAAAGAAGATATACCGAAAATCGCTTTTCGAATGCACAATGGCCACTACGAATTTCTAGTAATGCCCTTTGGTCTCACCAATGCTCCCTCCACCTTCTAGAGTCTTATGAATGATATTTTCCAAAGTTATCTTCATAAGTTTATGCTGGTTTTCTTCGATGAAATCCTTATCTACAACCCTTCACTTGAAAGTCATTTTTAGTACTTACGACTTGTTTTGACGATTTTATGAGAATATGTTCTTTTTGTCAAAAATTGAAGTACAACTTTCTTCAACAGAAGGTGGAATATCTTAGGCATATCATATCAGAGGAAGGTGTGGCAGTGGACCCCTCCAAAATTGAAGGAATGCAGAACTAGCCAACCCCGAGAACATAAAATCGTTGTGCGACTTTCTCGATTTAACAAGCTACTACTGCAAGTTTATGAAAAACTATGAAAAGATCAATGCAACCCTTACTTTCTTGTTAAAAAAAGATACTTTCCAATGGTTGGACAAAGCCACCATCGCCTTTGACGAACTTAAAGCCGCAATGTCGATAATGCTCGTACTAGTGCTACCTGACTTCAGCAAGACTTTTGTTATTGAAGCCGATGCCTCCGACGTCAGAATTAGTGCTATACTAATACAAGATGGCTGCCCCCTCACTTATACCAGTAAGGCATTATCTCCTTCCCATCTTAAGATGACTATTTACAATAAGGAGATGCTCATGATTGTGCATGCGGTGGCCAAATGGAAACCGTACTTGATCGGGTAACACTTTCAAATCAAGACCGACCATAAAAGCCTAAAATATTTCTTAGAGCAAAAGATATCTTCCCCCGAGCAGCAAAAATGGGTGACAAAGCTTCTGTTAGGACTCTAGCTATGAGAGTCCTAATTTAGTTTCATTGATAAGGGCATTCATGTAAATCCTATCTAGTCGACCCTTATTAAAGAGGTGAAGAGGCCGACTAGGTTAGGAAGTCTTAGGAAGTAGGAGTCCTATTAGGAAAAGAGTCCTATTAGAAGTAGGAATCCTATTAGGAAAAGAGTCCTATTAGAAGTAGGAGTCCTATTAGGAAAAGAGTCCTATTAGAAGTAGAAGTCCTATTAGGTAAAAAGTTCTATTAGAATTAGGAATCCTACTAGAGAAGGAGTCCTAATTAGAAGTTAGTGAGAAGTAGGAGTCTTGAGTAAGAGTCCTATTAGGAGTTGGGGCTTAGAAGCCCTATAAATAGCCATGTATTCATTCTCTCAAATCAATGAATAGATCAATCCTTTAGTAGCCTTTGTGCAGCAACTTGGAGGAAGGAACCCCTATAGAATTCCAAGGAGACCGATCCCCTATAGAGATCAACCCCAAGCTTAGAATCCGCGGAGGGTTCTAACGCTTGGTATCAGAGTAGCGTTCTTGGCATCTCGCTGCCCTTCCACAGCCATCCACCAGCCCTCCACAACCGCGTAAAGCAATTTCCACAATTGCTTAGAAGATCATCGCTGAATTCCGCCGTCATCTCCACCACCGTAGATCATCCTTTGATCTTCCCGTGAATTGCAACAGGTTCTGGTTATCTACCCTACTGCTGCTGCAATTTAGTTATCATTATTCAAAAATCCAAAAAATTCGTTCCTATAATTGCTGCATAAACTTTTAGTCGCAAAGTTTTCATCTCTACAATGAAAGTTGCACTTTGCAAATTTCAGCCGCATAGCACGCTTTTTGATCTTGCTACTGCGTTTTTTCTATCCAAATCTCTATGGAATTTTTACAGTGGCTTTGACACTTCCTAACAGTGGTTTTTCCTTTGGTTTTGTCGAAAAATTCTCAATAAAAAACCACTTATCTTTTACGTCCAATATGCTGCACTTTAGACCTAAAAATATACTATAATACCTCTCCGTGATTCTCAATTTTGCCAAACCTCTTGCTGTCGTTTCTTCCTACGAAATTTTTTATAGTATTACCTCTTCCTTATCAGTAGATCCCCTTTGAGTTTTACTTGAATCTCTTTTGAAAATTTCTGGAAAAAATTACATCTTTACTGCTGGAATTTTTTCGGCGAAAAATCTGGTATTGCACCTTTGTCCTTTTTTCTTCTCCGTAACCTACCAAACCCTAGCCACCTTGCTGCCACAAACTAAGACATCTTTAGGGCATCCCTCTAGCCTCAAGATGCAGCCATCATAACCTAGTTTCATAACCCTAACAACATCAAAAACCACAGCCCAAAACAGTAAACCATTACAGCTGAACCCTTCAATCACCGATCTATTGTCCGAACCTTCCACCACCCCATGCCATTAACCCATCAACAGAAAAAAGACAAGGGCATCTCTGATCTATAGACATATGCTATGGCTTCCCAAGATCCAATTGATGCCAAATTTGAAGCATGGGAATCTCGGATTGAATCATGGCTTGAATCGCTTGGAAGACAAATTACGCTTTGTTTGCAGAATTCAGAATTGGACAACCATCGAGTCCAACCAAACTGCAGCAAGGAGAGAATTTATAAAGGACCCCAGAGAAGGAGGGACAGCCCTCGGACATGCTTCAGCCACGCATGAGGGTGGACTTCCCACGATGGGAAGAAGGAGACCCAGCGGGGTGGATTTCGCACGCAGAACGTTACTTTCGCTACTACTGAACGTCGGATAATGCTATGGTGGAGATTGCTATCATCCACCTTGAAGGAGATGCTATTCAATGGTACAATTGGCTGGAATATAATCATGAGGCTCCGACATGGAATCAATTTAAGAATGCACTGCTGAACCATTTCGGACCTACGGAGTATGAAAATATCAACGGTCAACTCGCAAAGATTCGACAAACCTCTACGATTCAAGAGTACCAAACCAGGTTTGAGAAGCTATCTTACCTTGCTTGTGATTGGACTGACCATCAATTGTTAGGAACATTTATCGGACTCAAGCCAGAGATAAAAGGGGAAGTTAAGGCACGACAGCCCCGTACCGTGATGGCTGCGATTTCTTTTGCCTGAATACAAGAAGAACGACTCAACCAAGATTCTCGAAGGATGAGAACCACTCCTAGAACCTCAACATATAAACCCCCTTCTGCTTCCAACCATCCTTCGCTGCCCAAAAAATTGACAAGAGAAGAACTACGTGATCGATCAGCAAAGGGTCTTTGTTAGCATTGCGACGAGCCGTGGAACCGCGATCATCGCTGCAAAAGGGGCCACCTCCTATTGATTGAACCTCTTGAAGACAGGGAGGAGGAGGTCTAGGAGCATGAGGAAGAGGTCACGGATGAAGAACAGTAGCCAATTGATATTATGATGCATGCCCTTGCCGGTTATGCGAACCCGCAAATAATGAAAGTGGGAGGATTTCTGAAGCAACAACCAATCACCGTTCTTATGGACACCGGGAGCACTAATAATTTTATGAACAGCAAGGTTGCTATCCGGATGGCCTTACCTATTGAGAATTACAGCAGGTTCGATGTTAAAGTCGCAGATGGACGAATTTTGAAGTGTGATCGTAAGTGCCCACGGGTGAAACTGTTGCTGCAGGACCAAGAGATAATTGCAGATTTTTTCCTCCACTCTCTCGATGATTATGAGGCCATGCTTGGCATCGAATGGTTGACAACATTAGGTGATGTTTCCTGGAATTTTTTGAAACTAATTATGAAATTTTACAGCAAAGGGAAACAGGTGATACTGTACGGGAAATGTGGGGGCGACGTAATGATAATTTGCACACAACGAATGGAGAAAGTTTTGCACAAAGCATACAGCAGCTTTTTGGTACAACTTGAGCAGCAACCTAAGGGAGAGCCAACCAAATTTGAAGATCCAAACCTACTTCCCTAGCTTGCTGAATTTTCAGATATATTTGATGAACCACGCAGCCTACCTCCTAACGTCAAGACGATCATCATATAATCGATTCTTTCAGGGAAACCTCCAGCAAATACTCGACCATATCGGTATCCACATCTCCAAAAAGATGAAATAGAAAGGATTGTAAAAGAAATGCTTGAAACAGGAGTTATTCGGCCAAGTTGCAGCCCCTACTCTTCACCAGTGCTCCTCGTACGAAAGAAAGACGGAACATGTCGAATGTGCGTTGATTACCGAGCTTTCAACGACATAACCGTCAAGGACAAGTATCCTATTCTAGTAGTAGATGAATTGCTTGATGAATTAAAGGGAGCACGAGTCTTCACAAAGTTGGACCTTCGATCCGGGTATCATCAAATACGAGTGTGCGAAGAAGACATACCGAAAACTGCCTTTCGAACGCACAACGGTCACTATGAATTTCTGGTAATGCCCTTTGGTCTCACCAATGCTCCCTCTACCTTCCAGAGCCTTATAAATGATATTTTCCAGAGTTATCTTCGAAAGTTTGTGGTAGTTTTCTTTGACGATATCCTTATTTACAGCCCTTCTCTTGAAAGTCATATTCAGCACTTAAGACTTGTTTTGATAATTTTGTGAGAACATGTTCTTTTTGTCAAAAAAACGAAGTGTAGCTTTCTTCAACAAAAAGTGGAATATCTTGGGCATATCATATCAGAGGAATGGGTGGCAGTGGACCCCTCCAAAATTGAAGCAATGCAGAACTGGCCAACCCCGAGGAACATAAAATCACTGCGCGGCTTTCTTGGTTTAACAGGTTACTACCGTAAGTTCGTGAAAGACTATGGAAAGATCAGTGCACCCCTTACTTCCTTGCTGAAAAAAGATGCTTTCCAGTGGTCGGACAAAGACACCACCGCCTTCGACGAACTTAAAGTCGCAATGATAACAACACCAGTACTAGCATTACCCGACTTCGATAAGACTTTTATTATTGAAGCTGATGCCTCCGGAGTAGGAATTGGTGCTGTACTAATGCAAGATGGCCGACCCCTCGCTTATACTAGTAAGGCATTATCTCCTTCCCACCTCAAGATGACTATTTACGATAAGGAAATGCTCGCGATTGTGCATGTGGTGTCCAAATGGAGACCGTACTTAATTGGGCGACGCTTTCACATCAAGACTGACCATAAAAGCCTAAAATATTTCTTGGAGCAAAAGATATCTTCCCCTGAGCAGCAAAAATGGGTAACAAAGCTTTTTGGATATGATTATAAAATAACTTACAAAAAAGGGAAAGATAATGTTGTTGCAGATGCGCTTTCACGGCTACCCGAGCAAGTTAAATTTTCGGCTATTTCACTTCCGACCAACGACTTCCTTGAGGATATTAGGAGGGAATGGCAAGATAATCCAGAAACAAGTAAAATCATAAAAAAATTAAAGGAAGCACCAAGCTCTATGGCTCATTACAGTTGGGACTCAAAGGACTTGCGATATAAAGGACGCATTGTGCTTGTGCCAAATTCTACTTGCATAAAGACCATCATTCAAGAGATGCATTCCACACCTGCGGCCGGGCACTCTGGGTTCCTTAGAACTTATAAAAGAATTAAGCAAAATTTTTATTGGATAGGGATGAAAAATATTATTGCTGAATTTATAGCACAATGTGATATATGTCAACGACACAAAGGTGAGACAGTGGCAAGTCCCGGAAAGTTACAACCTCTACCCATCCCAGAATCAATATGGACTGATATATCAATGGATTTCATCGAAGGGCTTCCCTCATCACAAGGAAAAGGTACAATTTTTATCGTGGTTGATCGCCTTACAAAGTATGCTCACTTTTGTGCCATCCGTAATCCCTACTCTGCTTCTAGTATTGCTCGAACCTTTATGGAGAATATTGTAAAATTACATGGGATGCCGAGATCTATTGTAAGTGATCGTGATAGGGTCTTCACGAGCAAATTTTGGACAGTTATTCCGGATGCAAGGTACTAAATTAAAGATGAGTACGACATATCACCCACAAACCGACTGACCCAAATCAAGTGGTGAGCAGGTGTTTGGAGACATACCTTAGATGCTTCACTAGTGACCGACCAAAAGAATGGACAAAGTGGCTTCCCTGGGCCGAGTGGTGGTATAATACAACTTATCATTCCTCCACAAAATGTACTCCCTATGAGGCCATGTATGGCCGACCCCCCCCTGTAATTCCAAAATATGTGTTGGGCATCTCTAAAGTAGAACAAGTAGACAGGGAACTATAAGATAGAGACAAAATACTGAAGTTGCTAAAAGATAATCTCACTGTAGCACAAGCAAGGATGAAATAACAATATGATCAACACAAAGGTGAAAGAGAATTTTCAGTAGGAGATTGGGTCTTCCTACGGCTCCAGCCATACAAGCAAACATCAATCCAAACCAGAGCGTCTATGAAGCTTTCACCTCGGTTCTATGGACCCTACCAGATTTGGAGCGCATCGGAGCAGTAGCATACAGATTGGACTTACCCGCTAACTCCCGAATCCATCCAGTCTTACATGTATCATGTTTGAAGCTTAAGTTGGGACAACACGAGACAGCCCAAAGCCATCTACCAAATATAACTACCCAAGGAGAGCTCCAGACCCAACCAAGTGCCATTATTGATTGATGAATCGTGACTCGATGACGACGACCTGCTCATCGAAGTGTTAATACGGGACAAACCTACCAAAGCAAAGATGCCACTTGGGAGAACTACGACAACTTGAAGATCAAATTCCCGAGAATTCATGGAACGTCGACCTCGAGGATAAGGCTGATTTGAAGAGGGCGAGTGCATTGGGACTCTAGCTATGAGAGTCCTAATTTAGTTTCATTGATAAGGGCATTCATGTAAATCCTATCTAGTCGACCCTTATTAAAGAGGTGAAGAGGCCGGCTAGGTTAGGGTTAGGTCTTAGGAAAAGAGTCCTATTAGAAGTAGGAGTCCTATTAGAAAAAGAGTCCTATTAGAAGTAAGAATCCTATTAGGAAAAGAGTCCTATTAGAAGTAGGAGTCCTATTAGAAAACGAGTCCTATTAGAAGTAGAAGTCCTATTAGGTAAAAAGTCCTATTAGAATTAGGAATCCTACTAGAGAAGGAGTCCTAATTAGAAGTTGGTGAGAAGTAGGAGTCTTGAGTAAGAGTCCTATTAGGAGTTGGGGCTTAGAAGCCCTATAAATAGCCATGTATTCATCCTCTCTAATCAATGAATAGATCAATCCTTTAGCAGCCTTTGTGCAGCAACTTGGAGGAAGGAACCCCTATAGAGTTCCAAGGAGGCCGATCCCCTATAGAGATCAACCCCAAGCTTAGAATCCGCGGAGGGTTCTAATAGCTTCTTGGATATGATTATGAAATAACTTACAAAAAGGGGAAAGAGAATATTGTTGCAGATGCACTTTCACAATTACTCAAGCAAGCTGAATTTTTGGTCGTTTTACTTTCGACCAATGACTTCCTTGAGGATATTATGAAGGAATGGCAAGATGATTCGAAGACCAATAAGATCATAAAGAAATTAGAGGATGCACTAAGCTCCGTGGCTCATTATAGTTGGGACTCAAAAAACTTGCGCTATAAGGGATGCATTATGCTTGTGCCAAATTCTACTTGTATAAAGATCATCCTTCAAGAGATGCATTCCACACTTACGGCCAAGCACTCTGGGTTCCTTAGAACCTATAAGAGAATTAAGCAAAATTTTTATTGGATAGGGATAAAAAATATTATTACTGAATTTGTAGCATAATGTGATGTATGTCAATGACATAAAGGCAAGATGGTGGCAAGTCCTAAAAAGCTGCAACCTCTACCCATCCCGGACTCAATATGGACTGATATATCAATGGAATTCATCGAAGGGCTTCCCTCATCACAAGGAACAGCTCAAGCAAGGATGAAATGGTAGTATGATTAACACAAAGGCGAAAGAAAATTTTCAGTAGGAGATTGGGTCTTCCTATGGCTCCAGCCATACAAGCAAACATCAATCCAGACTAGAGCATCCATGAACCTTTATCCTTGGTTCTATGGACCCTACCAGATTTTGGAGCATATCGGAGCAGTAGCATACAGATTAAACTTACCCGCCAACTCCCGAATCCATTCAGTCTTCCATGTGTTGTGTTTGAAGCTCAAGTTGGGATAAAACGAGAAAACCCAAAAGCCAACTATCAAATATGACTACCCAAGGAGAGCTCCAGACCTAGCCGAGTGCCATATTGATTGACGGATCATGACTCGACTACGACGACCCACTATTGAAATGCTAATACAGTGGACAAACATACCAGCAGAAGATACCACTTGGGAGAACTATGACAACTTAAAGATCAAATTCCTAGAATTCATGGAGCGTCAGCCTCGAGGACAAGGCTAATTTGAAGAGGGTGAGTCTGTTAGAACTTTAGCTAAGAGAGTCCTAATTTAGTTTCATTGAATGGGGTAAATATGTAAATCCTAAAGGCATTCATGTAAATCCTATCTAGCCGACCTCTATTAAAGAGGTGAAGAGGCTGGCTAGGTTAGGATTAGGTTGGAGGTTACTTCTTAGAGAAGCATTAGAAATTGATTAGAAGTAGAAGTCTTGAGTAGGAGCCCTATTAGGAGTTAGAGTCATATTCGGAGTTAGAGCCCTATTAGGAGTTAGGGTTTAGAAGCCCTATAAATAGTCATGTATTCATCCTCTTTTCTTAATGAATAGTTCAATCCTTTTAGTAGCCTTTGAGCAGCAACTTGGAGGAAGAAACCCCTATGGAGTTCCAAGGAGGTCAATCCCCTAAAAGATCAACCCCAAGCTTAGAATCCACAAGGGTTCTAACACGATCTTTTACTTATCTTGAAATTATGTATGATGAGTAATGCATGAATCAATAATTTGTTCTCGACTTAATTTCCTTCCCTTGATTTCTATATCTCGGACGTATAACTTGAGATAATATGATGAATGACATCTTTTGGTTATATTTTACGTCCTTCATGATTTCAAAAGTTGATCGGTGTTAGTTTTGGCAATGATACACAAGTATTCATAACTTTCGAAAATCATTGCTCTTATATCATCCAAGTTTTCTTATCTTTACGTTATCATTCTCTCTCGAACTGCTTGATGAGAAAGTTTTCGATGTTTCTTGATTACAACGCTTTAGTGTTATTAATCATTTGTTAAGTAAATGTGCTTAATAAAAATTTACCTCATGATTAGTATGAGATCGGAAGTAATTCAAAGACATCATTTCATCTCAATCAAATATATGATGATCAAATTAAACATCTAAGATAGATGTTAATTAACATAAAAAGGGGAACAAATTGATCAAATGATCAAGGTGTTGCAACCCTCCTAAAATTGTCTAAGTTTGGGTGTCAGTGGTGGCACCGCCAAAACTAACGGTAGCACCACCTGGGCATTCTGTTCCCAAGTGGTGGCATCGCTCAGTTGGCGGTGGCACCGCCCGAGAACCCCCTTATATAAAGGGGCTTTAGGGTCAGCGGTAAAATCGCCCACATCTCAAATCTCTATCTTTTCTGTCAAGATGACCAAGAGAGGCTTCCATCCTCTCAAATCTTGGATCAAGGTCTCTATTTCTCAAGAAACCTCTACTAAGGTAATCTTTGGCACTCCCTCTTTAATTTCTTAATACATTGCTGCCTTTTTGTAATTCCCTCTCACTATCATCTTGTCTAGAGAAATGACTCCTAGGAGATTATCTAGAGACAAAGGGAAGAGGAGGAAAGGAGATTCATATGACCCATCACTTTTTAGCTCCAGTGAAAATGCCCTTAGGTACCCTAGTTTTGAAACAAGAAACATGCATAAGGGTAAACATGTTGATTTAAATGAATTAGGAAACCTAGAGCCCATTAGGTGGTTTGCCAATTTAGATATCTTACATATTTATAAATTAGTGAACCAATTTATTCTAGACTAGTTCGATTGTTTTACACTAATCTAAGCTTAGATGAAGATGACAACATGTCAACCTACCTTCTAAGGAACCAAATTTCAATTACGAATAGCACATGTGACCTAATTAGAATCTTGGAGAAGAAAAGAGGTTGTTACTTTAGAGGACAATGGGATTTGGATACAATCGGAGTAACCTACTTTGAGGCTTTAGAGACCATTTTTGGAAATCCTAACCTAGCCATAGTCCTTAAAAGCTATGAGCATTTGTTACCATTTAGTTCTAAGGTCCTCCATCACATCATCATTAGTATCCTAATCCCTAAATAGTATCACCATGATGAAATTAGTCAAATGGAGTTAGGTACTATGTACTGGATAATGACCGGACAAGATAATTATTTTTGGATACTTAATCCGGTAAAATATGATGAACATGGCATCTAAAGATTTAATGTTATCATATGGGAGGTAATCACTAGAATACTACATGCATATAATATTAGAATACCACCCGACGAAGAAGTAATAAAAGTGGATAAATATAATACCATAAACAAAAACCTACTTAAGAGATTAAGGTGTATATTTAGGAATGAAATATAGACTAGGTAGCCTAGAAGGACCAATCCAACTCCCTCTCCAATAGAAGAACCTAAAACACCAATATTTAGGGGTAATGAATCTCCTCTTCCTAGTCCCTTTGGTGCAGCTCCATCAGAACCAGCTTCTGCTCCATCTTCTGAAGATCTGATCATGACTAAGATAAATCAAATCAATTCATAGCAAGCTGAAATCTTGAATGAAGTGCGTCAAATGAATCGTAAGTTAGATAATTTGTATAGGCACTTTGGTATTCCACCCGAGGAATAGTTGTAAAAACTCTATATTAACTTTATAAGTTGTAATAGATCTTTTGACTCTCACTTTGTAAATCTCTATATTATTTTGGCTCACTTTAAAGTTCCATATGTGTTGATCTTAATACATGAAGTTGTTGTATATTTCTTTTCAAAATTTTTCAACTTCAGTTTTCATGAACTTATCTTGATATTATTTTTGGATTTCGGATGACATCTTTTCAATATCATAATTTGAACGGAGCTCTTATTTTTATCTTCCTTCGATCGTGCAATCGATACTCCTCCTTCTTCGATTAATGATTTTTAGCATTATGTACATGAATCTTCATTGATGATTTTTAATTAATATCATGCCCTTTTAATGACTTGGGAAAATCGATTCTATCGATTTTATACTCCCTCTACTTCTATGTTGGGACTCTAGCTAGGAGAGTCCTAATAGAGTTTCATTGACAAGGGCATTCATATAAATCCTATCTAGCTAACCCTTATTAAAGAGGTGAAGAGGGCAGTTAGGATTAAGATTAGTTGGGAGGTTGCTTCTTAGAGAAGCATTAAGAGTTTATTAAAAGTAGGAGTCTTGAGTAGGAGAGTTTATTAAAAGTAGGAGTCTTGAGTATGAGAGTTTATTAAAAATAGGAGTCTTGAGTAAAAGTCCTAACAATAGAGAATTATAGCTATACTAGGGGTCTTGAGTTGGAGTCCTATATAAGCATGTAGCCTCCACCTCTTTGGAATAAGAAAAAGAAGATTCATCTACAGTTGCAGCCACTAGGCCGACTACTTGGAGGGTGGAACCCCTATAGCGTTCCAAGGATTGATCCCCCTCAAAGATCAAATCTACATAGAATTCCTTTGAGGTTCAATCATTCTATTGGCATGAATAAATGTATTTCATATTTTTCCACATTTTTGTATCATTTGAAGTTTGTTGATTTTGTCTTCATGACATATGCAACTATATATATCTTTATGTCATGAACATTGCATAAAGAAGAAGCTCTCAAGTTATTATTTCTTGAATACTCTCTTCGGATTTCATACAAATTCAAGGAATTTTTAACTCTTGTGCAAAATTCTATGTCTTGAGCTTTAATGGCTTGATTGGTTATTTTCAACTTGATGAATGATAATGCCAAGTTAGCCTTCATGAATTCTTTCTTATGAGAATACCAAGTTAGTCCCTTATAAAATTTTTGGATGAGTTTTTATCATCATGACTTTTTTCATGAGTTTTGAGCTTAAATGATCTCTCTTTTCTTCCTCATGAATTTTTTCTTGAATGAATGTCATGAGCTATTGATGAACGTCTTGGCTTCAATGATTTATCTTTTCACTTAATGATTTTATGACATGAATTTTCAATCAAATTGTCTCTTAAACGTTTCATCTCAATCCTTCTTGAATGAACACTCATAATTCTTATCATGAGTTTTATGAATTTTATATTCAAATGATCTCTTTTCTACCTCACTAATTTTATTTAGTAGAAATAATTCTTGTAAGCTTTTTAATGACTTGAATGATTCACTTTTATGCTTCAAGAATTATTATGCCTTATTTTTATGTATGAATTTTCATGAGCTCTTAGAAATTTTTGTGAATTTTGGCCTCGATGATCTATCTTACGATTTTATAGACATGAATTTTCAATAAGAATGAATGAATCGCTATTCATTATTCTTCTTGATAGATTTAACCTTCTTTTTTTGTCATTTTTCAAAAACTCCAATCATAATATTTGGCATCAAGACCCACTTCCTTTTTTTTTATGACAAAGGGGGAGAAGAATGTGGCAAAATGAATTGATGACTTGATAAATGCCTTGTATGTATCGTATTGCAATTACCATGCTTTGTATCGAAAATTGATTGCTATCTTTAAAAGCATCGTAATGTATCACAATTATATGAAGTGTATCGCATGCATCACAAATGGCTCATACATGCTTAAAATGTTAATTTTTATAAGATCGTTATCATATCATGTTTAAATTTGGTATCTTTCCTTGATATGATAAGTTATCATTTCATTTGATGATGTATCGTAAAATGATATCATGCTTTGGAATTATAAATTTTGATATCATTTGATCCTTATTACATTTCAAAATTTTAGTTGGTATCTTTTGTCGAAATAATGATTGTTCATCATCATTTGACATTGAACTTGAAAATGGATGTCATGCCTTGACATCGTGAAAAATATAAAGTTTCATATTTATGGATGAAAAGATCATGCTTGTTGAGCATGACGATAAGTTCAACGGATGCAACTTATCGATTTCGGCTTGAATTTAAGAAGATTGAATTCAAGTGTTTCCTTTCTCAAAATATGACATATAAATAGGGGGAGTTAAGGTTAACTCTATTATCAATTGATAGTCATCATCAAAAAGGGGGAGATTGTTGAATCTCGGATTTTGATAATGAATTCAATTGATAGGTTATTTGATCTCATCCAAATTATCGAGATAAGTGTGCAGGATTAACTACGATAGTAATGAAGACATAAAGTAAATTGTTGGAGTCAAGTATGTTGAGAGCTCGTGAGTCCGCCGGAAGTCCAAAAGATCATTGGAAGTGCTACCAGAACTGGCCGAGAATGAATTAGAGACTTGTTGAAGGTTTTGAAAGTTCCTCAGAAAAATTGTCAAAGGTTTGCGGAGCTCACTGAGAAAAGATCGGAAGCTTGCCAAAGATTCGTCGAACTCGCCATAAAGTCCGGGTGGCTACTGAGAGTCCGCCGGAAGATATCTGAGGGTGTATCGGAAGTCCACCGAAAGTTCATCGGAAGCTTGTTGGAAAACAACTCGACGTCGCCGAATCATAATTTGCTTAAAAATATGTCTCAATTTCATAGTTAGCATGTAATTAGGGTTAGGATTATGTGATAATCCTAATTAACCCTAGTAGGGGCCAACTAGGCCTTAATTGGACTGAATTAGGTTGGATTCAAGGCCCATTCAACAATGCTGGACCATGTCTGGTGTTGGTACCACCCCAGGAACAGGTTCCCAGGTGGTTTGGGCAGTGGTACCGCCCTAGGTCAGCAGTGGTATCGCTGATAGTTATTACCTATCAACGGTGGTACCGCTTGACAAGTGGTAGTATCGCCCTACCACAAAGTCCGAGGACCCTATCAAGCGGTAGTACTACCAGACTAGGTGGTGGTACCACCTAGTACACTGATAGAGCAGGGTCAACTAGTGATGGTACTGCCAGTGCTAGGTGGTGGTACCGCCAGTACCCGAAAATCCAGGATATGACTTTTTTACTCCAATTCTAATGCCAATTGAGTCTATAAATATTCCTTACTTCTTAGCTAGCTAAGTATAATTGATAAGTGATAAAAACTGAGTCAAAGCTCTAGCAAAATTGCATTCGATAGCTTGAGTGTTTACCTCTCAAGTCTCATTTGTAAAAGTCCTGTAAGAGAGTGTGAACCACTTGTAAAAGTTTATAAGAGAGGTGCTTAGTCCTTCCCCTTCAAGAAGAGTTAATAGTGGAAGTCAGGAACCTCATCAGAGGAGGTTTCAGAAGTGAATGTAGGTCATTTGACCAAATCAATATAAATCGCAATGTGCTTCTCTTGATGTGTGAGTTTTAAATTGCTGCATTTCAATCTTTAACTTAGCTGCAATCTCTCAATCTTCTCCTCTCTACCTTCTTTCGTATTCACTCGAATCACTTATTTTGCTAAAATCATTTTCATCAGACCGAAGCTTCTTAACGCACAACTCTTTTTAGAATTGTTTTGAATTGACATTTTTTATCCGCTGCACTAATTCCTTACCCCCCCTTCTTAGTGCTACTCTAGATCCTAACAATATATGCTTTGAATCATGTTTGACGATCTCTTACTTATCTTGAAATTATATATGATGAGTAATGCATGAAACGATAATTTATTCCCGACTTAAAATTTTCTTCACTTGATCTCTATACCTCGGACATATAACTTGAGATAATATGATGAAGATGTCTTTTAGTTGAATTTTACTTCATGATTTCACAAATTAATCATTGTCGATTTTAATATGTAAGTTTTCATAATTTTCAAAAATTACCCCTCCTTTATCATTTGAGTTTTTTTCTCTCTACGTTATTGTTCTCTCTCGATTCTCTTAAGGATAAAATTTTTGATGTCTCTTGATTACAACATTTCATAATAATTAATTTTTTAAATGATTTGATAAGTCTTGTCCTTAATAAAAATTATCTCATGATTAATATGAGATCAGAAGTGATTCAATGACATTATTTTATCTCAATCAAATACATGATGATCAAATTAGACATTTGTGAGATAGATGTTAAATAAAAAATATATAAATTGATCAAATAATCAAGTGTTGTAGCCCTCCCTTAAAACTAAGTCTGGGTGCTAGCGGTAGCACTGCTTGGGCATTCTGTTCCCAAGCAATGGCACCACTCAGTTGGCGGTAGCACCGCTCGAGAGCCCCCTTCCTTATATAAAGGGGCTTTAGGGCTGGTGGTAGAACTGCCCCCAACTCCTGCAGTTGCCTCCAAATATACTTTCCCTCCTCTCAAATCTCCATTTTTCCTCTCAAGAAGACCAAGAGAGGCTTCCATGCTCTCAAATCTTAGATCAAGGTCACTATTTTTCAAGAAACATCCACTAAAGTAATCTTTGACACTCCCTTTTTGATTTCTTAATACATGACTGCCCTTTTGTAATTCTCTTTCACTATCATCTTATCTAGACATATGGCTCCTAAGAGATCATCTAGAGACAAAGGGAAGAGGAGGGAAAGAGATTCATATGACCCATCCCTTTTTAGCTCTAGTGAAAATGCCCTTAGGTACCCTAGTTTTGAAACAAGAAATATACATAAGGGTCAGCATATTGATTTAAGTGAATTAGGAGACCTAGAGCCTATTAGTTGGTTTGTCAATTTAGATGTCTTACCTATTTTACAAATTAGTGAACCAATTTACCCTAGACTAGTTCAGTTGTTTTACACTAATCTAAGCATAGATGAGGATGACAACTTGTCAACCTACCTTCTAGGGAACCAAATTTCAATTATAGACAACAAAATTTATGACCTAATTGGAATCTCGGAGAAGAGAAAGGGTTGTTACTTTAGAGGACAGTGGGATTTGGATACAATCGGAGTGACCTACTTCGAGACTTTAGTGACCATTTTTGAAAATCCTAACCTAGCCATAGTCCTTAAAAGCTGTGAGCATTTGTTACCATTTAGTTCTAAGGTCCTCCATCACATCATCATTAGTATCTGAATCCCTAAACAGTATCACCATGATGTAATTAGTCAAATGAAGTTAGGTATTATATACTGGATAATGACTAGACAAGATCATTATTTTGGATACCTAATTCGGCAAATATGATGGACATAGCATCTAAATATTTAATGTTACCATATGGGGGGTTAATCACTAGATTACTACATGCATATAATATTAGAATACCACTCAACGAAGAAGTAATAAAAGTGGATAGATATAATGTCATAAATAAAAATCTACTTAAGAGATTAAGGTACACATTTAGGAATAGAATATGGACTAGGCAGCCTAGAAGGACTGATCAAGTTTCCCCTCTAGTAAAAGAACCTAAAACACCAGTATTTAGGGGTAATGAATCTTCTCTTTCTAGTCCCTTTGGTGTAGCACTGTCAAAACCAGCTCCTGCTCCATCTTCTGAAGATCCGATCATGATTGAGATAAATAAAATCAAATTGCAACAAGCTATAATCCTAAATGAAGTGCATCAAATGAATCGGAAGTTAGACAATTTGTATAGGCATTTTCGCATTCCACCAGAGGAATAGTTATAAAAACTATATATTGACTTCATAAGTTGTAACGGAGCTTTTGAATCTCATTTTGTAAATCTCTGTGTTATTTTGGCACACTTTAAAGTTCCATACGTGTTCATCTTAATGCATGAAGTTGTTGTATTTCTTTTTTGAAATTTTTTCAACTTCGGTTTTCATGAACTCATCTTGATATTATCTTTTTGGATTTCGGATGACATCTTTTTGATACCATATTTTGAATGGACCTCTCATTTTTATCCTTCTCTGATCTTGCCTTGATACTCCTCATTCTTTGATTAATGATTTTTAGCATAATGTACATGATTCTCCATTGATGATCTTTAATTAATATCATGCCCTTTTAATAACTTGGTAATATTGATTCTATCGATATTATACTCCCTCTACTTCGATTGGCATGAATAAATGGATTTCATGATTTTTCCACACTTTCGTATCATTTGAAGTTTGTTGATTTTGTCTTCATGACACATACAACTATACATATCTTTATGTCCTAAACTTCGCATAAAGAAGAAGCTCTCAAGTTTTTATTACTTGAATACTCTCTTCGGAGTTCATTCATGCAAATTCGATGAATTTTTAACTCTTGTGCAAAATTCTACATCTTGAGCTTTAATGGCTTGATTGGTTATTTTCAACTTGATGAATGATAATGCCAAGTTAGCCTTCATGAATTCTTCCTTATGAGAATGCTAAGTTAGCCTTTTATAAAATTTTTGGATGAGTTTTTTAAGTATGAAAATATCATCATGACTCTTTTCATGAGTTTTGAGCTTAAATGATCTCTCTTTTCTTCCTCATGAACTTTTCTTAAATGAATGTTATGAGCTCTTGACAAAATGTTTGATGAATGTCTTTGTTAGAGCTGGCCCCAGGAAATTACCACAGGGTAATTTGGCAACCCAATAAGACAATAAACAGAAAATTAAAAGAGGAGACAAGGACACCAGAATTTACGTGGTTCGGTCAATTGACCTACGTCCACGGACGAAAGGAGGAGCAAATCTTTACTAACAGAGACAATTACAAATGCCTTAGGAAATTGTTCCTAGGCCATAAAACACCTTCAACTACTAAACAAGAAAAGCCCAAAAGTTTAATATGGACTTAATGAAATTAAGTCCAAAGCGGCTTTTCTTGTGATGCCTGTGGTGCATCTGGTGCATCTGTCTTCAAAGCATAGACCCCCTTTTATAGCATCAATAGGGGATAGCAAAATTGATTTTCCCGATGTGGGACTAAAGGACTTGCCAAACCTAACAAATCTCCACCTTGGCATGTCCCAACAAAACTTGCTCCACCTTCTTCATAAAAGCCCCAACGGGCAATCATCATCAATGAATACCAATCAAGTCCAAGCACTGCTTGAACTTGTATACTGGAAGAGACTTCGTAAGCATATCAGCTGGATTGTCCTTCGTATGAATTTTCTGAACAAGGACCTTTCCCTCGGCAATGGTATCCCGAATAAAATGAAACTTCACATCGATGTGTTTCGTTCTCTCATGATACATCTGGTCTTTAGTCAAATGAATAGCACTTTGATCCAATAAATTGTAGTAACACCTTGATGCTGACATAATTCACTAAATGCAGAGACCTCTTAACCATAAAACTTCTTTGATACGCCTCTGTTCACTTCAACCATATATTCTGCTTCGTAGAGATAAAGCCCACGACAGGTTGTAAAGAAGCTTTCCAACTAACTCGCACAACCGCCAACGCAAAAATACATAGCCTGTCGTAGATCTTCGTTTATCAAGATCTGCAGCATAATGAGTCGACGAAACCAATCAAAGTGTTAGAATTTTTCCAAACTCCAAACAAGCATCTTCCCTTGCAAGTATCGAGAATCCACTTCACACTCTTGAATGTGTTTTACCTGGACAAGACATATATCTACTAACCACACTAAGACCGCTTGTGAAATATGCGAGTACATACCATTGCATACATAATCTGATATTTGGAATATGGAACTTTCACCATATATTCTTCCTCTTCAATTGATTTTGGTGATCGACGGCCAGATAGCAAAAATGGCTAGCAAGATACTCACCTTGGCTTGGCGTTTTCATGCCAAACCTCTCAAGACCTTTTGAGGTAATTTTTCGGAGTAAATAATTTTCCAACTCCTCGATCTCTTTTGATCTCCATACCAAGAATCTTCTTAAAAATTCACTATTCAGTTGCATTTTCAAAGTGTGAATTTCGACAAATTCTTAGCTGCAATAAGCATGTCATCAACATAAAGTAACAAATACACAAAAGAGCCATCATTTAACTTCCTAAGTAGACACAACTATCATACATGCTCCTTGTGTAACACATGACCCAACATAAATGAATCAAACCTCTTATACCACTGTCTTGGAGATGCTTCAATCCATACAAGGATTTCTTTAATAAGCAAACATGGTCTTCCTTATCAGTCAACTTCAAATCCATGAGGTTGCTCCATGTAAATTTGCTCTTCAAGTTCACCATGTAAGAAAGCTGTCTTGACATCAAGTTTCTAATTCCAAATCATACATGGCAACTAAAGCAAGCAAAACATCGAATAGAGCTATGTTTAACAACAGGTGAAAATACGTCATTAAAATCAATACCATGTACCGACTATAGCCCTTTGCAAATAATGGTGCTTTGTACCTTGCATCTTCAACCCCTGAATACCTTCCTTCCTTTTGAAGACCCATTTGCATCCAATAATTTTCTTACCCAAGGCGGCTACAAGGTCCCAAGTTTTATTACGATGGAGAGATTCAATTTCTTCATTCATCGTGATCAACCACTTAGCGGAATCATCACACGATTGAGTGAGGTAGTAGGCTCACCAACTCACCTATTTCTTCTCCTTGAGACAAAGCATATGCAACCAAATTTGCATATCTTTGTGGTGGTCGAATATTTCTCCGTGGTCTATCCTTGGCTATGGAATATTGCTCTTCCTCCTGGATTATCTTCGTGAGACTCGAGACCATCACTTGGCATTCTTTGAGTAAAAGTTTTTGACCAAGAGATTCAAACTACCAATCTCAAGCTCCACCTACAACACTATCATTTGTACAACTAGTAGATTCCTCTTTAGAAGATAACATAGATAATTCATCAAAAGTAACATCTCTCTTTATAAATTTTGGGGATTTGGGATCAAGACACCATAATCTGTATCCTTTCACCCCGGAAGCATACCCAAGGAAAATGCACTTTTTAGCTCGAGGTTCTAATTTTCCTTCATTTACATGCATGCTATGTCTTTGGACACCCAAAGATTTTAAAATCGAGAATAATCTACTGACCAGGAGTTTTAAAATTAAGTGCTGCGAAGAGCACTTGACAATGTAACAGAGCTATTAATCGCCTCAAAAAGTCTTTCAACCTTGCATTTGAGATCATACACCTTGCTCTTTCTAAGAGTGTTATCTTCACGTTCGGCCACACCGTTTCTTTGAGGCGTCATCCTAATCAAGATCAATTCCTTCATTTTGCAGAATTCATCAAAGTCACCTTCACAAAATTCCATGCCATTATCTTGTCTGAAGCCGCTTAATCTGTTTACATTGTTGCTTCTCAATCAAAGCCTTCCATTGTTTAAAGGTTAGAAAAACATCATTTTTATGCTTGAAAATAAACCCAAACTTTTCTGGAATAATCATCAATGAAAGTCAACATATACCTGGCATTTGACATTCCCCAAAGGTGCTGAATGAATATAGTAAGACCTTTTGTTTTGTGAAGCGTAAAACCGGCAATGTGTGTAACCATGATTAACATATAGTATTACCTCTTCCTTATCAGTAGATCCCCTTTGAGTTTTACTTGAATCTCTTTTGAAAATTTCTGGAAAAAATTACATCTTTACTGCTGGAATTTTTTTGGCGAAAAATCTGGTATTGCGCCTTTGTCCTTTTTTCTTCTCCGTAACCTACCAAACCCTAGCCACCTTGCTGCCACAAACCAAGACGTCTTTAGGGCATCCCTCTAGCCTCAAGATGCAGCCATCATAACCTAGTTTCATAACCCTAACAGCATCAAAACCACAGCCCAAAACAGTAAACCATTACAAATTGAACCCTTGAATCACCGATCTATTGTCCGAACCTTCCACCACCCCATGCCATTAACCCATCAACAGAAAAAGACAAGGGCATCTCTGATCTATAGACATATGCTATGGCTTCCCAAGATCCAATTGATGCCAAATTTGAAGCATGGGAATCTCGGATTGAATCATGGCTTGAATCGCTTGGAAGACAAATTCTGGCGCTTTGTTTGCAGAATTCAGAATGGACAACCATCGAGTCCAACCAAACTGCAGTAAGGAGGGAATTTAGAAATGACCCCAGAGAAGGAGGGATAGCCCTCGGACATGCTTCAGCCATGCATGAGGGTGGACTTCCCACGATGGGAAGAAGGAGACCCAATGGGAGGTGGATTTCGGTGACGCAAGCGTTACTTTCGCTACTACTAAACGTCGGATACTGCTATGGTGGAGATTGCTGTCATCCACCTTGAAGGAGATACTATTCAATGATACAATTGGCTGGAATATAATCATGAGGCTCCGACATGGAATCAATTTAAGAATGCACTACTCGAACCGCTTTGACCTACGGAGTATGAAAATATCAACGCCAACTCGCAAAGATTCGACAAACCTCTACGATTCAAGAGTACCAAACCAGGTTTGAGAAGCTATCTTACCTTGCTTGTGATTAGACTGACCGTCAATTGTTAGGAACATTTATCGAAGGACTCAAGCCAGAGATAAAAGGGGAAGTTAAGGCACGATGACTTCTCACTGATGGCTACGATTTCTTTTGCCGAATACAAGAAGAACGACTCAACAAAGATTCTCGAAGGATGAGAACCACTCCTAGAACCTCAACATATAAACCCCTTCTCGCTTCCAACCATCCTTCGCTGCCCAAAAAATTGACAAGAGAAGAACTACGTGATCGATCGAAAAGGGTCTTTGTTGGCATTGCGACGAGCCGTGGAACCGCGATCATCGCTTCAAAAGGGGCCGCCTCCTATTGATTGAACCTCTTGAAGACAGGGAGGAGGAGGTCTAGGAGCATGAGGAAGAGGTCACGGATAAAGAACAGTAGCCAATTGATATTATGATGCATGCCCTTGCCGGTTATGCGAACCCGCAAACAATGAAAGTGGGAGGATTTCTGAAGCAACAACCAATCACCGTTCTTATGGACACCGGGAGCACTAATAATTTTATGAACAGCAAGGTTGCTGTCCGGATGGCCTTACCTATTGAGAATTGTAGCAGGTTCGATGTTAAAGTCGCAGATGGATGAATTTTGAAGTGTGATCGTAAGTGCCTGGGTGAAATCTGTAACGCAGGACCAAGAGATAATTGCAGATTTTTTCCTCCTCTCTCGATGATTATGAGGCCGTGCTTGGCATCGAATGGTTGACAACATTAGGTGATGTTTCCTGGAATTTTTTGAAACTAATTATGAAATTTTACAGCAAAGGGAAACAGGTGATACTTGCAGAGGAAACGTGGGGCGCGTATTTAACGATAATTTGCACACAACGAATGGAGAAAGTTTTGCACAAAGCATATAGCAGCTTTTGGTACAACTTGAGCAGCAACCTAAGGGAGAGCCAACCAAATTTGAAGATCCAAACCTACTTCCCTAGCTTGCTGAATTTTCAGATATATTTGATGAACCACGCAGACCTACCTCCTAACCGGCTTCAAGACGATCATCGATACCGATTCTTTCAGTGAAACCTCCAGCAAATACTCGACCATATCGGTATCCACATCTCCAAAAAGATGAAATAGAAAAGATTGTAAAAGAAATGCTTGAAACAGGAGTTATTCGGCTAAGTTGCAGCCCCTACTCTTCACCAGTGCTCCTCGTATGAAAGAAAGACAGAACATGTCGAATGTGCGTTGATTACCGAGCTTTCAACGACATAACCGTCAAGGACAAGTATCCTATTCCAGTAGTAGATGAATTGCTTGATGAATTAAAGGGAGCACGAGTCTTCACAAAGTTGGACCTTCGATCCGGGTATCATCAAATCTGAGTGTGCGAAGAAGACATCCGAAAACTACCTTTCGAACGCTACAATCAGTCACTATGAATTTCTCGTAATGCCCTTTGGTCTCACCAATGCTCCCTCCACCTTCCAGAGCCTTATGAATGATATTTTTCGAGTTATCTTCAAAGTTTGTGCTAGTTTTCTTTGACGATATCCTTATTTACAGCCCTTCTCTTGAAAGTCATATTCAAAGACTTAAGACTTGTTTTGATAATTTTGAGAACATGTTCTTTTGTCAAAAAAAAATGAAGTGTAGCTTTCTTCAACAAAAAGTGGAATATCTTGGGCATATCATATCAGAGGAAGGGTGGCAGTGGACCCCTCCAAAATTGAAGCAATGCAGAAGCGCCAACCCCTTCGAGGAACATAAAATCACTACGCGGCTTTCTTGGTTTAACAGGTTACTACCGTAAGTTCGTGAAAGACTATGGAAAGATCAGATGCACCCTTACTTCCTTGCTAAAAAAGATGCTTTCCAGTAGTCGGACAAAGCCACCACCGCTTTCGACGAACTTAAAGTCGCAATGATAACAACACCAAGATTACTAGCATTACCCGACTTGATAAGACTTTTATTATTAAGGCGATGCCTCGGAGCAGGAATTGGTGCTGTACTAATGCAAGATGGCCGACCCTAAAGCTTATACTAGTAAGGCATTATCTCCTTCCCACCTCAAGATGACTATTTACGACAAAGGAAATGCTCGATTGTGCATGCGTGTCCAAATGGAGACCGTACTTAATTGGGCGATGCTTTCATCAAGACTCGACCATAAAAGCCTAAAATATTTCTTAGAGCAAAAGATATCTTCCCGAGCAACAAAAATGGGTAACAAAGCTTCTTGGATATGATTATGAAATAACTTACAAAAAAGGGAAAGATAATGTTGTTGCAGATGCGCTTTCACGGCTACCCGAGCAAGTTAAATTTTCGGCTATTTCACTTCCGACCAGCGACTTCCTTGAGGATATTAGGAGGGAATGACAAGATAATCCAGAAACAAGTAAAATCATAAAAAAATTAAAGGAAGCACCAAGCTCTATGGCTCATTACAGTTGGGACTCAAAGGACTTGTGATATAAAGGACGCATTGTGCTTGTGCCAAATTCTACTTGCATAAAGACCATCCTTCAAGAGATGCATTCCACACCTGCGGCCAGGCACTCCGGGTTCCTTAGAACTTATAAAAGAATTAAGCAAAATTTTTATTGGATAGGGATGAAAAATATTATTGCTGAATTTGTAGCACAATGTGATATATGTCAACGACACAAAGGTGAGATAGTGGCAATTCCCGGAAAGTTACAACCTCTACCCATCCCAGAATCAATATGGACTGATATATCAATGGATTTCATCGAAGGGCTTCCCTCATCATAAGGAAAAGGTACAATTTTTATCGTGGTTGATCGCCTTACAAAGTATGCTCACTTTTGTGCCATCCGTAATCCCTACTCTGCTTCTAGTATTGCTCGAACCTTTATGGAGAATATTGTAAAATTACATGGGATGCCGAGATCTATTGTAAGTGATCGTGATAGGGTCTTCACGAGCAAATTTTGGACAAAGTTATTCCAGATGCAAGGTACTAAATTAAAGATGAGTACGACATATCACCCACAAACCGACAGCCAAACTGAAGTGGTGAACAGGTGTTTGGAGATATACCTTAGATGCTTCACCAGTGACCGACCAAAAGAATGGACAAAGTGGCTTCCACTGGGACGAGTGGTGGTATAATACAACTTATCATTCCTCCACAAAATGTACTCCCCTATGAGGCCATGTATGGCCGACCCCCCCTGTAATTCCAAAATATGTGTTGGGCACCTCTAAAGTAGAACAAGTAGACAGGGAACTATAAGATAGAGACAAAATACTGAAGTTGCTAAAAGATAATCTCACTGTAGCACAAGCAAGGATGAAATAACAATATGATCAACACAAAGGTGAAAGAGAATTTTCAGTAGGAGATTGGGTCTTCCTACGGCTCGACCATACAAGCAAACATCAATCTAAACCGGAGCGTCTATGAAGCTTTCACCTCGGTTCCTATGGATCCTACCAGATTTTGGGGGCGCATCGGAGCGTGCATACAGATTGGACTTACCCGCCAACTCCGAATCCATCCAGGTCTTACATGTATCATGTTTGAAGCTTAAGTTGGGACAACACGAGACAGCCCAAAGCCATCTACCAAATATAACTACCCAAGGAGAGCTCCAGACCCAACCAAGTGCCATTATTGATCGATGAATCATGACTTGACGACGACAACCTGCTACTGAAGTGTTAATACAGTGGACAAACCTACCAGCAGAAGATGCCACTTGGGAGAACTACGACAACTTGAAGATCAAATTCCCAGAATTCATGGAACGCGTCGGCCTCAAGGATAAGGCTGATTTGAAGAGGGCGGAGTGCATTGGGACTCTAGCTATGAGTCCTAATTTAGTTTCATTGATAAGGGCATTCATGTAAATCCTATATAGCCGACCCTTATTAAAGAGGTGAAGAGGCCGGCTAGGTTAGGGTTAGGTCTTAGGAAAAGAGTCCTATTAGAAGTAGGAGTCCTATTAGGAAAAGAGTCCTATTAGAAGTAGGAATCCTATTAGGAAAAGAGTCCTATTAGAAGTAGGAGTCCTATTAGGAAAAGAGTCATATTAGAAGTAGAAGTCCTATTAGGTAAAAAGTCCTATTAGAATTAGGAATCCTACTAGAGAAGGAGTCCTAATTAGAAGTTGGTGAGAAGTAGGAGTCTTGAGTAAGATACCTATTAGGAGTTGGGGCTTAGAAGCCCTATAAATAGCCATGTATTCATCCTCTCTAATCAATGAATAGATCAATCCTTTAGCAGCCTTTGTGCAGCAACTTGGAGGAAGGAACCCCTATAGAGTTCCAAGGAGGCCGATCCCCTATAGAGATCAACCCCAAGCTTAGAATCCGCGGAGGGTTCTAACAGCTTCTTGGATATGATTATGAAATAACTTACAAAAAGGGGACAGAGAATATTGTTGCAGATGCACTTTCACAATTACTCAAGCAAGCTGAATTTTTGGTCGTTTTACTTCCGACCAATGACTTCCTTGAAGATATTATGAAGGAATGGCAAGATGATTCGAAGACCAATAAGATCATAAAGAAATTAGAGGATGCACTAAGCTCCGTGGCTCATTATAGTTGGGACTCAAAAAACTTGCGCTATAAGGGATGCATTGTGCTTGTGCCAAATTCTACTTGTATAAAGACCATCCTTCAAGAGATGCATTCCACACTTACGGCCAAGCACTCTGGGTTCCTTAGAACCTATAAGAGAATTAAGCAAAATTTTTATTGGATAGGGATAAAAAATATTATTACTGAATTTGTAGCATAATGTGATGTATGTCAATGACATAAAGGAAAGATGGTGGCAAGTCCTAAAAAGCTGCAACCTCTACCCATCCCGGACTCAATATGGACTGATATATCAATGGAATTCATTGAAGGGCTTCCCTCATCACAAGGAATAGCTCAAGCAAGGATGAAATGGTAATATGATCAACACAAAGGCGAAAGAAAATTTTCAGTAGGAGATTGGGTCTTCCTATGGCTCCAGCTATACAAGCAAACATCAATCCAGACTAGAGCATCCATGAACCTTTATCCTTGGTTCTATGGACCCTACCAGATTTTAGAGCATATTGGAGCAGTAGCATACAGATTAAACTTACCCGCCAACTCCCGAATCCATTCAGTCTTCCATGTGTTGTGTTTGAAGCTCAAGTTGGGATAAAACGAGAAAACCCAAAAGTCAACTACCAAATATGACTACCCAAGGAGAGCTCCAGACCTAGCCAAGTGCCATATTGATTGACGGATCATGACTCGACTACGACGACCCACTATTGAAATGCTAATACAGTGGACGAACATACCAGCAGAAGATACCACTTGGGAGAACTATGACGACTTAAAGATCAAATTCCTAGAATTCATGGAGCGTTAGCCTCGAGGACAAGGCTAATTTGAAGAGGGCGAGTCTGTTAGGACTTTAGCTAAGAGAGTCCTAATTTAGTTTCATTGAATGGGGTAAACATGTAAATCCTAAAGGCATTCATGTAAATCCTATCTAGCCGACCTCTATTAAAGAGGTGAAGAGGCTGGCTAGGTTAGGATTAGGTTGGAGGTTACTTCTTAGAGAAGCATTAGAAATTGATTAGAAGTAGAAGTCTTGAGTAGGAGCCCTATTAGGAGTTAGAGTCATATTCGGAGTTAGAGCCCTATTAGGAGTTAGGGTTTAGAAGCCCTATAAATAGTCATGTATTCATCCTCTTTTCTTAATGAATAGTTCGATCCTTTTAGCAGCCTTTGAGCAAGAACTTGGAGGAAGAAACCCTATGGAGTTCCAAGGAGGTCAATCCCTAAAAGATCAACCCCAAGCTTAGAATCCACAAGGGTTCTAACACGATCTTTACTTATCTTGAAATTATGTATGATGAGTAATGCATGAATCAATAATTTGTTCTGACTTAATTTCCTTCCCTTGATTTCTATATCTCGGACGTATAACTTGAGATAATATGATGAATGACATCTTTTGGTTATACTTTACGTCCTTCATGATTTCAAAAGTTGATCGGTGTTAGTTTTGGCAATGATACACAAGTATTCATAACTTTCAAAATCATTGCTCTTATATCATCAAGTTTTCTTATCTTTACGTTATCATTCTCTCTCGAATCGCTTGATGAGAAAGTTTTCGATGTTTCTTGATTACAACGCTTTAGTGTTATTAATCATTTGTTAAGTAAATGTGCTTAATAAAATTTACCTCATGATTAGTATGAGATCGAAGTAATTCAAAGACATCATTTCATCTCAATCAAATATATGATGATCAAATTAAACATCTAAGATAGATGTTAATTAACATAAAAGGGGAACAAATTGATCAAATGATCAAGGTGTTGCAACCCTCCTAAAATTGTCTAAGTTTGGGTGTCAGTGGTGGCACCGCCAAAACTAACGGTAGCACCGCCTTTGGCATTCTGTTCCCAAGTGGTGGCATCGCTCGGTTAAGCGGTGTGGCACACTTCGAGAACCCCTTATATAAAGGGGCTTTAGGGTCAGCGAAAATCGCCCACATCTCAAATCTCTATCTTTTCTTGCAAGATGACCAAGAGAGGCTTCCATCCTCTCAAATCTTGGATCAAGGTCTCTATTTCTCAAGAAACCTCTACTAAGGTAATCTTTGGCACTCCCTCTTTAATTTCTTGATACATTGCTGCCTTTTTGTAATTCCCTCTCACTATCATCTTGTCTAGAGAAATGACTCCTAGGAGATTATCTAGAGACAAAGGGAAGAGGAGGAAAGGAGATTCATATGACCCATCACTTTTTAGCTCCAGTGAAAATGCCCTTAGGTACCCTAGTTTTGAAACAAGAAACATGCATAAGGGTAAACATGTTGATTTAAATGAATTAGGAAACCTAGAGCCCATTAGGTGGTTTGCCAATTTAGATATCTTACATATTTATAAATTAGTGAACCAATTTATTCTAGACTAGTTCGATTATTTTACACTAATCTAAGCTTAGATGAAGATGACAACATGTCAACCTACCTTCTAAGGAACCAAATTTCAATTACGAATAGCACATGTGACCTAATTAGAATCTTGGAGAAGAAAAGAGGTTGTTACTTTAGAGGACAATGGGATTTGGATACAATCGGAGTAACCTACTTTGAGGCTTTAGAGACTATTTTTGGAAATCCTAACCTAGCCATAGTCCTTAAAAGCTATGAGCATTTATTACCATTTAGTTCTAAGGTCCTCCATCACATCATCATTAGTATCCTAATCCCTAAATAATATCACCATGATGAAATTAGTCAAATGGAGTTAGGTACTATGTACTGGATAATGACCGGACAAGATAATTATTTTTGGATACTTAATCCGGCAAAATATGATGAACATGGCATCTAAAAATTTAATGTTATCATATGGGAGGTAATCACTAGAATACTACATGCATATAATATTAGAATACCACCCCACGAAGAAGTAATAAAAGTGGATAAATATAATGCCATAAACAGAAACCTACTTAAGAGATTAAGGTGTATATTTAGGAATGAAATATAGACTAGGTAGCCTAGAAGGACCAATCCAACTCCCTCTCCAATAGAAGAACCTAAAACACCAATATTTAGGGGTAATGAATCTCCTCTTCCTAGTCCCTTTGGTGCAGCTCCATCAGAACCAGCTTCTGCTCCATCTTCTGAAGATCTAATCATGACTAAGATAAATCAAATCAATTCATAGCAAGCTGAAATCTTGAATGAAGTGCGTCAAATGAATCGTAAGTTAGATAATTTGTATAGGCACTTTGGTATTCCACCCGAGGAATAGTTGTAAAAACTCTATATTAACTTTATAAGTTGTAATAGATCTTTTGACTCTCACTTTGTAAATCTCTATATTATTTTGGCTCACTTTAAAGTTCCATATGTGTTGATCTTAATACATGAAGTTGTTGTATATTTCTTTTCAAAATTTTTCAACTTGAGCCATGAACTTATCTTGATATTATTTTTGGATTTCTGATGACATCTTTTCAATACCATAATTTGAACGGAGCTCTTATTTTTATCTTCTTTCGATCGTGCAATCGATACTCCTCCTTCTTCGATTAATGATTTTTAGCATCATGTACATGAATCTTCATTGATGATTTTTAATTAATATCATGCCCTTTTAATGACTTGGGAAAATCGATTCTATCGATTTTATACTCCCTCTACTTCTATGTTGGGACTCTAGCTAGGAGAGTCCTAATAGAGTTTCATTGACAAGGGCATTCATGTAAATCCTATCTAGCTAACCCTTATTAAAGAGGTGAAGAGGGCAGCTAGGATTAAGATTAGTTGGGAGGTTGCTTCTTAGAGAAGCATTAAGAGTTTATTAAAAGTAGGAGTCTTGAGTAGGAGAGTTTATTAAAAGTAGGAGTCTTGAGTATGAGAGTTTATTAAAAATAGGAGTCTTGAGTAAAAGTCCTAACAATAGAGAATTCTAGCTATACTAGGGGTCTTGAGTTGGAGTCCTATATAAGCATGTAGCCTCCACCTCTTTGGAATAAGAAAAAGAAGATTCATCTACATTGCAGCCACTAGGCCGACTACTTGGAGGGTGGAACCCTATAGCGTTCAAGGATTGATCCCCTCAAAGATCAAATCTACATAGAATTCCTTTGAGGTTCAATCATTCTATTGGCATGAATAAATGTATTTCATATTTTTCCACATTTTTGTATCATTTGAAGTTTGTTGATTTTGTCTTCATGACATATGCAACTATATATATCTTTATGTCATGAACATTGCATAAAGAAGAAGCTCTCAAGTTATTATTTCTTGAATACTCTCTTCGGATTTCATACAAATTCAAGGAATTTTTAACTCTTGTGCAAAATTCTATGTCTTGAGCTTTAATGGCTTGATTTGTTATTTTCAACTTGATGAATGATAATGCCAAGTTAGCCTTCATGAATTCTTTCTTATGAGAATACCAAGTTAGTCCCTTATAAAATTTTTGGATAAGTTTTTATCATCATGACTTTTTTCATGAGTTTTGAGCTTAAATGATCTCTCTTTTCTTCCTCATGAATTTTTTCTTGAATGAATGTCATGAGCTCTTGATGAACGTCTTGGCTTCAATGATTTATCTTTTCACTTAATGATTTTATGACATGAATTTTCAATTAAATTGTCTCTTAAACTTTTCATCTCAATCCTTCTTGAATGAACACTCATAATTCTTATCATGAGTTTTATGAATTTTATATTCAAATGATCTCTTTTCTACCTCACTAATTTTATTTAGTAGAAATAATTCTTGTAAGCTTTTTAATGACTTGAATGATTCACTTTTATGCTTCAAGAATTATTATGCCTTATTTTTTTATGTATGAATTTTTCATGAGCTCTTAGAAATTTTTGTGAATTTTGGCCTCGATGATCTATCTTACGATTTTATAGACATGAATTTTCAATAAGAATGAATGAATCGCTATTCATTATTCTTCTTGATAGATTTATCCTTCTTTTTTGTCATTTTTCAAAAACTCCAATCATAATATTTGGCATCAAGACCCACTTCCTTTTTTTTATGACAAAGGGGGAGAAGAATGTGGCAAAATGAATTGATGACTTGATAAATGCCTTGTAGGTATCGTATTGCAATTACCATGCTTTGTATCGAAAATTGATTGCTATCTTTAAAAGCATCGTAATGTATCACAATTATATGAAGTGTATCGCATGCATCACAAATGGCTCATACATGCTTAAAATGTTAATTTTTATAAGATCGTTATCATATCATGTTTAAATTTGGTATCTTTCCTTGATATGATAAGTTATCATTTCATTTGATGATGTATCGTAAAATGATATCATGCTTTGGAATTATAAATTTTGATATCATTTGATCCTTATTACATTTCAAAATTTTAGTTGGTATCTTTTGTCAAAATAATGATTGTTCATCATCATTTGACATTGAACTTGAAAATGGATGTCATGCCTTGACATCGTGAAAAATATAAAGTTTCATATTTATGGATGAAAAGATCATGCTTGTTGAGCATGACGATAAGTTCAACGGATGCAACTTATCGATTTCGGCTTGAATTTAAGAAGATTGAATTCAAGTGTTTCCTTTCTCAAAATATGACATATAGATAGGGGGAGTTAAGGTTAACTCTATCATCAATTGATAGTCATCATCAAAAAGGGGGAGATTGTTGAATCTCGGATTTTGATAATGAAGTCAATTGATAGGTTATTTGATCTCATCCAAATTATCGAGATAAGTGTGCAGGATTAACTACGATAGTAATGAAAAGTAAATTGTTGGAGTCAAGTATGTTGAGAGCTCGTGAGTCCGCCGGAAGTCCAAAAGATCATTGGAAGTGCTACCAGAACTAGCCGAGAATGAATCAGGGACTTGTTGAAGGTTTTGAAAGTTCCCTAGAAAAATTATCGAAGGTTTACGGAGCTCACTGAGAAAAGATCGGAAGCTTGCCAAAGATTCGTCGAACTCGCCATAAAGTCCGGGAGGCTACTGAGAGTCCGTCGGAAGATATCTGAGGGTGTATCGGAAGTCCACCGAAAGTTCATCGGAAGCTTGTTGGAAAACAACTCGACGTCGCCGGATCATAATTTACTTAAAAATATGTCTCAATTTCATAGTTAGCATGTAATTAGGGTTAGGATTATGTGATAATCCTAATTAACCCTAGTAGGGGCCAACTAGGCCTTAATTGGACTGAATTAGGCTGGATTCAAGGCCCATTCAACAATGTTGGACCATGTCTGGTGTTGGTACCACCCCAGGAACAGGTTCCCAGGTGGTTTGGGCAGTGGTACCGCCCTAGGTCAGTAGTGGTACCGCTGATAGTTATTACCTATCAACGGTGGTACCGCTTGACAAGTGGTAGTATCGCCCTACCACAGAGTCCGAGGACCCTATCAAGCGGTAGTACTACTGACTAGGTGGTGGTACCACCTAGTACAACGATAGAGCAGGTCAACTAGTGATGGTACTTGCCGATGCTAGGTGGTGGTACCGCCAAGCCAAAAATCCAGGATATGACTTTTTACTCCAATTCTAATGCCAATTGAGTCTATAAATATTCCTTACTTCTTAGCTAGCTAAGTATAATTGATAAGTGATAAAAACTGAGTCAAAGCTCTAGCAAAATTGCATTCGATAGCTTGAGTGTTTACCTCTCAAGTCTCATTTGTAAAAGTCCTGTAAGAGAGTGTGAACCACTTGTAAAAGTTTATAAGAGAGGTGCTTAGTCCTTCCCCTTCAAGAAGAGTTGATAGTGGAAGTCAGGAACCTCATCGGAGGAGGTTTCAGAAGTGAACGTAGGTCATTTGACCAAATCAATATAAATCGCAATGTGCTTCTCTTGATGTGTGAGTTTTAAATTGCTGCATTTCAATCTTTAACTTAGCTGCGATCTCTCAATCTTCTCCTCTCTACCTTCTTTCGTATTCACTCGAATCACTTATTTTGCTAAAATCATTTTCATTAGACTGAAGCTTCTTAACGCACAACTCTTTTTAGAATTGTTTTGAATTGACGTTTTTTATCCGCTGCACTAATTCCTCACCCCCCCTTCTTAGTGCTACTCTAGATCCTAACAATATATGCTTTGAATCATATTTGACGATCTCTTACTTATCTTGAAATTATATATGATGAGTAATGCATGAAACGATAATTTATTCCCGACTTAAAATTTTCTTCACTTGATCTCTATACCTCGGACATATAACTTGAGATAATATGATGAAGATGTCTTTTAGTTGAATTTTACTTCATGATTTCACAAATTAATCATTGTCGATTTTAATATGTAAGTTTTCATAATTTTCAAAAATTACCCCTCCTTTATCATTTGAGTTTTTTTCTCTCTACGTTATTGTTCTCTCTCGATTCTCTTAAGGATAAAATTTTTGATGTCTCTTGATTACAACATTTCATAATAATTAATTGTTTAAATGATTTGATAAGTCTAGTCCTTAATAAAAATTATCTCATGATTAATATGAGATCAGAAGTGATTCAATGACATTATTTTATCTCAATCAAATACATGATGATCAAATTAGACATTTGTGAGATATATGTTAAATAAAAAAAATATAAATTGATCAAATAATCAAGTGTTGTAGCCCTCCCTTAAAACTAAGTCTGGGTGCTAGCGGTAGCACTGCTTGGGCATTCTGTTCCCAAGCAATGGCACCACTCAGTTGGCGGTAGCACCGCTCGAGAACCCCCTTCCTTATATAAAGGGGCTTTAGGGCTAGTGGTAGAACCGCCCCCAACTCCTACAGTTGCCTCCAAATATACTTTCCCTCCTCTCAAATCTTAGATCAAGGTCACTATTTTTCAAGAAACATCCACTAAAGTAATCTTTGACACTCCCTTTTTGATTTCTTAATACATGACTGCCCTTTTGTAATTCTCTTTCACTATCATCTTGTCTAGACAAATGGCTCCTAAGAGATCATCTAGAGACAAAGGGAAGAGGAGGGAAAGAGATTCATATGACCCATCCCTTTTTAGCTCTAGTGAAAATGCCCTTAGGTACCATAGTTTTGAAACAAGAAATATACATAAGGGTCAGCATATTGATTTAAGTGAATTAGGAGACCTAGAGCCTATTAGTTGGTTTGTCAATTTAGATGTCTTACCTATTTTACAAATTAGTGAACCAATTTACCCTAGACTAGTTCAGTTGTTTTACACTAATCTAAGCATAGATGAGGATGACAACTTGTCAACCTACCTTCTAGGGAACCAAATTTCAATTATAGACAACAAAATTTATGACCTAATTGGAATCTCGGAGAAGAGAAAGGGTTGTTACTTTAGAGGACAATGGGATTTGGATACAATCGGAGTAACCTACTTCGAGAGTTTAGTGACCATTTTTGAAAATCCTAACCTAGCCATAGTCCTTAAAAGCTATGAGCATTTGTTACCATTTAGTTCTAAGATCCTCCATCACATCATCATTAGTATCTGAATCCCTAAACAGTATCACCATGATGTAATTAGTCAAATGAAGTTAGGTATTATATACTGGATAATGACTAGACAAGATCATTATTTTGGATACCTAATTCGGCAAATATGATGGACATAGCATCTAAATATTTAATGTTACCATATGGGGGGTTAATCACTAGATTACTACATGCATATAATATTAGAATACCACTCAACGAAGAAGTAATAAAAGTGGATAGATATAATGTCATAAATAAAAATCTACTTAAGAGATTAAGGTACACATTTAGGAATAGAATATGGACTAGGCAGCCTAGAAGGACTGATCAAGTTTCCCCTCTAGCAAAAGAACCTAAAACACCAGTATTTAGGGGTAATGAATCTCCTCTTTCTAGTCCCTTTGGTGTAGCACTATCAAAACCAGCTCCTGCTCCATCTTCTGAAGATCTGATCATGATTGAGATAAATAAAATCAAATTGCAACAAGCTATAATCCTAAATGAAGTGCATCAAATGAATCAGAAGTTAGACAATTTGTATAGGCATTTTCGCATTCCACCAGAGGAATAGTTATAAAAACTATATATTGACTTCATAAGTTGTAACGGAGCTTTTGAATCTCATTTTGTAAATCTCTATGTTATTTTGGCACACTTTAAAGTTCCATACGTGTTCATCTTAATGCATGAAGTTGTATTTCTTTTTTGAAATTTTTTCAACTTCGGTTTTCATGAACTCATCTTGATATTATCTTTTTGGATTTCGGATGACATCTTTTTGATACCATATTTTGAATGGACCTCTCATTTTTATCCTTCTCTGATCTTGCCTTGATACTCCTCATTCTTCGATTAATGATTTTTAGCATAATGTACATGATTCTCCATTGATGATCTTTAATTAATATCATGCCCTTTTAATAACTTGGTAATATTGATTCTATCGATATTATACTCCCTCTACTTCGATTGGCATGAATAAATGGATTTCATGATTTTCCACACTTTCGTATCATTTGAAGTTTGTTGATTTTGTCTTCATGACACATACAACTATACATATCTTTATGTCCTAAACTTCGCATAAAGAAGAAGCTCTCAAGTTTTTATTACTTGAATACTCTCTTCGGATTTCATTCATGCAAATTCGATGAATTTTTAACTCTTGTGCAAAATTCTACATCTTGAGCTTTAATGGCTTGATTGGTTATTTTCAACTTGATTAATGATAATGCCAAGTTAGCCTTCATGAATTCTTCCTTATGAGAATGCTAAGTTAGCCTTTTATAAAATTTTTGGATGAGTTTTTTAAGTATGAAAATATCATCATGACTCTTTTCATGAGTTTTGAGCTTAAATGATCTCTCTTTTCTTCCTCATGAACTTTTCTTAAATGAATGTTATGAGCTCTTGACAAAATGTTTGATGAATGTCTTGGCTTCAATGATCTATCTTTTCACTTAACAATTTTATGACTGAAATTTTCAATCAAATTGCCTCTTGAACTTTTCATCTCAATCTTTCTTGAATGAACATTCATAATTGTTATCATGAGTTTTATGAACTTTATGTTCAAATGATCCCTTTTCTACCTCACTAATTTCATTTTATAGAAATGATTCTTGTAAACTTTTAATGACTTGAATGATTCACTTTTATGCTTCAAGAATTTTTATGCAGAATTAACTCTTAATTTTTCATGTATGAATCTTTCATGAGCTCTTAGAAATTCTTGTGAATTTTGGCCTCGATGATCTATCTTACGATTTTATAGACATGAACTTTCAATAAGAATAAACGAATCGCTTTTCGTTGTTCTTCTTGGTGGCTTTATCCTTATTTTTTTGCCATTTTTCAAAAACTCCAACCATAATATTTGGCATCAAGGTTCATTTCCTTTTTGTTGATGATAAAGGGGGAGAAAATTGTGGCAAGTTGAATTGATGACTTGATGGAATGATAAATTATTTGTATGTATCATATTCCAATGTATCGCAATTGCCATGCTTTGTATCGTAAACTGCTTGCTATCATTAAAAGCATCGCAATGTATCACAATTGTATGTAGTATATTGCAACGTATCGCAATTGTATAGAATGTATCGCATGCATCGCAAATGGCTCATACATGCTTAAAATGTTAATTTTTGTAAGATCATTATCATATCATGTTTAAATTTAGTATCTTTCATTGATATGATAAGCTATCATTTCATTTGATGATATTTCATAAAATGATATCATGCCTTGGATTTGTGTATTTTATTTTGATATCATTTGATCCTTGCTACATTTTAAAATTATAGTTGGTATCATGTGTCGAAATGATGATTATCAACATTGAACTAGAAAATAATGTCATGCCTTGACATCATTTTCAAACTGAAAAAAAAAATATGAAGTTTTATATTTATGAAAGATCATGCTTGTTGAGCATGACGATGAGTTCAACGAATGCAACTTATTGGTTTCGGTTGAAATCAATGAGATTGAATTCAAGTATTTTCTTTCTCAAAATATGGCCTATGGATAGCTGGAATTAAGGTTAACTCTGTCATCAATTGATTGTCATCATAAAAAAGGGGGAGATTAATCTCATATTTTAATGATAAAGTCAATTGATAGGTTTTTTGATCTAATTCATATTATTGAGATAAGTGTGTAGGATTAACTATGATAGCAATGAAGACATAAAGTAAATTACTGGAGTCTAGTACGTTAGGAGTTCGAGAGTCCGCCAAAAGTCCGAAAGATCATTCGAAGTGCTATCGGAACTAGCCGAGAATGAATCAGGGACTTACTGAAGGTTTCGAAAGTTCGTCGGAAGGTTCGTTAGAGGTTCGTGGAGCTCACCAAGAAAGTTCAGAAGCTTGCCAAAAGATTCATCGGAACTCGCTATAAAGTCCGAGAGCCTGCTGGTAGTCCACCAGAAGATATTCGTGTTAGGGATCGAGCGGCACTAAGAGGGGGGTTGAATTAGTACAGCGGTAAGGAACGAGAAATTTTCAGCGATTAAAACAAGTTCGGAAACTTCGTACGAATGAATGCAATGTTTTGTTTGAACCCAGAAAGATTGCGTTTTAACTTTAAAGCATACGTAATAAGATGAAGATGAAGTTGAGTAAATAAGGGAGCAAGTGGAAAGGGTTTGTAGCAAAGTAAATAGCAAGAACGTAAATACAAACTAGAATTTTATAGTGGTTCGGTCATCCGACCTACATCCACTCTCGATTCCTCTTCACTTGAGGCCACTGGCTTCTTCACTAGCTATCCTCCTTCCAACAGGCGGGGATGAACTCCCTTACAACACTTCTCCTTTTGATGGGCTTAGGAGATAACCCTTACAAGCACTCCTACCCCTCTCATGGACTAGAACACTTAAGACTTAGAGGGAAGATTTGACACACTTTCAAGAGAGTTTCCCCCTTCTTTTTTTCAGTTCTAGACCCTTTTCATCCAAGAATGTGAGGGGTATTTATAGGCCTCAAAGTGATTCAAAGTTGGGCTCCAAATTTAAATTTTTGAGCTTCCTGTGTCGGGTGTGCTTCAAACCTTTATCGAGGCAGTTCTCACCAAACCTGTCGATCACCGCGGCAGACGACACAAGTGCTAAGCAAAGTGCTACCGCTTTGCTGGGCAGGCGGTTCCACCACCCAGGTCTCGGCCTCTGGGCGGTGCCACCGACCAGCCTGGGGTGGTGCTACCACCCAAGTCATTTTTTTCAACACAGTGGTTTCAGCCAAAAACTCGACCGAAACTGGTCCAAACGAAGTCCGAATTGGCTCAAATTTGGTTTATAGGATTAACACATAAACCTAAACCAAATTATGTGCTAACTACAAATTTTAAAGATATTTTTAAAGCTATTTTAAAGTCCATAAGACAAGACTTCTTTCGGTGAGCTTTCGGTGAACTTCCGGCGGTCTTCCAACGAACCTCTAAACCATTCTCAAGAGTGGACTCCCCCTATGCAAGCTCTCTGACTTCATGATGATCTTGGCGAGTTCCAAC
Source organism: Musa beccarii (assembly GCA_024322285.1). NCBI lineage: Eukaryota > Viridiplantae > Streptophyta > Magnoliopsida > Zingiberales > Musaceae > Musa > Musa beccarii. The sequence continues at coordinate 34,777,163 of CM044396.1, read as the reverse complement.
GAGCTTCATTGGCAAGCTCGATCTTTCTTGGCAAGCTCCGCGAACTCCGACGAACCTTCCGGTGAACTTTCAAAACCCTTCAAGCTCCTACTGCTCTCTCATCGGTTCCAAGAACTACTCCCAATGAATCTTCGGACTTCCATCGAACTCTTGAACTCCCAATGATCTATCCCACTTGTCTTCCGGTACTTTGTTTCACTTTACGTCTTTATCTTCATTGTAGTTAATCCTGCACACAAATAAACAAACACTCTACTTTGATCTAGACAGTTATTACAACACGAATTGACATTCAGTTGCTCGGCACGTCATTGGTCAGTGCTTCGTCCGATCCTTCGGCACATCGTCCTCTTTTGCGGTCCATTGCCCAATCGGCAGATGACCTCCGCAACCCCGATATCCTTGGCGCAACATGCATATTTGCCCGATGCCCGACGTACGAAGCCTTCTGCCGATTGTCGACCGAACCTTTGGCTCGACATCCAATATCCTGATGTGATCACCTCCATCACAACGTCAATTCCTCCAGCATCAACTGTCTAATCTTGATCGATAGTAGACCTGCGTAACTTAAAACGCAGTTAAACAATAAATCATAATCAATTAGTTTCATCATCAAAATCCGAGATTCAACAATCTCTCACTTTTTGATGATGACAACTAATTGATGACTAACAGAGTTAACCATAACTCTCCGGAGTTTAACCAAACTCCCCCTATCAATATGCTATTGATAGAACACTTGGATTATCCCAAATCCAAGCAACATTCATTACAATGTTATGAGAATACATTTAAACCATCATGCAATATATAAAATATTTAATACAATGCATGAAGTCATCAATCTACTTCTCCCCCTATGTCATCAACAAAAAGGAGAAGTTGCATCTTAGCTAGTTTAAAAGATATGTAAATTTTATAACATACTAGCTATCAATCTAGATATACATCATACAACATTTAAGCATAGCTTTGCATTACAACATCCAATCATACCATTCAATCATAGTAAGTTTTTAAGGATGGGCAATAATGGTAATTTTTTTACTTGCTTCTTGAGATGTGCAAGTTTGCACCTTGTTTCTCACGATAGTAATATTTGCATCCTTTGATATAACAATTCTTAGCTTCTCATGAAGTTGCAAAATAGGAATCAAGATGGCAAATTTTTGCAATGTTCGAGCTAAAAACTTTCTCCCCCTTTGTTAGCATCAAAAAGAAAGGGAGGATCAAATACTTCAAATAATCTTGCATGAGATTCAACAATAATTTGTAACAAAAATGCAAGCAATTTTGAAGAAGTGAAATTGGGCAAGATTTTTGCCTCTCTTGAGATAGCAACTTTTTGCTTCTCAATATTCAAGCTAGCAAAATTTTCTTCCTCTTGAATGAGCTAGCAAATTAATCATGCAAGCTAGCAATAAATTTTCTCCCCCTTTGATTTTGTCAAAAAGAAGGGAAGAATATAATTCTTTTCCCTTTACATGAATGCTTCCATCATGACAAAATAATAAATTTCCATCATGAATTTTTAACATATCAAGTCATGAATTCAAGGGAGTCATAAACAAATCATGGTATGAGGGAAATTTATAACAAGCAACCAAGCAATAATGATAAGCTAACATACTTTGCGATACGCAAACTAGCTTCCTTTCAATTTTTCTCTTTTGCAACTAAGTTTCCCTTTTGCAAGCCATCAACTTTTTGTTTGCAATAAGCTAGTAATTTTTGTAAAATTTATAACATTTTAAAACTGTAAGCTCATGAGTTAAAAAATAATGCAACTTTGTAATTTCTTTCTTCTCATTTTGAGAAGTGCAAGTTTTACCTTTTGCAAGTTCTAGCTAGCTATGTTTGCCACTTTCACTTGTGATACATAAGCTAGCAAGCTAACTCCCCCTTTGTCACTATCGAAAAGAAGGGATGAATAATATTTCAATGAAATAATTTTGCATCAATCAATATTTCAATTTTTTTTTATGATGCATACAAAACATAAATGCAAAGAATTCATGAAAGATATCAATATGAAATATTAATAAGGATCAACACCAAAAGACATCATTCATGATTCATCATAAAGCAAATTTCATTTATTTCAAATGTTCAATTTACCACACAAGGCAAAGAAATCTTGTCATTTCTATATCATGATATATATGACATCAAGGCTCATGATTCTTTTGAAAAGATATAGCACAAAGAATTTCAAGTATCAAATATCAAAATATCAAGACTTGGATTATGATAAAGCTCATTCAAGTTCGAATCATCAAAATCATTAACATAGTTTGTGAGATTCACAAATGACATAAACTTGAATTATTTTTCTCTTTGGTAAATGATAAAAAGAAGTAATCATAGAGGAGAATATTTTGATTCCAAAAAATATCTCAAGTCAAGAATTCAAAGTCATGATTTTAAGAGATCAAGAGAGGAGTCATAAAATCATTCAAACTCATTTTGTCAACTCGAAACTCACAATCAAATTATCAAAATCATTCTTGAGATTCAAGAGGCTTATATGAACATAGTATACATGGATTCATCATTTGTCTTATTATGCCAAATCAAAATAAGTATTCAGAAAATAAAAGGCAAACTTCATTATAAAAATCATCAAGACAAAAATATAACACATTATTTCAAGATATGATATTTAATTTTTCATGATAATGTGTTTCAAACAAGTGTGCTCATATTTCAAAAGATGAGTATCAAATTTAAGACCAAAACATGAGGTTGTCATTAAACCCATTAAGATCAAATACATCAAAATCTTTCATTCGAAAATTTTAATAAGAGCAACATAAATTGATTACATGTGAGCATGTATCAACTTTTCAAAGCAAGACGTAAGTTTCGTCATAAAGACCGTTAAGACCAAACACATCAAAAATAAAACATTATGATAGTGCATTTTCTTATTTTTAAGAGTTTCAATTTACATGATTTGATCTTTCATAAGAATGATCAATGTCATACATCATATTTAAACATGAGAGCATCATCATATTTAGAAATGAATTCATCATTAAAATCATTTCACTTCTTTCTTTCATTTGTTATAACAAGATGATCAATGCTCAAACTTTTGCTAAAATCATACATCATTTTAAAAATCTGAAAAATAACTTTCGTCATGAAACCCATTAAGTCCAAATATAACACAAGGCAACATCAAAGCCATATTTCTTTCATTTTGAAAATTTATGGGTTGGGTCTTTATAATTGATTTCATGAAGACATGTATCAATAAAAATTTCATCATTAAAAAGTGTTAAAACCTATTAAGCCAAGATGGAAGTTTTCAAATTATAATCAAGATACATACATCTATCATCAAAAGATTTTCAAGAAATTCATACATAGATATGTATCATGTTTAAGATTGAAAACCGATATGGAAAGTATACATAAAATTTCATCAACTCAAAATGTCATCTTAATTTGACATGAAAACAATTTGACCAAAAAAATACATTAATCCACAACATAGAGTCAAATCAACATTACTTCAAAAACTAATGCATGTTACAAAATCATCAAGCATCATATTTAGAAACGAAAAGCAATATAAAACATCAAGATACACATGCATGGATTAATCCTAAGCATTATCACAAATCATGCATCATTCATATTTTTAATTTTCAAAAAATTACTAGAAAGGAAAAAAGCATAAAAAAATCCTACCAACTATTTCAAGCAACTCATGAAAAGCATTATGTAATTTCAAAATAAGGTAAAAGCAACTTGGGTGAGTTTCTTATCTCATTGTCGAAAACCATCAAAGCTCATTTCACCTCATCTTTACTTGATTCTTCTTTGCAAGCCTTCCTCTTCTTAGGCCTCATTCTTTGTTCAAGTTCATTTATATTTTTTAATTTTTCTTTAATGAACTTATTAAGATTTAGTGTTCGAAGTTCAAGTTCATCATTGTCCCCATCACTTGAGTCATCACTCAAGTGGTATTCATTTGTCCGAAGTTCCAAATCCTTCTTATTCTTTAGAAGGTGGTTCATGTATTCATTGAGTTCAAAACGTTCCAAGAAACTCATTTCATAGATCTTTAAAGACCCAATAAGTTCATCAATAGGATAGTTATTTAGATCTTTTGTTTCTTGTATTGCGGTTATTATCGGATCCCATCTTTTTGGAAGAGATCTTAAAATCTTATTTATGAGTTCAAAATTCGAAAAACATTTACTAAGAGTTTTAGATTATTGATGACATCCGAGAAACGGGAGAACATGTCATCGATAGTCTCACTTGGTGCCATTCGGAAAATCTCAAAATCGTGCATCAAAATATTAACTTTTGAGTCTTTGACTCTACTCGTTCCTTCATGCATGATTTCAAGAGTTCGCCAAATGTCAAAAACTGTTTCGCACATAGAAATCCGGTTGAACTCATTTTTGTCTAAAGCACAAAATAAGGCATTCATAGCTTTTGCATTCAGGGAAAAAGATTTTCTTCCTAAGTCCGACCATTCATTCATCGGTTTAGAGGGAAGTTGAAAACCGTTTTCAATAATGTTCCATAAATCTAAGTCCATTGAAAGTATAAAAACTCTCATTCAAGTTTTCCAATAAGTGTAGCCTGATCCGTTAAAGAACGGTGGACAAAAAACCGAAAAGCCCTCTTGAAAGCCAAAAAGAGCCATTTCTCACAGGTGTAAATCTGAAAGAGAAAGAACGTGGCTCTGATACCAATTTTAGGGATCGAGCAGCACTAAGAGGGGGTGAATTAGTGCAGCAGTAAGGAACGAAAAATTTTAGCGACTAAAACAGGTTCGGAAACTTCGTACGAATGAATGTAATATTTTGTTTGAACCCAGAAAGATTGCATTTTAACTTTAAAGCATACGTAATAAGATGAAGATGAAGTTGAGTAAATAAGGGAGCAAGTGGAAAGGGTTTGTAGCAAAGTAAATAGTAAGAACGTAAATGCAAACCAGATTTTTATAGTGGTTCGGTCATCCGACCTACGTCCACTCCCGATTCCTCTTCACTTGAGGCCATCGGCTTCTTCACTAGCTATCCTCCTTCCAACGGGTGAGGATGAACTCCCTTACAATACTTCTCCTTTTGATGGGCTTAGGAGATAACCCTTACAAGCACTCCTACCCCTCTCTTGGACTAGAACACTCTTAAGACTTAGAGGGAAGATTTGACATACTTTTAAGAGGGTTTCCCCCTTCTTTTTTTCAGTTCTAGACCCCTTTCATCCAAGAATGTGAGGGGTATTTATAGGCCTCAAAGTGATTCAAATTTGGGCTCCAAATTTGAATTTTTTTGAGTTTCCCGGTGTCGGGCGATGCTACCGCCTGTCAGAGGCGGTTCTACCGCCTGTCAGTCTGGCAGACTGACACAGCAGGTGCTGGGCGGTGCTACCGCCTGCCTGGGGCAGTTCCACCGCCCAGGTCTCGGCCTCTGGGCGGTGCCACCGCCCAGCCTAGGGCGGTGCTACCGCCCAGGTCATTTTTTTCAACACAGTGGTTTCGGTTGAAAACTTGACCGAAACCGGTCCAAACAAAGTCCGAATTAGCTCAAATTTGATTTATAGGATTAACACATAATCCTAAACCAAATTATGTACTAACTACAAATTTTAAAGATATTTTTAAAGCTATTTTAAAGTCCATAAGATAAGACTTCTTTTGGTGAGCTTTCGGTGAACTTCTGACGGTCTTCCACCGAACCCTCGGAAACCATTCTGTGGACTCCCGGCAAGCTCCCGGACTTCATGATGATCTTGGCGAGTTCCAACGAGCTTCATTGGCAAGCTCTGATCTTTCTTGGCAAGCTTCGTAAACTTCTGACGAACCTTCCGGCAAACTTCCGAAAACCCTTCAGCAAGCTCCCTACTCGTTCTCGGTCATTTTCGGCAACTACTCCCAATGAATCTTTGGACTTCCATCGAACTCTTGAACTCCCAATGATCCATTCCACTTATCTTCTGGCACTTTGTTTCACTTTACATCTTTATCTTCATCGTAGTTAATCCTACATACAAATAAACAAACACTCTACTTCGATCTAGACAGTTATTACAACACGAATTGATATTCAGTTGCCCGGCACGTCATTGGTCGGCGCTTCGTCCGATCCTTCAGAACATCATCCTCTTTTGCGGTCCATTGTCCAATCGGTGGATGACCTCCGCAACCTCGATATCCTTGGCGCAACATGTATCTTGGCCCAATGCCCGACGTACGAAGCCTTCTGCCAATTATCGACCGAACCTCCAGCTCAACATCCAATATCCCGACATGATCACCTCTGGCACAACGTCAATTCCTCCAGCATCAACTGTCTAATCCTGATCGATAGTAGACCTGCGTAACTCAAAATGCAGTTAAATAATAAATCACAATCAATTAGTTTTATCATCAAAATCTGAGATTCAACAATTCGAGGGTGTGTTGGAAGTCCACTAGAAGTTCATCGGAAGCTCATCAGAAAAAAAAATTGACATTACTGGATTATAATTTGCTTAGAAATATGTCTCAATTTCATAGTTAGCATATAATTAGGGTTATGATTAGGTTATTATCATAATTAACACTAGTAGGGGCCAATTGGGCCTTAATTGGATTGAATTGGGTTGGATTCAAGGCTCATTCAATAGTGCTGGACCACGTCTAGCGGTGGCACCACCAGGGACAGTGGCACTGCCCTAGGAATAGGTTCCTAGGTAGTCTAGGTGGTGTTATTGCCCTAGGTCAATGGTGGTACCATTGACAGTTATTACATATTAGCGGTGGTATAGCCCTTCCATAAAGCCCGAGGACCCTATTAGGCAGTAGTATAATAGACTAGGCGGTGGTACCACCTAGTACTCTGACAGAGCAGGGTCAACTAGCAGTGGTATCACTAGTGCCAAGCGATGATACTGTCAGTACCCGGAAATATAGGATGTAACTCTTTTTAGCTCTAATTCTGAAGCCAAATTGAGCCTATAAATACTCCTTACTTCTCAGCTAGCTAAGAATATTGAGAAGTGATAAAAACTAAGTCAAAACTCTAGCAAATTTACATTCGAAAGCTTGAGTGTTCACCTCCCAAGGTCACACTTATAAAAGTTCTGTAAGAGAGTATGAATCACTTGTAAAAGTCTATAAGAGGGGTGCTTGGTCCTTCCCCTTCAAGAAGAATTGATAGTAAAAGTTGGGAACCTCATCGGAGGAGGTTTCGAAAGTGGATGTGGGTCATTTAATCGAACCACTATAAATCACTGTGTACGTCTCTTGATGTGTGAGTTTTAAATTGTTGTATTTTAATCTTTACTTAACTGTAAGTTCTCGATCTCATCCCCTCTACTTTCTTTCGTATTCACTCGAAACTTTCTCTTTGTCGAAATCTTTTTCGTCGGACCAAAACTTCTTAATGCACAACTCTTTTCAAAATCGCTTTAAAATTATGGTTTTTATTTGCTGCACTAATTCACACACACCCCCCCCCCTCTTAGTGCCGCTCTAGATTCTAACATTATGCTTATCTCTATTTGACATTAAAAGATAAAAGCATGTTTATATGAAATCAACACATGAAGTAAAATCACAAAAAGAGGAAAGCATATCTTAAAATTGCTTTATCTCTATCTTTTTTTATTTTACAACATGTAATGCTTAGTGATTAATCTATTTTTTGAATCTCGCAAACTATGATATTGATTTTGATGGTTCGATGATTTAAATGAGTTAAAAATTGTGATAAATGTTTTGAATCATGTTTGAAGATTTTTTCATTTTGAAACTATATATGATGAGTAATGATAGTTTGAATGCTTGAATCAATAATTTTTTGATTCCCTACTCGAAATTTCTTTTTCTTGATCTTGATTTCTCGGACTTATGATTTGAAATACTCTTAATGGAAATCGAAATCTTTTTCCTCTCTGATTCCTTCATTCTATCATTTACAAAAAAGAAAAACAATCCAAGTCTATCTATGTCATTTTATAAATCTCGAAAGTGACTTTGATAATTTTGATAATGAGGTTGGAGTTGATGAATTGATTTGAATGAGTTTTATCTATAATATGATCTTGATAACTTAAGTTGTTTAAGATCTCTTACTTCATACTCTCTTATGAATCTTCCAAGTTATTGAAGAAAAATTCAAATGAATCATAAGTCATTTTCTCTTGACTTATCGATACTCAAACTTGAGAAAATGTGCTTTGATGATTGAAATATTGCATGCACAATTTGATTTTTCTCCTATGTTTTAATACTTCTTTCTACATATGACTTGATGATTAAAATATTGATGCAAACGTTTAATAATATCACTTGTCATGGTTTGAAAATTGATGTAAAAGAAATTTTATTTTTTAATATCTTTATTAAAAAAATTCATCAAATGAATCATGTTCGTCTCGACTTTTCTTGAGCTTTGATATCATCTCTTTCATGACTTAGAAATGACATGATTACATTAGCTTGCATGCTTTATGTGATGATTGAAAATTAATTTATTTTATGATGAATCATTGAATCATAATCTTGATACTTTCTAAAAGGAATATTTATGAACCATGAATGATATCTTTTAGTATTGATCCTTGTTGATTCTTCATATCTTTCACAACATGATTTCTTTGTATTTTTGCCTTGTATGCATCATGTGATGATTAAAAAGATTGATGCAGAATTTTTTGAAGCATATTTACAATTGATGTAAAAGTCTATATCATTGGTTTCTCCCTTCTTATCGATAATGACAAAGGGGGAGTTAGCTTGCTAGCTTGTGTATCACAAGAGAAAGTAGCAAACATAGCTAGCTAGAACTTGCAAAAAGGCAAAGCTTGCACTTCTCAAAAAGAGAAAGAAATTGCAAAGTTCCATTTTTTTTTAACTCATGAGCTTGCATGTTTAAAATGTTGTAAATCTTATAAAAATTACCAACTCATTGCAAACAAAAAGTTGATAGCTTTTAAAGGCAAAACTTAGTTGCAAAAGAGAAGAATTGAAAGAGAGATAACTTAGCATATCACAAAGAAATAAATAGCCTACAAAAGAGGAAAATAACTTCCTATCTTGAACATCAAAAAGTGCTAACTTGCATATTGTGAGAAACGAAGTGCACACTTGCACATCTTAAGAAGCAAGCAATGAATTGCTATGCTTGGACATCCTTAAAAAAAAACTTGCTATGATTAAATGTTGTAAATCCAGCTTATATGTTGACTTGCATATCTTTTAAAATAGCTAGAGCAACTTCTCCTTTTTGTTGATGACAAAGGGGGAGAAGTAGATTGATGAATTCATGCGATGTTTGATGTTTGAACATTTTAAAATTTTGCATGAATAAATGTTTTTAATGACATGTTCCTTGGATTTGTTGAACTCCAAGGATCCTATCAATATGGTATATTGATAGGGGGAGTTTGTTTAAACTCCGGAGAGTTAAGGTTAACTCCATCATCAATTAATTGTCATCATAAAAAAGGGGGAGATTATTGAATCTCAGATTTTGATGATGAAACTAATTGAATATGTTTTAGTGATCTAACTATATTTTGAGATATGCAAATCTACTTTCAATCATGATTAGACAATTGACACAGGATAAATTAGCGTTGCGCTGGAGGAAATCATATCAGGAGATTGGACGTCAAGCCGGAGGTCTGGTCGACAATCGGCAGAAGGCTTCAGACAAGGAAATTGTGTATTGGGCCAAGAAGATCGGAGTTGCGCCAAGGAGATTAGGGCTACAGAGGTCAGCTGCTGATTGGGCAACAAGCCATAAGAGAGGATGATACATCGAAGTGTCGGACAAAGCGTTGACAGGCCAATGACGTGTCGGGTAACATTTTGATTCATATTATAATAATAATTATCTAGATCAAAGTAGAATTTAGACTAATTGTGTTGTGTTGTAATTGAGCCAACCTAATTAGGGGCCAATTGGGCCTAATTCAGGACTATGTTAGGCTGGATGAAAGGTCCAAACAGTGCTCAAGTGCCATATTAGGTGATGGCACCGCTGGTTGGGCGGTGGAACTGCCTGAAGGCTTAGTCTTCAAGATTGAGTCTAAGCAGTGGTATTACCCACTAATAGTGTCTAGGTAGTAGTACCGCCTAATACACTGACAGAACTAGAGTGCCAAGCGGTGATACCGCCAAACATTGGCAGTGGTACCACTAGAACCTAGGAGACCTAGGATGGGATGGCTTTTGGCTCCAAGTTTGAATCTAATTAGAGCTTATGAATACCCCTCCCATCCTTGAGTTGAACATACAAGCATACATACTTTAAAAGTGAGAAAACTCTGAAAAAATCACTTGAGAAAACCCTCCTCTAGGCTTAGATTATTTTCAGCTTTAAGTGAGGAGTGAGTACTTGTAAGAGTTACCTCCTAATCCCGTCAAAAGGAGAGAGTGTTGTAAGGGAGTTTGTCTTCACCCGTTGGAAGGAAGACAACTAGTGGAAAAGCCGGTGGCCTCAAGAGAAGAGGTATCGGGAGTAGGCATAGGTCGGATGACCGAACCACTATAAAATTTGATTTATATTTCTGTTCTTACATTTATCTTTCTACAAACCTTTACTTTATTTGTTCACTACCTTTAATCTTCTCTAAACATTCTCAAGTTTAAGTTAGAGCTTTTCCGAAATGGTTTTCGTCAAAATCGGTTTTCATCATACGAAGTTTTATTAAATCATCGAATTTGTCATAATCTTACCGCTGCACTAATTCAACACCCCCACCCCCCCTCTTCTCAGTGCCGAATTGATCCTAATACAAAGAAGAGAAAGGCACCCAAGGACAAATCAAGTGCATCCAAAGGCAAAATGACAAATTGGGCCTTAATGGCTTTTGTCAACAAGGTAAGAAGCTCACCCGAAATGTTTGTATGTTATTATGAAATTACTTAATATTTTTTCATGAATTGCTTAACTTAGTTAGTAGGAAATAATTTTGTTTTAATATCATGCTTTTTTTGTATTTTTGAAAATTAAAATGATACTTGCATGATTTGTGATAATGCTTGTACAAGATTAAACTCATGAATTTTTATCTTGACGATTTCCGTATGGCTTTTCTTAAATGCATGATTTTGGCATAAATGCTTGGGCATGCTCATATGAAATCATGCTTGATTATGATAAAAATGAAAATATTAAACATATGATTTGGGCTCTAAATATGATGCTTAACGATTTTACTTCATGCATGTGTATGATAAATTGAAATCCTATGTTTTGGAATTGTGTTTTTCGTCTTGATGGTTTTGATATAACTTTGTTTTGGATTTATATACTTGACTTTCATATAAAGTTTTTTTAAACATTCCTATGAAAGATCAAATCACTTAAATTGAAACATATAAAAATGAGAAAATGCACTATCATGATGTTTTATGTTTGATGCATTTGATCTGAATGGCCTTAATGACAAAACTTATATTTTGAATTTATATGATGATAGCTTTCATATAAATATTTGAAGGTGTTATGTCTTGATGACAAAACTCATGTTTTAGTGTTAACATGATACTCATCTTTTAAAACTTGAGCTCATTTATATGAAACAAACAACTTGAAATGAAACACATAAAAAGGAAAGTGTATGTTCATGATGAATCCATGAATCTTGATGATTTTTATATCATTTTTTGGCTTTAAACTTGATACATATCTTTGATACAAAAAGGACTTGAGCATATTTACATATGTAAATCAATCTATGTTGCTCTTAATAAATTTTCCGAATGAAAGTTCTTAATGTTGATTTCGGGCTTATACGATAATGCATATTATGATTTATTTTACAAAATTTGTCTTTCACTCTTGAATATGATATTCATTTTTATTAAAGGCAAAGATATGCTTACATGAAGTAAATCATAAAAAGAAAATGCATATTTCTTAAAAAATTTTCATCTCTAGAGTTTTTCAATTTCTCAATAAAAGACAAATGATGAATCCATGCATATTATGTTCTTAAAGCTCAAAAATGATTTTAATGATGAGTATGGAGTTGTCGAGATGAATTTGAATGATTTTTTTTATTCTTGACTCATCTCTTAATCTCTTGGAATCATAACTTTGACGTTTGTGAACCGAGATGCATGAAACAAATTGTTCTCTTTGCTATTTACTACCAAATGAATCATGATTGATATCATTACTATTATACCTCCTATGATTCATGTTGTAGAGAAAGAACTTATAAATCATGATGCAATGAGATTTCTTATTCAATAATCAAGTACTCATATGATTCTTTGCTAAGGAAAATATTGAAGATTCATGATCTTGATAATTATAACTTGAAACTTTTATAAATCAAGATAGTATACCATGATTATTTCATTTATCAAAAGAGAATTTTCCAAATGAAATTTGACTTGTCTCTTGATTTCTCGGAACTATATAATTGAAATTTTTTTATGATCTTGATGACTTGATATGTCACTTGATTTCTTGATGACTTCTTGATGATTCATGACTTCTATTTTTAAACTTTCAAAATTACAACTTTAATTTGTTGAATCATGACTTATTTGGCTTGAATGCATGAATCAATAATTTTTTATTCTTTACTTGAAATTTCTTTTCCATGATCTTGATATCTTGATATTTAATACTTGAAATTTTTTGAAATATGATCTTGATGAAAATTCTTATGGATGAAACATGTTCTCATATGATTCTTTTACGAATGATATGATTTCAAATGAATAATGACTTGATATTGATATGTTTTGGATATATACTCTTCATCATGAATTGAAAATTAAAACATATGAATCTTGATCCTGATCTTGCTAAAAAGAAAGTTATGAATCATGAATGATATCTTTTGGTTTTGATCCTTGTTGAATTTTCATATTGATATCCTTCATGATATTATTTCTTTGCATTGTTGTCTTGTATGCATTATGTGATAATTGAAATATTGATTGATGCAAATTTACAATTGATGTAAAAGTCTATATCATTGGTTCCTCCCTTTTTTTTGATAATTATAAAGAGGGAATTAGATTGCTAGCTTGTGCATCAAAAGAGAAAAATTTGCTAGCTTGAACATTGAGAAGCAAAAAGTTGCTATCTCAAAGAGAGGCAAAAATTTTGCTCAACTTCACTTTTTCAACAAAATTGCTTGCATTTTTATTACCAATTGTTGAATCTCATGCAAGATTAATTAAAGTATTAATTCTCCCTTTCTTTTTAACATTGACAAAAGGGGATAAGGGTTTGCTAGCTTGCACATTGAAAATGAAAGCAAAATTGCTAGCATGCTAAGGAAGCAAAACTTGCAAGCTTGCACTTCTCAAAAGAGAAGAAAGAAATTACAAAGTTAAAATTTTTTTTAAAGCTTGTATGTTTAAAGTGATGTAAACTTACAAAATTACTAGCTCATTGCATACAAATATTGCTAGTATAAATATCGTAAAGAGATGCAAAAATTTGCTATCGCTCAAGTTACAAATATTGCTAGTATTACTTACTATCTCGAATATCATAAAAATTGCTACCTTGCCTATCATAAGAAACTAAGTGCAAACTTGCACATCTCAAGAAGTAAATAAAAATTGTCATGCTAGAATTCAAAAACTTGCTATGATTGTATTTTGTGATCTAGCTTGATATTGTAAAACTTGTATAAACTTAAAACTTACTATGATTAAATCTTGCTAGTGTGTTGTAAAATTTGGACATCCTTAAATTAGCTAAGATGCAACTTCTCCTTTATGTTGATGACAAAGGGGGAGAAGTAGATTGATAATTTCATCCAATGAATGAAGTATTGAATATTTTATATTTGCATGATGATTTGATGTTTTTAATGACATGTTACTTGGATTTATTGAAATCCAAGGGTCCTATCAATATGGCATATTGATAGGGGGAGTTTGTTTAGACTCCGAAGAGTTAAGGTTAACTCCGTCATCAATTAGTTGTCATCATCAAAAAGGGGGAGATTGTTGAATCTCAGATTTTGATGATGAAACTAATTGAGTATATTTTAGTGATCTAATTGTGTTTTGAGATATGCAGGTCTACTCTCAATCAGGATTAGACAATTGACGCAGCATGAATCGGCGTTACGCTAGAGAAAATTACGTCAGGAGATTGGAAGTCGAGTTGGAGGTCCGATCGATGCGAAATAGTAGGGTATTTATAGACCCCAAATGCCTTCAAAAATAGAGTCAAAAATTTAAATCCCTAAGATTTTGGGGTATTGGCGGTACCACCGCCTATAGCATTACCAAATAGCAGTACCATTACCTAGTCTAGATGGTACCATCACCTGTAGACTAACACTGGATGGTACCACTACCTAGTCCGGACGGTACCACCACCTGACATAGTCTAGAAGGCTAAGCCTTTGGTAGTTCCATGACCTGGTCTAATGGTGCTACCACTTGATCTAACTTTTGGGTCATTGAATGGGCCTCCCAATGGTTCCAAATCAGTTTCAACTTAGGCCTAATGGCCCCTTAATTAATTTAGCATGGTTGCACCTATCACTAACTCAATTAAGACCTAAACTATAATGATCAAGATATAAATGATTATAAGCATGAATCATATGTTGTCTAGCATGTCATTGGTTCATCCGATGCTTCATCCAAACCTTCGGTGCATCATCCTCTCCTTCGACATATTGCCCAATTAGCATGTTGATTTTCCACAACATCCGATCTCCTTAACGAAATGTTTGATCTTTCTGGCCTAATGCCCAAATTCATAGCACGAAGTCCATATGCCGACAAGTCAACCAATCTTTTGATATGATGTTCTCTGACTAAATGTATGATTCTCCTACTTCAATCGATTTACCTTTCCATGATTGAAGTTAGTCATGTGTTACTCAAATACTGATTAGATCATAACTTCATCAATTGATTTCATCATCAAAATATGAGATTCAACAACTTTGGCACAAGAGATTAGGCCATTCAAGTATAAAGTTAATTTCATAAATTACAACTAAGGAACTTGTAAGAGGTATATTTAGAATTAAATTTATCAAAGATCAAGTTTATGATACATGCCAACTAGGTAAACAAATAAAAAGTAGCTTTAAATCTAAAAATCAACTAAGTATCTCTAGACTACTACAATTAATTTATATAGATTTATTTGGACCAATTGACATTACAAGTCTAGGAGATAGTAAATATGCTTTTGTGATTGTTGATGATTATAGTAATATATTTGGACATACTTCTTGGTACATAAAAGTGATTACTTTAAATATTTTTCAAAGATTTAGTTCTTGGTACATAGACCACTATAATTAATTCAATGATATAGTTTCTTCTTTTTACAACAACTTTTTACATCAATTAAAATTATATTAATCAATATTTTAATCATCACATGATGCATACAAGCCAAAGAAATCAAGTTATTTCTATGTCATGAAGGATATGATATCAAGAAAAATCAAGAATGGCATGATTTATTTGATAAATTTTTTTAATAAAGTGAAAGAATTATACATGCATTGTGTGAGATCTTGATTCATATAAGAAAAATCTCAAGTTATAAGTCTGAGAAATTAAGATCATGATTTACAAATATTTTCTTTAGCATCAATTTTTAATTCATAATAAAGGGCATACAACTAATATAAGAGAATCATGATAAAACACATATCAATATCAAAAATCAAGTTATGATTTATTTGAATATATCATCTCATTCGTAAAAGAATCATATAAAAACATGGTTCATGCATAAAAATTCTCAATAAGTCATGAAATCAAAAGAAAATTTATGATTCACTTGAAACGAAAGAACTCATTTAAATCAATTCATCAACTCGAAACACATAATCAAATCATCAAAATCACTTTTGAGACTCATAACATGAATAAAGTTATTATCACTTCATCAACTTTTTAGAGATTCAAAATGACAAATAGATTTTTAATTAAAAACTCATTATCAAATCATCAACAAGTTCAAAATAAAAAGGATTTTATGATTTCCTCTATTCGTAGTGATCATTGTGGTGAATTTAAAAAAATATAATTTTCAAGATTTTTATGATTTAAATAGGTATAACTATAATTTCTCTACTCCAAGAAATTCGTAATAAAATAGGGTTATTGAGAGAAAAAACCAGGAGTTTACAAGAGATGGCAAGAACCATGCTTAGTAAACATAGCCTACCTAAATATTTTTGGACTAAAGCCATTAACACGGCATGCTATGTCATAAATAGGGTTCTTGTAAGACCACTATTATCTAAACATCCCTATGAATTATGGAATAATAAAAGACCTAATATTTTATATTTTAAAGTTTTTAATTATAAATATTTATCGTGAATGAAAAGGATGCCTTAGGAAAATTTGATGCAAAATTTGATGAAGGCATTTTTCTTCGATATTCCTTTATTTCTAAAGCTTATCATGTTTTCAATAAAAGAATTGTAACCATTGATAAATCTATCCATGTTGTTTTTAATGAGTTTTTCAAATTTAAGAAAAATAATTTTGATGTTGATACTTTGAATTTAAATAAAAATTCTCCTCTCCTAAGCAAGTTTGATGTATCTACTTTTAAAGAATCATTATCTAAGGAATAAAAGTATGTAGATGCTCATCTTAAGGAGCTAATCATTGGAAATAGATCAAAAGATGTTTAAACTCGTTATTCTTTTAAAAAATTTTGTATGATATGACCATTTTATCTTAAATTGAACCTAAATGTATTAACGATGCTTTTAAAGATGATTCATGGGTTTTTACAATGTATAAAGAATTAAATCAATTTAAGAGAAACAAGGTTTGGATACTCATTCCTAGACCCAGTGACTATGTTGTAATTGGTACTAAATTGGTCTTTAAGAATAAGCAAGATGAACTTGGTATCATGGTTTGAAACAAGGCTGGATTAGTGGCCAAAGGTTTCAACTAAGAAGAAGATATCAGCTATTAAGAAATCTTCACTCCTATGGCAAGACTTGAGGCCATAAGGGTACTCCTTACCTATGCATGTTGTAATAATTTTAAGTTATTTCAAATGAATGTCAAAAGTATTTTTCTTAATGACTTTATTGCCGAAGAAGTTTATATCGAGCAACTACTAGAATTTAAGAATGTTCTTTTTTCGAACAATATTTTTAAGTTATCTAAAGCTCTCTATGGATTAAAGCAAGCTCCAAGGGCTTGGTATGAGAGGCTTAGTTCTTTCCTTATTTAAAATAATTTCTCAAAAGGTAAGGTTAATGCCATATTATTTATTAAAAAATTTAAAAATAATTTTTTTATTATTTAATTTTTTGTTGATGATATTATTTTTGGTTCTACAAATAAATCTTTGTATGAATTATTTGCCAAAAGTATGAGCCAAGAATTCAAAATGAATTTAATAAATGAATTAATTTTTTTCTTAGGATTGTAAATTAAGTAATTAAGTGATGGAACTTTTATTAGTCAAACTAAGTATACCTTAGATCTATCAAAACGATTTCATATGGATAGTGCTAAGATCGTTAACACACTAATGAGCACTTCTATAAAATTAGATATGGACAATGAAGAAGAATATTTTGATCAAAAAGACTTATAAAAATATGATAGGTAGTTTGCTATATCCTACTGTAACCAAATCTGACATTATATTTAGTGTTAGACTTTGTACTAGATTTGAATATAATCCTAAATAATCTTATTATAAAGTAGTTAAAAGAAATTTTAAATACTTAAAAGGAACTCCTAATCTAGGATTATGGTATCCATAGTCTAAAAATTTTAAATTGATTGCTTTTGCTGATGCTGACTTTACTGAATGTCGAATAGATAGAAAAAACATATCTGGAACATGTTTCTTGGTCTTCCAAGAAATAAAATTTTGTTGCATTATCTCTAGTTGAGATTGAATATGTAGCGGCAGGTGCATGTTGTGTATAAGTTATTTAGGTAAAAAATGCTTTAGAAGACTATGGACTTTACTTGAAAAACATTCCCATAAAATGTGATAATACAAGTGCTATTTGTTTAACAAAGAATTTTATTCAACACTCTAGGACTAAGCACATTGATATTAGATATCATTTTATTTGGGATCATATTAATAATCATAATATATCTTTAGATTTTATTGACATAAAATATCAATTAACAAATATTTTTACTAAGTCACTGAATGAGGAATAATTCGATTTTATTAGAAGAGAATTAGAAATATTAAATCTTCTAAATGCATGAACTCTTCTTATATATTTTAGATCATTATCTTGATTTCTTCGTTTTCATAACTTATGGTTTCTTTCAAATCAAGATCATTTCCTATGATTCTTCCTTTTGCTATTTACTAAAAAGAAGATTTTTTTTTTCAAACGAATCATGATCCTTCTCTTGATTTCTCAATATTCTTGACTTGAGTTTCTTTTGAATCAAGATAGTTTACTATGATTCTTTCTTTTCACTATTTACAAAAGAAGAGATTTGTCAAAATGAATTGTGATTTTTCATATTGATCTTTTATGATCTTTGATATCTTGATTGGAACATTGATGTAAATTTTGCACCATTGTATCTTTCTCTTCTTTTCTTTTTAATGACACCAAAGGGGGAGAAAGATAATTGCTAGCTTACACATCTTAAGAAACAAAAAATTGCTATTTTATACATCTCAAGAGAAGTAAAAATTCATAACTTGCGCATTACAAAGACTTGCTATCTTGCACATCTCAAAAGAAACAAAACTTATTAGCTTGCGCATCTTAAGAAGTAAAACTTAATAGCCTTTATACTTCAAAGAGAAGTAAAACTTACTAAGCTTGCATGTTTTAATAACTTGCTAGTTACACTTTTGTCTTTTTTGTTAATGACAAAGGGGGAGAAATAATGATGATTTAATGTTTTGGTATCATATATGTTATACTCAAAATCTTAATTATTTGAAATTTTTATGTTTTGAAATTATGCATGTACCTTAATGATTTGAAATTATGTTTATAATGATAATCTATATAATGATATGGATATGATGTAAGTAATAATTACCTTAATATGATGTGTTGCATATATTCATGATTAAAATTATTTTGACTTAAATTCTAAGGTTATCAGTTTTTGAATTCAAGTTTATTTCGATATGACATATAGAT
This sequence comes from Musa beccarii, assembly GCA_024322285.1. Lineage (NCBI taxonomy): Eukaryota > Viridiplantae > Streptophyta > Magnoliopsida > Zingiberales > Musaceae > Musa > Musa beccarii. Next base: position 34,758,068 of record CM044396.1, on the reverse strand, counting down.
AGGGGGAGTTTAGTTAAAACTTCATTATCAATTAGTTATCATCATCAAAAAGGGAGAGATTGTTGAATATTGAATTTTGATGATTAAATTAATTGATGAAGTTATAATCTAATCTGTATTTGAGAAAAGTGATGTAGGACTATCTTCAATCATAAAAAAGATAAACTAATTGAAGCAGGAGAATTGGATATTAGGCCGAAATCATAGATCGGACATCGTGCTGGAAGAATCAGACATTGTGTCAAGATCGGATATTGCGAGAATCAATATGCTGATAGATCGAGTAATATACTTAAGGAGTTAGCTTTTAGTATAATGCTAATTCAATTAGAGTATGATCTTGGCTTAGTTCCCTCCCCAATTCAGCTTCTTTGGCAAGCTCACCATCTTTCTTGGCAAGCTCCGCTCCCAACTTCCGAACCTCCTAAGCGAACTTCCAAAAACCCTTCGTGGTAAGCTCCTACTGGGTGTTCGGCCGTATTGCCCGAACTAGCAATAGCACTCCCACGAATCTTTTTTGATTTCCGTTTTTGAACACTCGAACTCCCAACGATTCATCACACTTGTCTTCGGATTCTTTGTTTAAACTCTATTGTAATCTTCATCCCTATCGTAGTCACTCCTGCACAAACAAACACCAAAAACTCTACTTTGATCTAGATAGTTATTACAACGCGAATTGACATTCGTTAGTAAAAGCCGGTGGCCTCAACAAATCATTGGTCGGTAACCGTAGTCGTGATCCTTCGAACTACATCGCCCTCTCTAGCGGCTTGTTGCCCTAATCGACTACACTTTACTCACTTGACTCACTTTCCTCGATATCCATGGCGCAACTCCGATTTTAGAATCTTCATATTTTTGTAGCCCGATGCCCGACGTCCGAAGCCTCCTACCGAGTAATCGAAGTGGAACCTCCGGCTCAACATTCTTGTATCTTTGGCGTGATCACCTCATCATGTGCCAAACGTCATTTCCTCCATGAAGGACCCTGATAAGTTCCAAGTCAACTATCTAATCCTTTGATCGATAGTAGACCTAATTTTTAGCATAACATAAATTTTAAACGCAAGATTTAAACAACAAATCACAATCAATTAGTTTCATCATCAAAATCTAAAATCGTGATTCAACAATCTCCCTTTTCTACTATTGATGACAACTAATTGATGACTCAGAAATAAAAATCTGATTAACTATAACTCACTCGAGGAGGGGTGAGTTTAACACAAACTCCCCTATCAATATGCCATTGATAGAACCCTTGAGATTATCCTTAAATCCAAGTAACATGTATCATTCATGTAGTGAAAATATAAATCCATCATGCAAATATATAAAATATTCAAGCATCATTACATTGCATGAAGTCATCAATCTACTTCTCTTCCTATGTCATCAACAAAATTTTTTTTTTTTTTTTTTTTTTTTTTCTTCTTTTAATAGGAGAAGTAACATTATAGCTAGTTTAAAAGATATGCAGATTTTTACAACAAACTAGCTTGCACTTTTTGTACAAGATATGCAGATTTTTACAACATCATACAACATTAAGTTATACCATTCAATCATAGCAAGTTTCAAATATGGGCAATGATGGTAATTTTCACAAAGCATTGCTTGTTGAGATGTGCAAGTTGCACTTTCTTTGCTTCCTTTGCATGTTCTAGCTAGCAAAATTTTTCTTTGCAATACATAAGCTAGCAATAATTCTTCTCCCCTTTGTTTTGTCAAAATTTAGTGGAGTACAAATAGTCAATGCTTTGATCATGACAAAATAACAAATTTACAATATAAATTTTTAGCATATTAAGTCATGAATTCAAGGAGTCAAAAATCAAGATATGAGATAAAAGATGATAAGCAAGCAATCAATAATGATAAGCAAGCTAACATACTTTCGGTGAACTCGCAACTTAGCTTCCTTTCAATTCTTCTCTTTTGTAACTAAGTTTCACCTTTGCAAGCTATCAACTTTAGCTCACAAAATGAGCTAGCAATTATGTATGATCACTTTAAACATATATGCTAACTTTTCATTTAAACATACAAACATAAAGGCATGTAACATTTCAAATTTTTAAAGTTTTACATTTTGCTTCTTTTGATATAGTCAAGATAGTAATATTTGCATCCTTTGAAATAACAATCCTTCTTCTTCTTGTGAAATTGCAAGGTAGCAATTTTTGACTCCCCTTTTCTCTTTGTCAAAAAATGAAGGAGAACTAAATGGCTAAAAATTTCAATCATTATATTCAAAAATTTTTCATATCAATTAAAAGTTTGCATCAATAAAATGATATACATCAATTGTTCAATCATTACATGATGCAAATAAGATAACAATGCAAAGAAATCATGTCATGACGGATATCAATATATAAATTCAACAAGGATCACAACCAAAAGATATCACTCATGATTCATAATTTTCTTTTCTTAGCAAGATCAAAATTCATATTTATCAATTTTTAAATTCAAGATAAATATTATACAACCAAGAATCATGATATATAAAAAGCATATCAATATCAAGGATCAAATCATGATTACAAGTACTAACATATTTTCTTTTCATTCACTTTCAAGCCATGATAAAAGATATGCAACCTAGAATCATGATGCATAAGAACATAGCATTCTCATAGATCAAGTCATGATTCAATGATTCTTCATCATAAAGCAAATCAAATATTCAATTTACCACACAAGGCAAAGAAATCATATCACTTCTAGGATCATGAAATATATGACATCAAGGCTCATGATCCATTTGAAAAATATAGCACAAAGAGTAACTAGATTCATGTATAAGAATTCTAAGTATCAAATATCAAAATATCAAGACTTAGATTATGACAAAGCTCATTCAAGTTCGAATCATCAAAATCATTACCATAGTTTGTGAGATTCACAAATGATATAAACTTGAATTATTTTTCTCTTTAGTAAATGATAAAAAGAAGTAATTATTTTCGAGATTCAAAATGCTAGCCATCATGACAAGTGATACATCAAAAGTCTACATCATTATTTCAATCAACAAGTCATGAAGCATACAAAGTAGTATTGAAACATGAGAGAAAAGTTCAAATTATCAAATCATAATGATAATCAATTGAATTCATCATAAGAAATCACTTCTATAATTTATGAGATTCTTAAGATATCATGAAATCATTAATCTCGCTTAAGCAAGATAGTAAATATAATTTCTTTATGTTTCATATAAGTAACCATGTCTTTTGCCTTTATATGCCAAATCAAAATATTCAAAAAGGAATGGAAGACAAACTTCATTATAAAATTGTCAAAACAACACATTGTTTCAAGACATAAGATTTAACTTATCATGATAATGTGTTTCATTTTGTTTCAAACAAGTGTACTTATATTTCAAAAGATGAGTATCAAATTTAAGACCAAAACATGAGTTTGTCATCAAGATATGATATCACAAAGTCATTAAGCATGATAACAAACTTTTAGTATTTTTATTTCAATGATGATTTCATAATGTATGTTCAAATATTTATATGGAAGCCATCATTGTATAAATTTGAAATACAAGTTGTCATTTAGCCCATTAAGATCAAAAGCATTACACGTAAAGCATCATGATAGTGTAATTTCTCATTTTTTATGTGTTCCATTTCAAGTGATTTGATCGTTCATATGAGTATACTCATGTTTTTCATATAGGTCCAAAGAGCATGTTTCAAGAGAAATCATTAAGACCAAAAATCATGAGGCACATTTTTAAAATATTCATCATGTTTATTTTTATGAGATTCACAAGACTCATAACATGAATTCATTCATCTCAATAGAATGAGAAAAACATTTTCATTTTAAGCAATTTGATGTGAGCATATTCAAAATTTTTATGAAAACATGTATCAAAATAAAACACAAGCTTAGTCATAAAATCGGGTCAAGACCAAATATGTAAAAATGATAGCACACTTTCAATTTTATGTTAAAAGGCCATGTTCAAATTTTTTATTTTCCAAAATCATGCATCTATTTATAAATTTGAAAAATATGTTTCATCATCACAATATGACACTTTATTACTTCAAAAGCTCATGCATGATATAAAATCATCAAGCATCATATTTGGAGACAATGTAAACCATCAAGATACACATGCATGGATTAATCTAAGCATTATCACAAATCTTACATCATTCATATTTTTACTTTTCAAAACTACTTATAAAGAAAAGCATAGTATAATTTCGAATTTTTTTTTTGATTTCTAAAAACACAAGAAAAGCATAAAAATTCCTACTAACTAAGATAAGCATTCATGGAAATCATCATGTAATTTCAAAATAATTCAAGGAAGTTGAGTTACTTACCTCATTGTTTTGTTTTTGAATTTAGCCCATTAAAGCATAGTTTGCTTCTTCTTTCTTTGATTCTTCTTTCCAAGCCTTCTTCTTCTTCTTTGGCCTCTTTCTTCGTAAAGTCAAGTTCATTTGTGTTTTTAATTAATTTTTGTTTAATGAACTTGTTAACATTCATTGTTATGTGTTCAATGTCCTCATTGTCCTCATCACTTGAGTCATTACTCAAGTGGCATTTCATAGTTCGGAGTTCAAAACCTTCTTGTTCTTTATGCACGGCATGCACTTGAAGGTTGTTCATGTGCTCATCATGTTTATCATATTCATCATGTTCCATTTCATAGGTCTTTAAGGACCCAATGAGTTCATCAATAGAATAATTATTTAGATCCTTTGATTCTTGAATCGGCTTTATTTTAGGATCCCACCATTTTGAAAGGGATCTTAAGATCTTGTTAGTGAGTTCAAAATCCTAAAAATCTTTTACAAGACTTTTCAAGCTATTGACTACATCCGTGAAGCTCATGTACATGTCGGCTTTTAAACGATAGATTAAATCTTTGTCATTTGGAAGAGCTCAAAATCATGCAACAAGAGGTTTACTTTCAAGTCTTTAACTCTACTAGTTCCCTCATGACGTGATTTCAAGTGTTTGCCATATATCAAAAGCCATTTCATCAAAGAAATTTGAACAATTGAACTCATTTTTGTTCAAAGCACAAAATAAGGCATTCATAGCCTTTGCATTCAAAGAAAAATTATTTTCTCTCTAAGTCCGACCATCTTAGGGCTTGTTTTAATCCATAGAGAGCCTTAGTTAGTTTAGAGGGAAGTTGAAAGTCATTTTCAATGATGTTCCACAAATCCAAATCCATTGAAAGCATGAAAACTCTCATTCGAAACAATTTTCTAATAAGTATAGTCCGATCCGTTAAATAGAACGGTGGTTTCTTCAATCGAAAAGCCCTCTTGAAACCATTTAGAGCCATTTCTCACGGTGTAAATCCTTGAAAGAGAAAGAACGGTCATTAGGCTCGAATAAGATACCAATTGTTAGGGCATCGATAATCCAAGAATCACTAAGAGGGGGTGAATTAGTGCAGCGATAAAAAATAGATTTTTTTTGAGCGATTTAAAACAAGCTTCTTTGAAACTCTCGCATTCGATTTAGGAAGAAGATGCAACGTTTCATTTGAAATCAATTTTCAAAACTAAGATCATCGTTCTAACTTTAAAGCATGCGAATAGACTCTTCTATAAAGATAAAACCCGAAAAGGAAGTGGAGCAAGTAAAGTAAAGGCTTGCAGCAAAGTAAAACAGAAATTTAAACACTCACACAATCAAGACGCTAGCGATGTATAGTGGTTCGGTCAAAGTGACCTACATCCACTTCCCCAAAATATTTGCCTTCTCCGATGAGGCTCCTTCTTCCACTATCAAATCCTTTGGAGTAGGAAATTATGGTTAAGGATCAAATACCCATGATCACTCTTATAACCCTTTACAAGTGGTTCACACTTTACAAGATTTCACAAGAAGAATGAGGTGAACACTTAAGCAAATGAAGAACAAGACTTTCCCAAGACTTATTTTCAAAATCTAACTCTCTAAGGGTTATTCTTTCATTTTTGAGAAAGAAGGGGTATTTATAAACCTCAAAGTGATTCAAATTTGGAGCCTAAACTTGGAGCCAAAATTTGAATCTCTTTAATTTTTTCGCCAAGCATCTATCGGAAAAATACTTTCATTACTTAGTTCATCAATATTAATGGTGTAGACATTATTTTGTTTTAAAGCAATCATGGATATGTTATTGTTTGGTTTTTCAATGATGCAAACATTAGATTCAAATCTAACAACATAACCTTTATCGCATAATTGACTAATGCTTAAAAGATTATGTTTTAATCCATCAACTACCAACACATCATCTATTAAAAAACTTGATTTGTTACCTATGGTCCCCTTGCTAATAATTTTACCCTTGTTGTTGTCTCCGAAAGTGACATACCCTTCTTCTTTGCTAGTGAGCATAGAGAATTGAGATAGATCTCCGGTCATGTGCCTTGAGCATCCACTATCAAGATACATGCACCTAGCTTGTGATGGTGATTGCATAAAAGAAAATGGTTTTAGGTACCCATTTGATTTTGGGCCAAAAACTTTGCCCAAACTCATCCTAATCAAGGCCCTTTTAGGAACCACTATCAATTTGTTATCTAATCCTAACCCAAAATATGTGCTAACTTACATTTCAAATGAATTTTAAAGATGTTTCCTAAAGGTGGTTACAAAGTCCACATGACAATCCCACATCTATTCACGACGTGACCCTTATTTGCAAGAATCATAACTAACTCTTGCTACGGACTTAAACTTGTTTAGGGTCTCTTTGAAGCAAGTACTCAAAACCTATTTACACTTTGAGCATGGGACAGAGGGAAGCATGCTCAAGACTTCAAATTTATTTAGCGATGATCTTTAATAAATTCCTTTTGTAGCTTCTTAATTCATGGCAAGCTCCGATCTTTCTTAAATCTTCATTAAGTAAGCTTACCTCTTCTCCCAAAGCCATTAGAGCTTGGCCTCCTCTTTGTTGCTTGTTTCTTCAACCTCGGCTTGAACTTTCAAAAGCCTTCAATACTCCTTCTACTTCTTTGTTGCTTCTTCTTGGCTTGGGGCATTCATATTTGAAGTGCGCTCCACTCGTAGCGAAATGACTTGGACTTCAAGTTTAACACTTTTTAAATTTGTTCTCTTATAAATTTTTAAATTTTCGATTCATCACATGTCATTGTCTATCCTCATCACTTGATGTTCCTTTCAAGTGGTCTTCTTGTGTTCTTAGTGCTATCATATCCTTCCTATTCTTTGAAAGGGGGTCTCGAGCTCTTCATAAGTATGTCACTCCTTTCACAAACAAACACCAAAAGTTCTTCAAGAGGAAAAGTTTTCAGATCCTTGGCCTCTTAAATCTAACCTTTGATCCCAACTCTTTGGAAGGGATCTTAAAATTTTAGTTGCAAGTTCAAAATTAGAAAAACCTTTACCAAGAGCTTTGAGTCCATTGATGACATCTGTGAAGTGGATGTACATGTCTCCGATGGACTCACTTGGTTTTATTCGGAAAAGTTCATAAGAATACACAAGAATGTTGATTTTGGACTCTTTCACTCAACTAGTGCCTTCATGAGTGATCTCAAGAATACACCAAATATCAAAAGCCGATTCATAAATTAAAATGCGATTGAATTCATTTTTGCCGAGAGCACAAAATAAGGCATTCATAGCCTTTGCGTTTAAAGCAAGTCTTCTTCTCTGATTCTTCCATTCGCTCGTCGGAAGAGAAGATTTTTGAAATCTATTTTCGATGATGCTCCAAAGCTCAAAATCCATGAAAATAAGAAAGATCTCATGCGAGTCTTCCAATACATGTAATCGACCTATTGAACATCGTGGACATGTAATGGAATGACCCTCAATCTTGGGAATATCCATCTCTATTGGGTTTTAAACCAAATGATCACCATGCTCTAATACCAATTGTTAGGATCGAGAGGCCTCCAGAGGGGGGGTGATCAACTTAAGTCTCAATCAAATCGATTTTGTAAATAGCTAGTTCGTATAGTAGATTCGCATAACTCAAAAGTTGCGTGAGTTAAACAACAAAAATCGAATGATTTACAATCAATTAGTTTAAACATCATTCAAAATCCACGATGATAGTAGTTCAACAAGTGACCTACATCCACTTTCGAAGCCTTCTCCGATGAAGCTCCCAACTTCCACTAGCAAATCTTTTTGAAGGGGAAAGACCAAATACCTCTCTTACAACACTTTTACAAGAAGTTCACACTCTTACAGATTTTTCAAAGAGAAAGAAGGAGGTGAACACTAGCTATCGAAAATAATACTTTGCCAAACCTTTTTGCTTAATTTCTAACTCTCAAAAGGGTGCTCTTTCTGTTGAGAAAGGAGGAGTATTTATAGACCCAAAGAGGATTCAAATTTGGGCTCCAAATTTGAATTCTTTTCGGGCTTCCCGATGCTCGCGGTGCTTAACCAAACCTTTTGCATGGGCTCGCCATGCATTTGTATGGTCTGGAGAGGCTTACTTGTCTTATAGTTTATGTGCTTCATCTGTCTTTGGCTTTATCGCTTGTTGTTTTGTCTGGTTTAATAATACCGCTTATCCTAGTGAGTTTTACGGACCTACCGGGCCAGAAGCTTCTCAAGCTCAAGCATTTACCTTTCTAGTCAGAGACCAACGTCTTGGAGCTAACGTGGGATCCGCTCAAGGACCTACTGGTTTAGGTAAATATCTAATGCGTTCCCCGACTGGAGAGATTATTTTTGGAGGAGAAACTATGCGTTTTTGGGATCTTCGTGCTCCCTGGTTAGAACCTCTAAGGGGTCCCAATGGTTTGGACTTGAGTAGGCTGAAAAAAGACATACAACCTTGGCAAGAACGACGTTCGGCAGAATATATGACTCATGCTCCTTTAGGTTCTTTAAATTCCGTGGGCGGCGTAGCTACCGAGATCCACCACCTGTCAGTGGCGGTGCCATTGCCTATCAGTTATCAGACTGACACTGCACTGGGCGATTCCACCGCCCAAGGCAGCGGTGCCATCGCCCACCCTCTCGGGTGCTGGGCAGTGCCACCGCCCATTGCTTGGCTTCTAGGCGATGCCACCACCCAGCATGTTCCAGCACACTAGTTTGGGCCGAAAACTCGGCCCAAACCGGTCCAAAACAAGGCCCATTGGGCCCCTACTTGGGTTAAAGGATTAACACCTAATCCTAACTCAAATTACATGCTAACTACAAAATTAAAACATAATTCTAAGTGATTTAAACTGATATTTTTCAAGTCTTCTTTCGGTGAGCTATCATGGCAAAATTCTAGTGGACTTCCGACACTCCTATGGATTTCTTCTGGAAGACTCCCAGCAAGCTCTCAGATTCTGTGGCAAGCTCAACGAGTCTTCGGCAAGCTTCCAAACCTTCTCGGTGATCTCCGTGAACCTCCGACGATCTTTCTGGTGAACTTTTGAAACGTTCGACATGTCTTCAATTCTATCTCGGTTAGTTCTGGCAACACTTCTGATGATCCTTCGGATTTCCGGTGAACTCTCGAACTCCCAACAAACTTGACCTCGACAAATCACTTTATATTTTCATCCTCTCATAGTTAATCCTACACACTCATCTCGACAATATGGATTATAACAAATAATTCACCAATTGACTTCATTATCAAAATCTGAGATTCAACACTCTCAAGTGATTACAATAGTGTTTTCCCATATTATGTTCTCAGTGCTTCTGTATACTAACCAAGGATAAGAGGGGTATTTATAAGATCTAAATGAATTCAAACTTGGAGCCAAAACTAGTCTCATCCCGGGTCTTTCGAGTACTAGCGGTACCATCGCCGAGTCTGTTTGACACTTGGTGGTACTAATGCCTAGTCTGGCAGTACCAATGCCCAGTCTTGATGAATCTCAGATTTTGATGATGAAACTAATTGATTGTGATTTATTGTTTAACTGCGTTTTGAGTTACGCAGGTCTACTATCGATCAGGATTAGACAGTTGACGCTGGAGGAATTGACGTTGTGCCGGAGGTGATCACGTCAGGGTATTGGATATCGAGCTGGAGGTTCGATCGACAATCGGCAGAAGGCTTCGTACGTCGGGCATCGGGCTAAGATGCATGTTGCGCCAAGGATATCGGGGTTGCGGAGGTCATCCGTCGATTGGGCAACGGACCGTAAAAGAGGACGATGTGCCGAAGGATCGGACGAAGCACCGACCAATGACGTGCCGGGCAACTGAATGTCAATTCGTGTTGTAATAACTATCTAGATTGAAGTAGAGTGTTTATTTATTTGTGTGCAGGAATAACTACGATGAAGATAAAGACGTAAAGTGAAACAAAGTGCCAGAAGCCAAGTAGGATGGATCATTGGGAGTTCGAGAGTTCGATGGAAGTCTGAAGATTCATTGGGAGTAGTTGCCGAAACTGACCGAGAACGAGTAGGGAGCTTGCCGAAGGGTTTTCGGAAGTTCGCGGGAAGGTTCGTCGGAAGTTCACGGAGCTTGCCAAGAAAGATCGGAGCTTACCAATGAAGCTTGTTGGAACTCGCCAAGATCATCGTGAAGTCCGGGAGCTTGCCGGGAGTCCACAGAATGGTTTCCGAGGGTTCGTTGGAAGACCGTCGGAAGTTCGCCGAAAGCTCACCGAAAGAAGTCTTGTCTTATGGACTTTGAAATAGCATAAAAAATATCTTTAAAATTTGTAGTTATCACATAATTTGGTTTAGGATTATGTGTTAATCCTATAAACCAAATTTGAGCCAATTCGGACTTCGTTTGGACCGGTTTCGGTCGAGTTTTCAGCCGAAACCACTGTGCTGAAAAAAATGACATGGGCGGTGGCACCACCCAGAGGCTGAGACCTAGGTGGTGGAACCGCCCTAGGTAGGCGGTAGCACCGCCTAGCACCTACTGTGTCAGTCTGCCAGACTGACAAGCGGTAGAACCGCCTCTGACAGGCGGTAGCACCGCCCGACACCGGGAAACTCAAAAAAATTCAAATTTGGAGCCCAAATTTGAATCACTTTGAGGCCTATAAATACCCCTCATATTCTTGGATGAAGGGTGTCTAGAACTGAAAAAAAAAAGAAGGGGGAAACTCTCTTGAAAGTGAGTCAAATCTTCCCTCTAAATCTTAAAAGTGTTCTAGTCCAAGAGAGGGGTAAGAGTGCTTTATAAGGGTTATCTCCTAAGCCCGTCAAAAGGAGAGGTGCTATGAGGGAGTTCATCCTCGCCCGTTGGAAGGAGGATAGCTAGTGGAAAGCCAGTGGCCTCAAGCAAGAGGAATCGGGAGTGGACGTAGGTCGGATGACCGAACTAATATAAAAATCTGGTTTGCATTTACGTTCTTGCTATTTACTTTGCTGCAAACCCTTTCTACTTACTGCCTTATTTACTCAACTTTAGCTTCATCTTATTACGTATACTTTAAAGTTAAAACGTAATCTTTCCGGGTTCAAACGAAATGTTGCATTCATTCGTACGAAGTTTCTGAACTTGTTTTAATCACTGAAAATTTCTCGTTCCTTACCGCTGCACTAATTCACCCCCCCCCCCTCTTAGTGTCGCTCAATCCCTAACAATTGGTATCAGAGCCACGTTCTTTCTCTTTCGGATTTACACCCGTGAGAAATGGCTCTAAATGGTTTTCAAGAGGGCTTTTCGATTTTTCGTCTACCGTTCTTTAACGGATCGGACTACACTTATTGAAAAACTCGAATGAGAGTTTTCATACTTTCAATGGACTTAGATTTGTGGAATATTATTAAAAATGGTTTTCAACTTCCCTCTAAATCGACAAACGAATGGTCGGACTTAGAGAAAAAATCTTTTTCCTTGAACGCAAAGGCTATGAATGCCTTATTTTGCGCTTTAGAAAAGAACGAGTTCAATCGGATTTCAATGTGCGAAACGGCTTTCGATATTTGGCGAACACTTGAAATCACGCACGAGGGAACTAGTAGAGTTAAAGACTCGAAAGTAAACCTCTTATTGCATGATTTTGAGCTCTTCTGAATGACACCAAGCGAAACTATCGACGATATGTACACCCGCTTCACGGATGTCATCAATAGCTTGAAAAGTCTTGGTAAATCTTTTTTGGATTTTGAACTCGTAAGCAAGATCTTAAGATCCCTTCCAAAAAGGTGAGATCCTAAAGTAACCACAATACAAGAAGCTAGAAATCTAAATGACCTTCCGATTAAAGAACTAATTGGCTCACTAATGACATATGAAATGAGCCTCCAAGAACATCTTGAACATGATGAACATATGAACCACCTTCTAAAGAACAAGAAGGTTTTGGAACTCCGAACTATGAAATGCCACTTGAGTGATGACTCAAGTGATGAGGACAATGAAGAGGACATTGAACTTTTAATAAATCTTAATAAGTTCATTAAACAAAAATCTAAAATGAACAATAAACTTGAACGGAGGATGAGGCCAAAGAAGAAGAAGAAGACTTGCAAAGAAGAATTAAGTAAAGAAGAGGAAAAATGAGCTTTGATAGTTTTCGACAATGAGGTAAGAAACTCACCCAAGTTGTTCTTACCTTACTTTGAAATTACATGATCCTTTCATGAGTTGCTTGAAATAGTTGGTAGGATTTTTTTTTATACTTTTTCCTTCCTAGTATTTTTAAAAAGTAAAAATTATGAATGATATTTGCATGATTTGTGATATTGCCTAGAATTAATCCATGCATGTGTATCTTGATATTTCATTTCTAAACATGATGCTTGATGATTTTGTAACATGCATTAGTTTTTGAAGTAATGTTGATTTGACTCTATGTTGTGGATTAACGTATTCTTGGTCTAATTGTTTTCATGACAAATTAAGATGACATTTTGAGATGATGAAATTTCATGTATACTTTCCATATCGGTTTTCAATCTTAAACATGATACATATCTATGTATGAATTTCTTGAAAATCTTTTGATGATAGATGTATGTATCTTGATTATAATTTGAAAACTTCCATCTTGGCTTAGTGGGTTTTAATCCTTTTAATGATGAAATTTTTATTGATACATGTCTTCATGAAATCAATTAAAAAGACCCAACCTACAAATTTTCAAAATGAAAGAAATATGGCCTTGATGTTGCCTTGTGTTATATTTGGACTTAATGAGTTTCATGACGAAAGTTATTTTTCAGATTTTTAAAATGATGTATGATTTTAACAAAAGTTTGAGCATTGATCATCTTGTTATAACAAATGAAAGAAAGAAGTGAAATGATTTTAATGATGAATTCATATGATGATGCTCTCATGTTTAAATATGATGCATGACATTGATCATTCTTATGAAAGATCAAATCACATAAATTGAAAGTCTTAAAAATAAGAAAATGCACTATCATAATGTTTTATTTTTGATGTGTTTGGTCTTAACGGTCTTTATGACGAAACTTACGTCTTGCTTTGAAAAGTTGATACATGCTCACATGTAATCAATTTATGTTGCTCTTATTAAAATTTTCGAATGAAAGATTTTGATGCATTTGATCTTAATGGGTTTAATGACAAACTTATATTTTGAATTTATATAATGATAGGTTCCATATAAATATTTGAACATACATTATAAAATCATCATTGAAATGAAAATATTAAAAGTTTGTTATTATGCTTAATGACTTTGTGATATCATATTTTGATGACAAACTTATGTTTTGGTCTTAAATTTGATAATCATCATTTGAAACATGAGCACACTTGTTTGAAACAAAATGAAACATATTATCATGATAAATTGAATCTCATAATGTGTTATATTTTTATCTTGATGAATTTTATGATGAAGTTTGTCTTTCAATGTTGAATGTTGATATTTCTATTTTATTTGATATCAAAAAACAAAGGCATGCTCATATAAAATAAATCATACAATGGAAATGCATGTTTCTTGAAATCTTTCAATTTTTCAAATAAAAGACAAGTGATAAATTCATTTATGATATTTTGTAAATCACTTGACTTATGAATGAGATTTTGATGATACGGTAATGACTTTAATCATGTTATGAATGTTAAAAATGATAATTTGATTAGGAGTTTCGAATTGACAAAATGAGTTTGAATAATTTTATGACTCCTCTCTTGATCACTTGAAATCATAACTTTGAATTCTTGACTTGAGATATTTTTGTGAATCAAAATATTTTCCTCTATGATTGCTTCTTTTTATCATTTACCAAAGAGGAGAACAATTCAAGTTTATGTCATTTGTGAATCTCATAAACTATGTTAATGATTTTGATGATTCGAACTTGAATGAGCTTTATCACAATCAAACTCTTGATATCTTAATATTTGATACTTGGAATTTCTTATGCATGAATCAAGTTTCTCTTTGTACTATATCTTTTTAAATGAATCAGGAGTCTTATTATCATATATTTCATAATATAGAAATGACAAAAATTCTTTGGCTTGTATGTCTTATGTGGCAATTGAAAAATAGATAATTGAAAAGAAATTTGCCTTATGATAAATCAATGAATCATGACTTGATCTATGAGAATGATATGTTTTTATGCATCATGATTCAAGATAGTATACCCTTTATCATGAATTGATATTTGCCATGTAAGCCTTATACGATTCAAAATTGATGTAAAAGAATTGTGCTTAATGATTGAATCATTAATTTATTCTTTTATCATGGCTTAAAAATGAATAAAAAGAAAATATGTTAGAACTTGTAATCATGATTTGATCCTTGATATTGATATACTTTTATATATCATGATTCTTAGTTATATGACATTTATCTTAAATTAAAAATTAATAAATATGAATTTTGATCTTGCTAAAAAGAAAGTTATGAATCATGAATGATATCTTTTGGTTTTGATCTTTGTTGAATTATATATTGATATCCTTCATGACATGATTTCTTTGCATTGTTATCTTATTTGCATCATGTGATGATTGAACAATTGATGTATATTTTTATTGATGCAAATTTATAATTGATATAAAAAATGACTTGTATAATGATTAAAATTTTTAGCCATTTAGTCCTCCCTTCTTTTTAACAAAGACAAAGGGGGAGAAAAATTGCTACCTTGCAAATTCACAAGAAGTTAAGGATTGCTATCTCAAAGGATGCAAATATTGCTATTTTGACTATCTTAAAAGAAGCAAAATGTAAAACTTCAAAAATTTGAAATGTTACACTTGCCATGCCTTTATGTTTGTATGTTTTAATGAAAAGTTAGCATATATATTTAAAGTGATTATATATAATTGCTAGCTCATTGCAAACAAAAAGTTGATAGCATACAAAGGTGAAACTTAGTTACAAAAGAGAAGAATTGAAAGGAAGCTAACTTGCGTGTCGCAAAGCATGTTAGCTTGCTTATCATTATTGTTTGCTTGCTTATCATCTTTTTCTCTCATATCACGATTTTTGCCTCCCTTGAATTCATGACTTAATATGCTGAAAATTCATGTTGTAAATTTGCTATTTTGTCATGATCAAAGCATTGACTATTTGTACTTCATTTTTTTGATAAAAACAAAGGGGGAGAAGATTAATTGCTAGCTTATGTATCGCAAAGAAAAATTTTGCTATCTAGAACATGCAAAGGAAGCAAAGAAAGTACAACTTGCACATCTCAAGAAGCAAGTGAAAAAATTACCATCATTGCCCATCCTTAAAAATTTGTTATGATTGAATGGTATGATTGGATGTTGTATTGCAAAGCTATGCTTAAATGTTGTATGATGTATATCTAGATTAATAGCTAGTATGATTGTAATATTTGCATATCTTTGAAAACTAGCTATGATGCAACTTCTCCTTTTTGTTGATGATATAGGGGGAGAAGTAGATTGATGATTTCATGCATTGATTGGCATATTTATATATTTGCATGATGGTTTGATTTATTCTCTTAATTGTGATGAATGTTGCTTGGATTTGGGATAATCCAAGTGTTCTATCAATGGCATATTGATAGGGGGAGTTTGGTTAAACGTCGGGGAGTTTAGTTAAACTCCGGAGAGTTATGGTTAACTCCGTTAGTCCAATTAGTTGTCATCATCAAAAAGGGGGAGATTGTTGAATCTCGGATTTTGATGATGAAACTAATTGATTGTGATTTTTTGTTTAACTGCGTTTTGAGTTATGCAGGTCTACTATCGATCAGGATTAGACAGTTGACGCTGGAGGAATTGACGTTGTGCCGGAGGTGATCACGTTAGGATATTGGATGTCGAGCCGGAGGTTCAGTCAACAATCGGCAGAAGGCTTCATACGTCGGGCATCGGGCCAAGATGCATATTGCACCAAGGATATCGGGGTTGCAGAGGTCATCCGTCGATTGGGCAACGGACCGCAAAAGAGGACGATGTGCCGAAGGATCAGACGAAGCGCCGACCAATGACGTGCCGGGCAACTGAATGTTACTTCATGTTGTAATAACTGTCTAGATCGAAGTAGAGTGTTTATTTATTTGTGTGCAGGAATAACTACGATGAAGATAAAGACATAAAATAAAACAAAGTGCTAGAAGACAAGTGGGATGGATCATTGGGAGTTCAAGAGTTTGATGGAAGTCTGAAGATTCATTGGGAGTAGTTGCAGGAACCGACCGAGAACGAGTAGGGAGCTTGCCGAAGGATTTTCAAAAGTTCGTCGGAAGGTTCGTCGGAAGTTCACGGAGCTTGCCAAGAAAGATCGGAGCTTGCCAATGAAGCTCGTTGGAACTCGCCAAGATCATCGTGAAGTCCGGAGCTTGCCGGGAGTCCACAGAATGGTTTCCGAGGGTTCATTGAAGATCACGGAAAGTTCGCCAAAAGCTCACCGAAAGAAGTCTTGTCTTATGGACTTTGAAATAGCTTAAAAATATCTTTAAAATTTATATTAGCACATAATTTAGTTTAGGATTATGTGTTAATCCTATAAACAAATTTGAGCCAATTCGACTTCATTTGGACCAATTTCGATCGAGTTTTCTACCAAACCATCGTGGTGAAAAAATGACTGGGTGGTGGCACACGCTTCAGGCTGGCGGTGCCACCGCCCAGAGGCCGAGACTTGGGTAGTGGAACTGTCCCAGGTAGGCGGTAGCACCACCCAGCACCTGCTGTGTCAGTCTGCCAGACTGACAAGCGGTAGAACCACCTCTGACAGGTGGTAGCACGCCTCGACACCGGGAAACTCAAAAAAATTCAAATTTGGAGCCCAAATTTGAATCACTTTGAGGCCTATAAATACCCCTCACATTCTTAGATGAAGGGTGTCTAGAACTGAAAAAAAGAAGGGGGAAACTCTCTTGAAAGTGTGTCAAATCTTCCCTCTAAGTCTTAATCGTGTTCTAGTCCAAGAGAGGGGTAAGAGTGCTTTGTAAGGGTTATCTCCTAAGCTTGTCAAAAGGAGAGGTGCTGTGAGGGAGTTTATCCTCACCCGTTAGAAGGGGGATAGCTAGTGGAAAGCCAGTGCCTTCAAGCAAGAGGAATCGGGAGTGGATGTAGGTCGGATGACCGAACCACTATAAAAATCTGGTTTGCATTTACGTTCTTGCTATTTACTTTGCTGCAAACCCTTTCCACTTACTGCCTTATTTACTCAACTTCATCTTCATCTTATTACGTATACTTTAAAGTTAAAACACAATCTTTTCGGGTTCAAAAGAAACATTGCATTCATTCATACGAAGTTTCTAAACTTGTTTTAATCGCTGAAAATTTTTCGTTCCTTATCGCTGCACTAATTCACCCCCCTCTTAGTGCCGCTCGATCCCTAACAAGTTTGATTGTTCATCACCTGATATAGTCTTGGAGACTATGTCTTGGAGATTGAGCCACTAGCGATTCTATCGCTTGACCACCTCTTGGGTCACTATTTGAGCCTATCACTTGGCTCAACACAGCCCAAACTTAAGCTCAATTAGCCTCTAATTGAGTTAGCCTAATTCTAACCTAATTACAGCTTAATACTTTGATCTAGATAATTATTATAAAGCTTAAATCATTTGTTGTCCGGCATGTCATTGGTTCATTGGCGCTTTATCTAATCTTTCGGCACATCCTCCTCTCTTGCGACCTATTGCCCAATCGACATGTTGACCCCGCAACTCCGATCTCCTTAGTATAATTTTTGCTCTTCTTGGCCCAATGCCTAAACCGATGTCATGAAGCCTTCTGCCGATACATCGACGAATCTTCTAACTCAACGTCCAATCTTCTAACATATTTTACTCTGGCCCAAACTTCTGATTCCTCCTACTTTAATTATCTCTTCTTAATTGAAGATAGTCCTGCATCACTCAAAACACAGATTATATCAAAAACCCTATCAATTGGTTTTATTATCAAAATTTAAGATTTAACATAACACCCAAGAGAGATGGCTTTTTTGGCTTTCAAGAGGATCTTTCTATCATTCATCCTCTTATGTTCAATGAAATGGACTACATGTATTGAAAAACTCGAACAAGAGTTTTCTTACTTTCTTTGGATTTGAATTTATAAAATATTATCAAAAATGATTTTCAAAAGTCTTCTAAACCAATGAACTTATGGAATGATTTGGAGAAGAAGACTTTCTCTTTGAATACTAAAGCGATAAATACTTTATTTTATGCTCTTGATAAAAACGAATTTAATCAAGTTTATATATATGAAACTACATGATATTTGACACATACTTAAAATCACACACAAAGGCATAAGTAGAGTTAAAGATTCGAAAATTAATCTTTTGATGCATGATTTTGAATTGTTTCGAATGGAACCAAGTAAAAACATTGGAGACATGTACACCTGATTTACAAATATCATCAATGGTTTAAAAGCACTTAGTAAAAGTTTTTTTTAATTTTTAACTTATTAATAAACTACTAAGATCTCTTCTAAAAAGTTGGGATTCTAAAATAATGGTAATACAAGAAGCAAAGAACTTGAATAATTTTCCGCTCGAAGAACTTATCGGGTCATTGATGTTGGGAATCGACATCTCATACACAACGGAAAAATAAAAATAAGATCAGATTTCCTATAGTTAAGTACTTGGTTGTTGTGCGATGATTGGTGCATGAAAAAATCATAAATCTGAAAAACCGTGCATATCATGTTAGAAGTATTACCTAGGGAGATCATATATACCTAAAAATTTCAGACCTGATGAAGAGGATGAAGAAGCACTAGCATACTCCTCTCTAGCAATAATCTACAGAGCAGATGATGCTCCTCAGATCATCATGGGATCTCCCTTTCAACGTGCATCACAAGGCTGCCGAAGCCAAGGAGAAGAGGAGGCTGAGGAGAATAGGAGGGGCGACCACCAATAGCTCTAACCTATGAACCATAAAGTTCCTCCTATTTATAGAGGTGCATGAAGCTTATCCTTTAATGGATCCTATCCTCATTGGACTCTATCTAATCATCCAATTGGATCTTTATCCAATCAACCAATTGGATCTCATCCAATTATCCAATTGGATCTCATAAGATCCAAACTAGGGGCTATACAGATATCTCATGTCCGCACCTCTACTCGTCGTAATATCCACCTAATGTGTGTGACCCCCTAGGCCCGATACCAAGCTGGTCGTGAGTCACTCCCATCAGAACTCCTTCTGATATAGTGAATTATTATCTCCATAATAATTCACTCGACTTATCGACTGTGGACATACTAGGCCACTACACCATAGTCCCCAGAGGGTATAGGCGGATCTAATCCATCAGACCTATTTGTCCTAAGTCACCATGTATCGATAGTCCCTCATCCAACTAATATCCTAAAGACCGTATATTGGGCATGGTAACGTCAGGCCCATACAAAATCCTATCCTAGTCTCACTCTAATCAGATTCTTCCAGAGAACTCTCTCAATCCAAATGACCCTGGGTAAGGATTTTATCTGAGTGAGCACACGTAGGATATTCCTCTCGCGATACCGAGAGTAGATGATCCTCTATTGACACTCAATTACCTTGGTAACGTTGGCTACCATTCCCAAGAACTGATTGTATCAGATCTAGAACTTTCCAAACCTGTAAGTCTAGCATCAAAGAATGAAGTACTCATACAAAGCATCTTTACTATCTCAAGTCTAAGGACTAGACATACAACTGGGATTACAGAATCACTGTTTGATGTTAGGTTATTGGGAAATCTATGATGACATCATATGCATAGTAGAAGAATAGAAATAAAAATCATAGATTTCCCATAGAAAAAGAAGTTCTTATCATCGTGCAAAAGTTGATGCTTAAAACCCATGAAACGGAAAAAACTACGCATAAGAGAATTACCTAGGGTGATCATATATCCCTAAATTCTTATAGATCTGTAGGACTGGATGAAAGAGTTCAAATGTCCTCCTCTCTAGCGATAATCCATATGATAGGGGCTACGATGACGCTCCTCAAGTCGATGCTTAAATCTCCTTACTGCGTACACTACGTAATCAAGAAGGGACCGAGCCTTCTTACTGTCTACACATCTCAAACTAGGGCTACTAGCTGAGGAGGAGAGGGGGAGGAGAATCGGAGGTGGCTGCCAAAAATCCCTAGCCTATGGACCTTTTGTTCCCTCCTATTTATAGAGATCTCATGTCAACTTAACCTTAATGGATCTTGCCCTGTTGGGCATTGGATCTCCATCCAATTATCCAAGCCTTTTATATTAGTGGGTCTCTACCCAATAATCTCTTATTAGCTCTTATTGGATCTCATCTTTATGATCCAATAATTTAGGGGCTTAACGGATATCCAATAAGATAGGGGCTCCAGCAGATATCTCATATCCAAACCTCTACTCGTCATAACATATACCATATGTGTGTGATCCTCTAGGCCCAATATTGAGCTAGCCATGAGTCATACTTGTCAGAACTCCTTTTGGCTTAGTGAATTATTATCTCCATAATAATTTACTCGACTCATCGACTGCGGACATACTAGGCCACTATGCCACAATCCCTAGACGATACAAGGAAATCCAATCCTTTGAATATATCTGTCCTCAATTACCATGTACTTATACTCTCTCATACATCTAATATCCTAGAGACCCTATACCGGACATGGTGCTGTCAAGCCCATACGGTCGCTCCTTGAGTCTCACTCTAATCGAATTCTTCCAGAGAACTCTTTCTCATTCAATATAAACAACCTTGGTCAAGGATTTATATAAGCAAGAACATATGAGATATTCTTCTCATTATACTGAGAGTGGATGATCTTCTATCAACACTCAATAGCCCTCGTAAGGTTGGCTACCACTCCCAATGACCAGTTGCACTAGATCTGGAGCTTTCAAACCTATACGTCTAGTATCAAAGAGTGAAATACTCATACAGGACTTTCTTGATATCTCAAATCTAAGGACCGGATACACTACTAGGACTACGGAATTACTATCTGACAATAAGGTATCATCATCCATCCAACATTCCATGGGCGGATCAATTAGTGAACTAATTCTCCAATAAGCACATGTACTGTATCCTTAGTGTCCCCACACGAGCAGCTATGAGACCAGCCACCTCCATCATATGGACGGGTATACAGCACACCAGTCTATCTAGTTATCCCGATATCCTTCTCAAGTAACCTATAATCAGGATTATTTAGGATTTGTGTTTAAAGGTGAATCGGTCTCATTATTGTGATCTCATCACGATCTAACTCTCATTGCACAGATCCATGGACATCATAATATATGCAATATATAAGATAAAGTATTAAAATTTCAAATAATAATAAGCAAAAAGAATGCATGTCAAGTTACACGTGCCATCACTTACGTGATTGGATTACAGGGCACATATAACTAGCATAGGTATTATTAACCATCCAACATTCCGTAAGTGGATCAATCAATGAACTCATTCTCTAATGAGCGCCTGCACTGTACCTCTAGTGTCCTCACACAAGTGACTATGAGACCAATCACCTCCATCATATATATAAGTATACAGCGTACTAGTCTATCCGGTTATCTCGATGTCCTTTTTCGAGTAACCTATGACCAGGATGATTTAGGATTTGTATTTAAAGGTATATCGATCTCATTATCATGATCTTATTATGATCCGATTCCAATTGCATAGATCTAAGGATATTATAATATTTATCTAGATAATATAAGAAAATAAGCAAAGAGATCAACGCAACGTGTCATAGGTGCCATCACTCAAGTGGTTGGCTTGTAGGGCACCTATAACTAACAGTTGATAACATACGAAATGACATGTATTGCACATAGTGAATTTGAGAACAATCTATTGGGATTGAGAGTGGCACTAAGAGTGGGGGGGGGGTGAATTAGTGCAACGATTAATAATGAAAATTTTCGACGATTTCAAAAACTTCATATAACAAAAGATAGTTCGTTTCAATGAAAACGTATTAGAGAAATCATATTGGAAAAGCTCTAACTTAAAAATATTTGCAAGTGATAATGAAGTAGAGCATCAAATCAAATGGAAAGGGTTTATAGCAAAGTAAATAATAAGAACAGAAATGAAAACCCAGATTTATAGTGGTTTGGTCATATGACCTATGTCCACTCCCAATTCCTCTTCTTTTGAGGCCACCGACTTTCCACTAGATGTCTTCCTTCCAATAGGCAAAGATAACTTCTCTTACAGTGCTCTTTCCTTTTGATGGGCTTAGGAGGCAACCCTTACAAGCACTAAAACACTCCTCTCTTTGAATACAAGTAAAGACTAGAGGAGAGAAAGGATTTTAATAGAGTTTTCCTACTTTTAGGTTCAGTGCGCTTGTTTCTTCAACCCTGGGATGGGAGGAGTTTTTATAAGCTCTAATTGGATTCAAACTTGGAGCCAAAAACTATCCCATCCCGGGTCTACCGGGTTCTGGCGGTACCATCGCTTGTCACTGGCGGTACCACCGCTAGTCTGACTCTAACATTGGATGGTACAATTGCTCAGTCTAGCGGTACCACCGCCTGACACACTAACATGGTCAGTATACTAGGTGATACCACCGCCCAACTAGCAGTACCACTGCCCAAGCACTCTGCCCCAAGGTGGTACCACCTCCTAGTTTGGGTGGTACCATCGCCCTAGGCTACCTGGGAAGCTAGACCTAGGCAGTGCCACTGCCACCGCTAGACAATGTCTAGCACTCTTGGTTGGACCTTAAACCCGATCCAAATCGATCCAATTCCGAGCCCAGTTGGCCCCTAGCAGGGTTAAAAGATTAACACCTAATCCTAACTCTAATTATGTGCTAACTATGAAATTAAAGACATTTCCTAAGCTATTACAAAGTCCAAAAAGTCAAGACTTCTTCTGGAGAGCTTCCGATGAACTTCCGATGATCTACCAATAAACCCTCGGATACCATTCTACGGACTCTCGGTAAGCTCCTAGACTTCACGATTGATCTTGGTGAGTTCCGACAAGCTTCTTCGCTAAGCTCTGATCTTTCTTGGCGAGCTCCGTGAACTTCCGACGAACCTTCCGGTGAACTTCCGAAAACCCTTCGGCAAGTTCCCTACTCATTCTCGGCCAGTTCCAATAGCACTTCGATGAATCTTCGGACTTTCGTCGAACTCGCGAACTCCTAATGATTCCATTGTACTTGACTCCGGCCTTTTGTTTCGCTTTATGTCTTCATCATTATCGTAGTTAATCCTGTACACATAAAACTTAACTCTACTTCGATCTAAATAGTTATTACAACATGAATTGACATTCTGTTGCCCGACGTGTCATTGGTTGGTGCTTCGTCCGATTCTTCGGTGCATCATCCTCTCTTGCGGCCTATTGCCCAATCGGTGATTGACCTCCGCAACCCCGATATCCTTAGCACAATACCACTCTTCTTGGCCTGATGCCCGACGTCTGAAGCCTTCTATCGATTGTCGACTAGACCTCCAGCTCGACGTCCAATATCCTGATGTGATTTCCTCCGGTGCAACGTCAATTCCTCCTATGTCAACTGTCTAATCCTAATCGAGTAGACCTACATCACTCAAGACACAATTAGATAACTAAACACAATCAATTAGTTTCATCATCAAAATCTGAGATTCAATAATCTCCTCCTTTTTTATGTTGATAACTAATTGATGACTAACAGAGTTAACCTTAACTCTTCGGAGTTTAATCAAACTCACCATATCAATATGCCACTGATAGAATACTTGGATTATCCCAAATCCAAGCAATATGTATCAAAATCATGTTGTCAAAAACATCATATAAATATGTAAAATATTCAATCAACATTACATTATATGAAGTCATCAATCTACTTCTCCCCCTATGTCATCAATAAAAAGGAGAAGTAGCTCTAGCTATTTTAAAAGATATGCAAGTCAACTCATATAAGCTAGATTTACTACATTTAATCATAGTAAGGTTTTTTTAGTTTAATTTTCAAGCTAAAGATTTGCAATATACATCACTTTGAATATGCAAGCTAATAGTTTTCAAAGATGTGCAAGTTTGCACTTTGTTTCTCGGCAAGATAATAATATCTGCATCCTTTGAGATAGTAATTCTTAGCTTCTCATGAAATTGCAAAGTAGGAATCAAAATGGCAAATCCATTACAATGTTCGAGCTAGCAAATTTTTCATTGAGATGTGCAAGCTAGCAATAAACTTTCTCCCCCTTTATTTTTGTCAAAAAGAAGGGAAGAGTATAATTCTTTTTCCTTTATATGAATTTTGAAATTATGACAATCAACAAAGATAAATATTTATCAAGAGATCAATGGGGTATAAAAAATTTACATCCATAATTCATAAATATTCTATTTTAGAAGTATCAAAATTATGATTCAATGATTCATTATAAAGCAAATTTCATCAATTTTCAATCATCAAAATTCAAGTCATTAATATGAATTTAACATTCAAGCTAACATGACAAAAATTAATCATGACAATCAAGTCTTGAATTGCAACCTAGCATATTTTCTGTCCCCTTTAGTCAACGTTCAAATAAAAATACAATAATATATATATGAAAAATTGTATCAATCAATATTTCAATCATTTCATGATGAATTCAAGTCAAAGAAATCATGTAATTTTTATGATATCAAGAAAAAGTCAAGAAGAGCATGATTTATTTGATAAATATTTTTAATAGAGTAAAAGAATCATACGAGAATGCTTGTGAGAAATCTTGATTCATATAAGGAAAATCTCAAGTTTATAAGTCCGAGAAATCAAGATTATGATTTACAAATTTTCTTTAGCATCAATTTTCAATTCATGATAAGGAAGAGTAAATCAATTATTCAATCATATCATGTCATGAATTCCAAAAGATATCTTAAGTTATCAAAATATTATTAGAAAGATATTTCAAAAAATATTTTGATAAGTGATTCATTTGTATCATTTCATTTGAATTCATGATTCATTTGGAAGGTTGAGTTTTTTTGTCATGAGTTCTTTATGAATTTTTTATATCATGGGCCTGATAGTACCATGCCCGATATATGATCTCTAGGATATCAAATGAATGAGGGACTATAGGTACATGATAACTGAGGGCATATAGGTCCAAATGATTGGATTCCCCTATATCGTTTAGGGACTACGGCGTAGTGGCCTAGTACGTCCGTAGTAGATGGTCGAGTGAATTATTATAGAGATAATAATTTACTAAGTTAGAAGGAGTTCTGATAGGTATGACTCACGGCCAGCTCGATATTGGGCCTAGAAGATCACACACATATAGTAGGTGTTGCGATAAGTAGAGGTTTAGATATGAGATATCTGCCAGAGCCCCTATCGTATTGGATATCCAATAAGCCCTTATATTATTAGATCCCATGGATGAGATCCAAAAAAAGCTGGATTATTAGGTAGAGACCCATTAATCTAAGAGACTTGGGTAATTGGATGGAGATTCAATACCCAATAGGGCAGGATCCATTAGGGTTTATAGGGGGCCTCTATAAATAGGAGGAAACCAACGGTCCATAGGCTGAGAGAGTTTTTTGGTGGCCACCTTCTCTTCTCCTCTCTCTAGAGAGGAGCATCATCGTAGTTCTTACCGTGTGGATACTGCTAGAGAGGAGGATGCTTAACCTCCTTCATCCACCCCACGGGTCTGTAGGAATTCAGGGATATACGATCTCCCTAGGTACTTTCTTTTTACATACGTAGTTTTCTAATTTGCATATTTATTTTTTACGTACCAATCTTCGCACGATGATGGAACCTTTTGTGAAAATCCAGGATTTTTATTTTCTATTCTTCCGCTATGCATGAGATATCACCATTTGGATTTTCCCAACATAAAATACTTAGTATCATCAAAAGCATCGCAAATAGTTGAAGTGTATTGCAATGTATTACAAATGTATGAAATGTATCGTATGCATCATAGATGATTGAAATGAATCATGTATGCTTAAGATGATAATTTTTCTATGCTTGTTATTGTATCATGCTTAATTATCCTACTTGAAATTGATATCATGCCTCGATATGATAAATTATCATTTAGTTTCATATTTGAAATTTGTATCATGCTATTGATAATTGAATGATAAATTATCAATTGATATCAT
This sequence comes from Musa beccarii, assembly GCA_024322285.1. Classification (NCBI taxonomy): domain Eukaryota; kingdom Viridiplantae; phylum Streptophyta; class Magnoliopsida; order Zingiberales; family Musaceae; genus Musa; species Musa beccarii. The sequence goes on along the minus strand of CM044396.1, from coordinate 34,731,577 downwards.
GTCTTGGAATGGTGAATTATCATTTGATATCATTTGATTCTTGCTATATTTCATAATTGAAGTTTGTATCATGTGTTGAAATGATGTTTGTCTATCATCATTCAACATTAGACTTGAAAATGGATGTCATGCTTTGACATTATTTTTCTATTATGAAAAATACATGGTATCATATTTTGGGATGAAAAATCATGCTTAATATCATGTTGAGCATGTCGATAAGTTCAAATGAATGTAACTTATCGATTTGGGCTTGAATTTAAAGGGTTTGAATTCAAGTGTCTTTTCTCAAGTATGGTATATAGATAGGGGGAGTTAAGGTTAACTTCGTCATTAATTGATTGTCATCGTCAAAAAGGGGTAGATTGTTGAATCTCAAATTTTGATGATGAAATCAATTAATAGATTATTTGATCTAATCCATATGTTGAGAGAAGTGTGCAGGATTGACTACGATAGCGATGAAGGCATAAAGCAAAATGAAGTGTCGGAGTCAAGTACGATCGAATCATTGGGAGTTTGAGAGTTCGCCAAGAGTTCGAAGGTTCATCAGGAGTGCTACCAAAATTGGCCGAGAATGAGTTAGGAGCTTGCTGAAGGGTTTATCAGAAGTTCACTGGAAAGTTCATCAAAGGTTCGCGGAGCTCACTGAGAAGATCGGAGCTTGCAAAAGAAGACTTGTCGGAACTCGCCAAGATTGTCGTGAAGTCTAGGAGCTTGCCGGGAGTTTGTTGGAAGTTGCCGAGAGTTCATCGGAAGACCGTCGGAAGATCAACAGAAGAAACCCTAGCGTGCCAGATTTTGTTTTCTTTAGTACATGTCTTTAATTTTTGTAGTTAGCATATAATTAGGATTAAGTTTGAGGGGTAATCCTACTAACCTTGATAGTGGCTAACTAAGCCCATAGTTAGATAAGGTTGGGCCGGATTCAAGGCCCAAACCACTTGTTGAATCCTGTTTGACAATGGCACCGTAAGACTAGGGCGGTGGAACTGTCCAGGGTTCAATCTCCCAAAAGCCTAGTCAGTGGTACCGCCTAGGTCAAGCGGTGGTACCGTCGGAAGTTAATAACTATCAGGTAGTGGTACCGCCTGTCAAGTGGTAGTACCACCCCAGGTCAGTATCTAGGACTCTATCTGGTGATAGTACCGTCAGATTGGACGATGGTACCATCCAATGTCAAGGTCAACTAGCGGTAGTACTACTAGGTGTTAGGAAATCCTTCAATGGAGCGACATCACATGCGCAGCGGAAGAACAGAAAACAAAATCCCAGATTTCCCATAGAATGTTTCCATCATCGTGCGAAGATCGATGCATCAAAAATAAATCTACAAAACTACATATGTAAAAGAAGATACCTAGGGAGATCATATATGCCTAAATTCCTACAAATTTGTGGGAGAGGATGAAGGAGGTCAAGCATCCTCCTCTCTAGCGGTATCCACACGGCAGGGATTGCAACGATGCACCTCTCTATATGGGGAGAGGAGAATAGGAGGTGGCTACCAAAAGAAACCCTCAGCCTATAGAGCTTTAGATCCCTCCTATTTATAGAGGCCCCCTAAAAACCCTAATGGATCTTTTGCCCTATTGGGTATTGGATCTCCATCCAATTACCCAAGCCTCTTAGATTAGTGGGTCTCTACCCAATAATCTCTTATTAGCAATTATTGGATCTCATCTCAGGATCCAATAATTCAAGGGCTTAATGGATATCCAATAAGATAGGAGGTTCAACAGATATCTCATATCCGAACCTCTACTCATCGTAACACGTACCATATGTGTGTGACCCTCTAGGCCCAATATCGAGCTGGCCGTGAGTCATACTTGCCAGAACTCCTTCTGACTTAGTGAATTATTATCTTTATAATAATTCACCCAACTCATCAATTGTGAACGTACCAGGCCACTACGCCGCGACCCCCAGACGATACAGGGGAATCCAATCCTTTGGACCTATCTATCCTTAGTTACCATGTATCTATAGTCCCTTATCCATCCAATATCCCAGAGACCCTATACCGGGAATGGTGTTGTCAGGCCCATACGGTCTCTCCTCGAGTCTTGCTCTTGTCAGATTCTCCCGGAGAACTTTTTCTCTCTCATTCCGAATAACCTTGGCCAAGGATTTGTTCGAGCAAGAACACATGGGATATTTCTCTCATGATACCGAGAGCGGATGATCCTCCATTGACACTCAATAGCCCTCGTAAGGTTGGCTACCACTCCCAATAACCGGTTGTACTAACTCTGGAACTTTCCAAACCTATAAGTCGATATCAAAGAGTAGAGTACTCATATAGGACATCCTTGGTGTCCCAAGTCTAAGGACCAGATACACTACTGGGACTATGGAATCACTGTCTGACGTTAGGTATCAATAACCATCCAACATTCCGTAGGTGGATCAATCAGTGAACTCATTCCCCAATGAGCACCTGCACTGTACCCTTAGTGTCCCCACACGAGTAGCAATGAGACCAGCTACCTTCATCATATGGATGGGTATACAGCACACCAATCTATCCAGTTATCTCGATGTCCTTCTCGAGTAACCTATGATCAGGATAATTTAGGGTCTTTGTTTAAAGGAGAATCGGTCTCATTATCGTGATCTCATCATGATCTGATTCTCATTGTACAGATCCAAGGACATCACAATATATGCAACACGCAAGATAAAGTGATAAAATGCCTAATAATAAGCAAAGAGAAAAAGTGCATATCAAGTCTTGCCATCACTCATGTGATTGGCTTGTAAGGCACATATGACTAGTAATCTCCCACTTGACCTAAAGCCAATCACCAATATGTCTGATCCCCTTTAGACCTCTGTGATGCTCAAAGACAATCTGAGTTAATGGCTTTGTCAGTGGATCTGCAATGTTATCTTTAGATGGAACTCTTTCTATTGCTATATCTCTTCGGGCCACAATCTCTCTAATAAGTTGGAACCTCCTCAGAACACTTCTGATGAGACCTGGGTTCCCTTATTTGAGTAATCGTCCCGTATTTGTCGCAATATAAAGGAATCAGCTCCTCGGTGCTCGAGATGACTCCTAGATCTGTGATGAACTTTTTCATCCAGACTCCCTCCTTTGCTGCCTCTACCGCAACAATATATTCCGCCTTTGTGGTCGAGTCAGCAATAGTGTCTTGCTTTGAACTCTTCCAGTATATTGCTCCTCCATTCAGGGTGAACACATACCCTGAATTAGACTTGCTATCATCGACATCGGACTGGAAGTTCGAGTCCATGTAGCCCTCAACCCTAAGGCTACTACTTCTATATACCAATAAAATATCCTTAGTCCTTCTCAAATACTTAAGGATACTTTTTACTACTTTCCAGTGCTCCAAGCCTGGATCTGCCTGATATCTGCTCGTGACACTCAGAGCATGCACCATATCAGGCCTAGTACATAGCATAACATACATGATAGATCCTATCGTTGATGCATATAGTATCATATCCATGTGTGTCTTTTCTTTAGGAGTTTTTGGGGACATACTCTTAGAAAGTGATATTTCATGTCTCATTGGTATGAGACCTCTCTTGAAATTTTCCATGCCAAACCTTTTAACAATGGTGTCTATGTACCTTGATTGGGATAAGCCAAGCATCCTCTTGGATCTATCTCTATAGATCTGTATCCCCAATATGCAGGATGCTTCCCCTAAGTCCTTCATGGGGAAGTGCCTAGATAACCAAGTATTTACTGTGGAGAGCATTCCTACATCATTCCCAATGATCAGGATGTCATCCATATATAATACCAAAAAGGTGATAGTACTCCCACTTACTTTCCTCATCTTCGTTCTTAACGAAGTCATAAGATCTGATCGCCTCATCAAATCTTATGTTCCAACTTCAAAAAGCTTGCTTCAATCCATAAATGGACCTAAGACATCTGCACACCTTATCTGGGTTATCCTTGGACATGAATCCCTCAGGCTATATCATATACATCTCCTCCTCGAGGTTACCATTGAGGAATGCGGTTTTGACATCCATCTGCCAGATCTCATAATCATAATGTGCTGCAATAGCCAATAGAATTCGAATGAATTTTAGCATAGCTATAGGTGAGAAAGTTTCGTCATAATCAATACCTTGCCTTTGATGATATCCTTTAGCCACTAGCCTTACTTTATAGGTCTCTACCTTTCCATCTACTCTAATCTTCTTTTTGAAGATCCACTTATAACCAATTGATACAATACCCTCGGGTGCATTAACTAGGTTCCAAACCTTATTGGAGTACATGGAATCCATTTATGAATTCATGGCTTTTTGTCATTTCCCAAAGTTTATGCTCATAATAGTCTCCTCGTAGGTTTGAGGATCAATATCCTCAACATCCTCTCTTCTGATATGTTCCACATATCTCTTAGGAGGATGAGATACTCTATCGGACCTACGTAAAGTTGGAACTTGTGTCTTAGGTATCTGAACAGATTCTGGAATGGTGCTTGAGCTAGATTCTCCAACCTCGCGCAACTCTATCATGCTCCCACTGTCTCCACCAAGAATGTGTTCCTTCTCAAGGAACACTACTCTCTTGGCTACAAAGATCTTTTGGTCCTCAGGGTGATAGAAATAATACCCACAAGTTTTCTTAGGGTATCCCACGAACTTGCACCATTCCATTTTGGATTCCAACTTGTCAAGGTTGTGTCTCTTAACGTGGGCAGGGCAGCCCCAAATCTTAACAATCTTAAGATCATGCATCTTCCCATTCCATATCTCATATGGAGTAGACATCACTGACTTGGTTGGAATTCTATTCAAAAGGTAAGCTACGGTCTCTAGGGCATATCCCTAGAATGAGATGGGTAGGTCAGCGAAACACATCATTTAACGCACCATGTCTACTAGTGTGTGATTCCTCCTTTCTGATACACCATTAAGTTGTGGTGTATAAGGAGGTATCCATTGGGATAAGATCCCATGGTCTTTGAGGAACTGGGTGAACTCTATACTCAAGTACTCACCTCCTCGATCTGATCGAAGGGTTTTAATACTCTTTCCTGTTTGGTTCTCTACTTCATTTTTATATTCCCTAAATTTCTCAAAAGCTTTAGACTTGTACTTCATCAAGTACATATGTCCGTATCTTGAGAAATCATCAATAAAAGTAATGAAGTAGGAGTAACCACCTATGGTATGAGTCGACATGGGACCGCATACATCACTATGTATGAGTTCTAGTAACTCAGTGGCTCTCTCTCCAGTTCCACTAAATGGAGAGTTGGTCATCTTTCCCTGAAGTCAAGATTCACATGTCGCATATGACTCATAGTCAAATGGATCTAGATATCCATCTTTTAGCAACTTTTGAATCCTTCCCTCGTGGATGTGACCTAGCCTACAATGCCAAAGATATGCATTGTTCACCTCTTCTCATTTCCTCTTAGACTCACTTATACTCATGATATGTGGAGCTGTATCTAATATAAATAAACCATTATGCAATGTTCCTCTCGTGATGATCTGATCATCTAATATTACTAAACAACCATTGTTCTCAAAAACTAATTTATATCCAATAACTATCAAACATGAGATGGAAATAATGTTTTTGATAATAGAAGGAACATAATAGCATGCATCTAATGCAATAATAGCTCCACCAAGCAGATGTAAGGTGACTTTGCCAACAGCCACTATAGCAATCTTTGCTTCATTGCCCATCTTAAGGTTCATCTCGCCTCTGTTCAATCTCCTAGGTCCTGTCAGAACCTACAACGAATTACAAATATGATAAGCACTCCAGGTATCCAATACCCATGCGTTATCAAAAGATTCTGACAAATGGAGACTGATCATGAATGTACCTAAAGCTTCTGCAAGCTTTTGTTTCGCCCTCTCTGCAAGGTACTCTTTGTAGTTCCTCTTCCAATGCCCATCTTTGCCGTAGTGGAAGCACTGGCCTTTGTTCTTTGTTGGGTCTTTCTTGGTAACCTTTACCTTACCCATTTTGCCCTTGCCCTTGCCCTTCTTAAGGGTCTTCTCAGCCTTTCTTTTCTTTCTGGTCTCACCAGCATAGAGAATTGGTTTCTCATTCTTGATGGTGCTCTCTTCTTCTCTCAACATATTGAGGAGCTCTAGGAGGGTCACCTCAAGTTTGTTCATATTAAAATTCATTATGAACTAAGAAAAGGAATCTGGTAGGGATTGAAGCATAAGATCCACACACAGGTTATTCTCTAGGACCATTCCCAGACCTGTGAGTTTCTCGATCCACTCAATCATCTTAAGGACATGGTTCTGAATCGGTGTCCCCTCAATCATCCTAGCACGGAAAAGACTCTTTGATATCTCATATCACTGAGTTCTTCCCTGTTCCTCAAACAGTTTGCAGAGATGCAGGAGTATGGAATTCACATCCATATTTTCATGCTGTCTCTGTAACTCAGTAGTCATAGAGGCTAACATATAACATTGAGCAAGTGTGAAATCATCTAAGTACTTCACATAACGAGCGATTTCATCCTCGCTTGCCCCTTCGTCGGGCGTAGGGATCACTATATCAAGGGTATACGCGATTTTCTCTGCCATGAGAATGATTCTCAGATTGCGAAGCCAATCCATATAATTTGGACCAATGAGGTAGTTGGCATGAAGTATGCTACGTAAAGGATTTGAAAGCAATATTTTCTGAAATTAAAGATGTAGCAGAAATAAATAACATGCAGACTTTACAAAAATTAAACAGTTAAGATAAGGACTTCTATCTTAATGTACTCCCACTAATTTTTCGCGAGACACACAACACCCTTTGGTATGTGAATCGGAGACCCCTGGTGGATCTCTAGTGAGGATTGGGATCGAATCGGCGTCTTAACGTAACCTCGAGGGACTCGACCAATCACGTTAAGCCCGTAAAGGTAGGCAACTCTTGCCAATCACAACTTATTGTGATTCTCATCCTGTTCGGCCTCTGAACCACCATGGCCTCAAGGGACTCGACCAATCATGATGTTCGGTTAAGTCATCACCATCGTTACAAGATGAGTCTGATTCGGTGATATACTCTCGAGGGACTCGACCAAGCATACCATATCCTCAGTGTTGAATCTCAGATTTTGATGATGAAACTAATTGATTGTGGTTTATTGTTTAACTGCGTTTTGAGTTACGCAGTCTACTATCGATCGATTAGACAGCTTGACACTAGAGGAATTGACGCTATACCGGTGATCACGCCTGGATATTGGATGTCAAGCCGAGGTTCTGGCGACTATCGGCGGAGGCTTCGTCGCCGGGCATCGGACCAAGAAGTGCGGAGTTGCGCCATGGATATCGAGGTTGCGGAGGTCAACCGCCGATTGGGCAACAAGCCGCTAGAGAGGGCGATGTGCCAAGGATTGACGGCGCCACCAATGACGTCTTCGGCAAATCAATGTCAATTCGCGTTGTAATAACCGCCTCTAGATCGAAGTAGAGTTTTTGGTGTTTGTTTGTGCAGGAGTAACTACGAAAGGGATGAAGGCGTAGCGAAACCAAGGGCCAAGTCAAGTGCGATGGATCATTGGGAGTTCGAGAGTTTAACGGAAGTCCAAGATTCATTGGGAGTCTTTTGAACCAAATGAGAATGAGTAGGAGCTTGTCGAAGGGTTTTCGGAAGTTCGCGGAGGTTCGTCTTAAGTTCGCGAGCTTGCCAAGAAAGATCGGAGCTTGCCAAAGAAGCTCTGGGAACTCGCCAAAATCATCGTGGAGTCCGAGAGCTTACCGAGTCCGCAGGATGGTTTCCGAGAGATCGCTCAAGATCGCCTAAGCTCGAGGGAAGAAGACTTGATTTGCGGACTTTGTAATAGCTTAGGAAACGCCTTTAAAATTCGTAGTTAGCACGTATTTTGGGTTAGGATTAGATAACCCAAAGTGGGGACCCATTGGGCCTTGATTAGATGAGTTTGGGCCAAAATTTTGGCCCAAACCGAACCAGCTACGTGCACGCATGCTTACGTGCATGCTATCAGAGTCTCGCATCAGAGTTCCATCGTAGTCGCCATCGTAGCAAATGCGTAGTATCGCTTCGAGCGGCAAAGTGTAGCACCGCCTCGACAGGTGGTTGCAACCACTTGTGTCAGCGGTAGTACGCCAGATGCTGCAAAGCGTAGTACCGCCAAAGACACTGAACACGCAGCGTAGTATCACAGCTTGATGCAGCGGTAGAGTATCCACTACAATCCAAATTTCTGACGAGACCTCTTTGAGCGGGATTTTTGAATCCCAAAATTTCCCTATAAATACCCCTTTATTTCTAGCTGGTTGCTAGACTTTTTGTAGTGTTAGAATTGAGTCTAAGCTATAGCAAATTTCTGCTTTCATTTGCTCAAGTGTTCTCCTCCTTTCTTCTCCTTGTAAAAATCCTGAAAGAGAGGGAACCATTTGTAAAAGGCTGTAAAGGGGTATTTGGTCATTCCCCTTCAAGAGACTTGGTAGTGGAAGTTGGGAGCCTCATTGAGGAGGCTTCAAGAGTGGACGAGGTCATTTGACCGAACCACTATACATCGCTGCGCTTTACTTGCTTTGGTGAGTACTTAAATTCTGCATCGTAAATTTCTTAAGCTGCAAACTGATCGGATTTCTTCTCCTACTTCAAACTGCACTTACCTGAATATTTTCAAGTTAAAGTCTCTTTCACTGAATCAAGTTCTAAAGTAAATCTCCAAAATCGGTTTTCAAGTTTTATTCAGATTTATCCGCTGCACTAATTCACCCCCTCTTAGTGCCACTCGATCCCTAACAGCTTGGTATCGAGCCACGTTCTTTCTCTTCGGATTTACACCCGTGAGAAATGGCTCTAAATGATTTTCAAGAGGGCTTTTCGGTTTTTCGCCCACCGCTTTAACGGATCGGACTACACTTATTGGAAAACTCGAATGAGAGTTTTCATGCTTTCAATGGATTTGGATTTGTGGAACATCATTGAAAACGACTTTCAACTTCCTCTAAACCGACGAACAAATGGTCGGATTTGGAGAAGAAATATTTTTCTTTAAATGCTAAGGCTATGAATGCCTTATTTTGTGCTCTCGATAAAACCGAGTTTAATCGTATTTCAACGTCATAAACGGCTTTTGAAATTTGGCACAAACTTGAAGTCACACACGAAGGAACGAGTAGAGTCAAAAACTCAAAAGTTAATATTTTGATGCATGATTTTGAGGTTTTTCAAATGCAACTGCGAGACTATATGCGACATGTACACCGCTTTCACGGATGTCGCCAATAGTCTAAGAGTTCTTGGTAAATCTTTTTCGAATTTTGATCTTGTAAGCAAGATCTTAAGATCCCTTCCAAAAGGTGGGATCCTAAAATAACCGCAATACAAGAGACAAAAAACTTAAATGTTTTTCCATTAGAAGAATTAATCGGGTCATTAATGACCTACGAAATGACACTTTTGGAACGTATTGAACCCGAAGAACACTTGGACCACCTTCTAAAGAACAAGAAGGTTTTGGAACTTCGAACTATGAAATGCCACTTGAGTGATGACTCAAGTGATGAGGACAATGAAGAGGACTTTGAACTGTTAATGAATCTTAATGAGTTCATTAAACAAGAATCTAAAAATAACAATGAACTTGAATGGAGGAAGAGACCACCAAAGAAGAAGAGGAAGAATCGCCAAGAAGAATCAAGTAAAGAGGAAATGAACTACGCTTTGACGGTTTTCGACAACAAGGTAAGTAACTTAACTCCCTTGAATTATTTTGAAATTACATAATGCTTTCCATGAATGCTTAACTTAGTTAGTAGGAGTTTTTTTTTTTCTTCCTCATGCTTTTCTTGTATTTTTTGGAAATTTAAATTGTTTTAAAATTATACTATGCTTTTCTTTCTAGTATTTTTGAAAAGTAAAAATTATGAATGATACTTGCATATTGCCTAGGATTAATCCATGCATATGTATCTTGATGTTTTATATTTAAATATGATGTTTGATCTTTAAATTTTTGTATCATGCTTAATGACGAATTGAAATGATGAAGATTAAAATCCTACATTTTGGAATAATGTTTATTCGACTTGATGGTTTTCATGACGAAATTATTTTTCACATTTTCATAAAATGATGCATGATTTTAGCAAAAATTTGAGCATTGATCATCTTGTTATTACAAATGAAAGAAAGAATTAAAATGATTTTGATGATGCATTATGAAAACATGCTTAATGATTGTATCATACTTGATGACTTGAAATCTCATATTTTGAAATAATATATTCATAATGAATCCATGAATCTTGATGATTTTCCTATCACTTTTTGGCTTTAAACTTGATACATACCTTTCATGCAAAAAGTTTTGGGCATGCTTATGTGAAATCTTACTTGATAAATGAAAATGCTCCATACGTATGATCATTTCATGATTTTACATTGCTTTTGATTTCAAACAAGATGCATGATTTTTTGACACAAAAAATTAATAGCATGCTTCAAGATAATGCTTGCACACCAAATATGAGTAAAAGATAAAAGCAAGCATATTGATGATTTCATTTTTACATGAAAGTTTTGAACATGCTTATATAAGATCAACCACATAAAATAAAACACAAGTTAAAAAAAAATATATATTTTAATCACGATGTTTTATTCTTGATGTGTTTGGTCTTAACAGTTTTTATAACGAAACTTACGTCTTGCTTTGAATTGTTGATACATGCTCACATGCAATCAATTTATGTTACTCTTATTAAAATTTCCGAATGGAAGATTTTGATAATAATATCCAATTTGTATGATGATACATGGCTTTCGAACAAAAAATCTTGAACATACATTTTGAAATCTTACTTGATGATGAACATCTCGATATTAAAAGGATGTTATCATGCTTGAAAGTTATGGAATCATGCTTGATAAATTGTTTTATGAAATTTGCCTTTTGTTTTTAAATGTTGAAACTTGTTAAAGGCAAAGGCATGCTTATTTGAAATAAATCATAAAAAGAAAATGCATGATCTTGAAAATTTTTCTATCTCTAAAGTTTTTGGTTTTGATGAATCCATGTGAATCTCTTGAATCGAATCTTTAGAAAAATGTCACATATTTAATGTGATTTGACTTAATGATTTTTAGGACGAAGTTTGCCTTTCGCTCTAGAATGTTAATACATGTTTCTACTAAAGGCAAAAGCATGCTTATAGAATGAATCACATAAAAAGAGATTGCATCCTATTGATATGAATGAATTTATTTATAAATCACTTAAATTATGAACGAGATTTTGATGATGTGATAATAACTTTATTCATGTTATGAATCTCATAAATTTCTTGAATGTTATTTTGATCATTAGTTTTAAGTTAAATGATACATTCAAATGAATCGCCATCGATAATTACGATTATGATATATCCTTTTGAAATATCTTTCTAAAAGATTTTGACAGATTAAGATGTCTTTTGGAATTCATCACTTGATCGAATTGATTGATTTATTCTTCCTTATCATGAATTGGAAATTGATGTTAAAATATATATGTTTGAAAATCATGATCTTGATGCTTGGAATTTTCCTTAAAATGCGATTTTGATGAGGATGCTTCAAGTAGCATGTTTTGCTATTTATTACCTCATGAATCTTGACCTTGATCTTGTTGAAAAGAACATCTTATTTGAAGTATTAATTCTTCTCTTCTTTTCGACAATGACAAAGGGGAAATTAGCATGCTAGCTTGATATCACAAGAGAAAGTGGCAAACATAGCTAGCTAGAAATTACAAAGTTTTTTAAACTTGTGAGCTTGCATGTTTAAGAATGCTGTAAATTTTACAAAATTGTTAGCTCATTGCAAACAAAAATTTGATAGCTTGCGAAAGAAGAACTTGGTTGCAAAAATTGAAAGAGAGCTAGCTTGTGTATTGCAAAGAATGCTTGCTTGCTTATTAACAATTGGTATCATGATTTATTTTTTCTTAAATGGTTAATTCGTATTCATGACTTCAAAATTTTGATGATTGAAGCATTAATGTCAATATTCATTTTGATATCTTGCTAGCCATAAGGGAACTTGCTATCTTGACAATAACAAAATTGCTACCTTGCAATCTCAAGAAAAGCAAAGTGCAAACTAGCACAAGAAGCAAGTGTTGAATTATCATCATCACAACAAGTGCTATCTTGCATATGATGATAAACTTACCATGATTGAATGTTAATGAAAATCTAGCTAGTATGATTTAAAACCTGAACCATAACTTTTAAGAACTAGTAAAATATTACTCTCCTTTTTGTTGATGACAAAGGGGAGAAGTGTAGATTGATGAGTTCATGCAATGGGATGTTTGATTGAGTATTTTATGTATTTGCATGATGGTTTGATTGATTCTCTTAACATTATGATGAATGTTGCTTGGATTTGGGATAATCCAAGTGTTCTATCAATGGCATATTGATAGGGGAGTTTGGGTTAAAACTCAGGAGTTATGGTTAATTCCGTTAGTCATCAATTAGTTGTCATCATCATCAAAAGGGGAGATTGTTGAATCTCAGATTTTGATGATGAAACTAATTGATTGTGGTTTATTATTGTTTAACCGTTTTGAGTTACGCAGTCTACTATCGATCGATTAGACAGCTTGACACTAGAGAAATTGACGTTGCGCTTGGTGATCACGCCTGGATATTGGATGTCAAGCCGAGGTTCTGGCCGACTATCGGCTTCGAGGGCTTCGTGACGTCGGGCATCGGACCAAGAAGTGCGGAGTTACGCCATGGATATCGAGGTTGCGAGGTCAACCGCCGATTGGGCAACAAGAAGGCGATGTCGCTAGAGAGGGCGAAGCGTGCTGGGCGATTGACGCGCCACCAATGACGCGCTTCGCAAATCAATGTCAATTCGCGTTGTAATAACCGCCTAGATCGGCAGAGTAGAGTTTTGGTGTTTGTTTGTGCAGAGTAACTACGAAAGGGATGAAGGCGTAAAGCTAAACCAAGGGCCGAAGTCAAGTGCGATGGATCGTTGGGAGTTCGAGAGTTTGACGAAGTCCGAAGATTCATTGGGAGTGCCTGCACGAATCACCGAGAGAGAATGAGTAGGGAGCTTGCCAAGGGTTTTCGGAAGTTCACGGAGGTTCGCTTCGGAAGTTCGCTGGAGCTTAATTGCCAAAAAGATCGGAGCTTGCCAAAGAAGCTCGGGAACTCGCCAAAATCATCGTGGAGTCCGAGAGCTTGCCGAGTCCGCAGGATGGTTTCCGAGAGATCGCGGAAGATCGCCTAAGCTCGAGGGAAGAAGACTTGATTTGCGGACTTTGTAATAGCTTAGGAAACGCCTCTTTAAAATTCGTAGTTAGCACGTATTTTGGGTTAGGATTAGATAACCCAAAGTGGGGACCCATTGGGCCTTGATTAGAGATGAGTTTGGCCAAAATTTTGGCCCAAACCGAACTACCACCGGCTGCACGATGCTTACGCGTATGCTATCGAGTCGGCATCGAGTCTATGGCGATCTTGTAGCAAATAGTACCTTCAGCAAAGTAGTAGCACCGCCCCGACAGTGGTTGCAACCACTGTGTCAAAGCGGTATCTGTATCCGCCAGCGCGCTTTGTAATACCGCCAACACACTGAACACGCAGCGCTGCAGCAGAGTGGTATAGCTATCACTGCGTGAAATATGCCTCCAAATTTGACGAGACGAGACCTCTTTGGATTTTTTGAATCCCAAAATTTCCCTATAAATACCCCTTTATTTCTAGCTGGTTGCTAGACTTTTGTAGTGTTAGAATTGAGTCTAAGCTATAGCAAATTTCTCGCTTCATTTGCTCAAGTGTTCTCCTCCTTTCTTCTCCTTGTAAAATCCTGTAAAGAGAGGGAACCATTTGTAAAAGGCTGTAAAGGGTATTTGGTCCTTCCCTTCAAGAGACTTGGTAGACTATGGAAGTTGGGAGCCTCATGAGGAGGCTTCAAGAAGAGTGGACGAGGTCATTTGACCGAACCACTATACATCGCCAAGCATATTTGTCAGGTGAGTACTTAAATTCTCATCGTGAAATTTCTTAAGCCGCAAACTGATCGGATTTCTTCTCCCTACTTCAAACTGAATATTTTCACTTACCTGACATATTTTCAAGTTCTAAAGTAAATGGATTTTAGCATAGCTAAGGTGAAAAGTTTCTATAGTCAATCTTGCCAAAATCCTTTAGCCAAGTTTTATTCAGATTTATCCGCACTAATTCATTCCCCAATCTCTTAGTGCCACTGATCCCTAACACTCAGTCACCAGGTGACATCTCTATGTCATAGATAAGATAGCTAGACACAATATAGGTGAGTCTCGAGGACTCGACTAACTCAACCTATACCGGAATCCTGCCTCAGCTATAACGATGGAAGGCAACGTGGGTCTTAATCTAATTGCCTCACATTTACCGACTAACATAATATTATTAACGAAGAGAATTTTTTATTTAGTCTCATAACATAATGTGTCACACACATGGTCTTTGAGGAACTTATTATATCTACATCGCATGCAAATATATATATATATATATATATATATATATATATATATATATATATATATATATATATCTAGTATACTAAATATATCTAGTCACACATGTCGCATATGGACTCATAGTCAGGGATCAGATATCCATCACAACTTTTGAATCATGTGATATCATGGACATTGTACATCCATATATGATATGTGGATCATATCTCCAGCAAATGGGCCATCAATATTACTCACTCACATCAATATCTATGTGATACTTCGCATCGCATCTCTATGCCCTGTATAGATCGCCCATCTCGCATCTCGCCTGGATCCTATCCGTCGAACCTACAACTCAAATATGATAAGCATCTCCAATACATGCATCCATCGAATGTACTGCTTCTAGCCCTCTCTGATACTCTTTGTAGTTCTCACCATCCCATCGTAGTGGAAGCACCTCACTTCTTTGTTGGGTCTTACCCATTTTGCCCTTGCCCTGTAAGGGTCTCTCTTTCATCTTTCTCTGGTCTCACCAAAGTAGAGAAACAATGCCTTCTCTCAACATATTGAGGAGCTCGCAGGGTCACCTCCAATTAAAATGAAAAAGAATAGAGGCTCATAGGCATAATCACACATGGGTTATTCTCTAGGACCATTCACACACATCACACAAATCACATGATCAATATTAGCAGGCTTCCCTGTTCCTCAATTTGCAATGCAGAGTATGGAATTCACATCATATTTTCATGTCGTCTATGTAAAGGTCATAAGGCTAATATATAACATTGAGAAGTGTCCATCATCAATAGTTACATTAAACTTTCATCCTCGCTAATCGGGCGTAATATATTAATTTTCTAAAACTATAGATATAAATTTGGAATTTTGGCATGAATTAAACTATTTAATTAAAATATTTAATTTTCTGAAATCAAGGGGATCGATTTAAAATTTTGAAAGGTAGGCATTTTGATCAATTCTCATCCTGTTCAACCAAACTCGACCCCAATCATTGGTCGGTTAAGTCATCACCATCGTTACATATTCAGAATATGAAATTTTCGGAAATTTTGAGGGCTAGACACAATATTTCTGATAATCAACCTATACTGTCAAAAGGGTGGAAGGTCACGAATCTAATTGACCTTAAAATTAATCAAGAGGGATTTAGTAAATAATCGCACACACATTTTATATCTACATCCTAAATACCCTAGTCACTCTCACATGAGCAATCACACCGATGATCATGGACCGCATCCTAATGTGATCAGGCCTGAGCCAAAATGGCGCCCAATCACTCACATCAATATCTATGTGTACTTCGACGCAATCTCTATGCCCTGTGATCGCCCATCTCGTTTCGCGGATCGTCGGCATCTCAACACACCTCCGTGCGTCTTGATCGCGAGTCTCACCTCATGAGTCACGCTCTTTGTTGCTTCCTCATGTAATTACAAAATTACAGGCACGCAGGCCCGACAATAAATGAGAAAAGAATAGAGGCTCGTAGGCCCCAATAATAATAATCACATGTACACACATCACATCAAAGGTCCATGATCATTTGTCCACATCATACATCGCATGTATATGTTATTTTATAAGACTACTAGACAAAAATAATAGTTAATTAAACTATTTAATTAACATATTTAATTTTCTGAAATCAAGGATATAAAGGGAATTTTTGAATTCCAGGGGTATTTCGGTAATTCGACCAAAAGGGTATTTTGGTAATTCTGTCAAAGGGGGACAGAATATGAAATTTTTGAAATTTTGAGGGGTATTTTGATAATTCTGCGCAGAATCTAGAATTTCATTCCGGGGTAAAACCGTCTTTGCCCTAAAACCCTAACTCCTCACCCCGCGTTGTGGTGCATGACGCTACCACCTTCTGCGGTCGGCCCTCTGTGAGGAGGGAGCCGCTTCGTCTGTCCCGTGGGCGGCGCCGCCACTAGCCCAGCGCTTCCCCGCTTATGCCAAGCGCGGTGTCAGCCATGCCTTAGTGCTTGCGGCGGCGCCCGATGGCATGCACCGGCGTTGCCTTATGCAGGCTTGCCTACGCCCCTACGGGCGGCAAGCCTTCTGCGACGAAGCACCGGTTGGCGGCTATTGCCTATGCAAGCAGCCTTGCGGCCATTGCACGAACACAACAAGGGCAACAATAGTTGCTGCCCTTTTGCACCAATGATTTTGGCGTCGAAAGCATATCCAAAACACAACACATACAGTTTAAGATCCGATCTTCGCACGAACAAACTGGCTCTGATACCACTGTTGGGACATCCTTCAGGGGAGTAACATCACATGCGCAGCGGAAGAACAAAAAACAAAACCTCAGATTTTCCGTAGAAATTTTCCGTCGTCGTGCGAAGATCGGTGCGTCAAAAACAAATTCACAAAACTGCGCGTTTAAAAGAAGATACCTAGGGAGATCGTATCCACATGGTAGATCTGTAGAAGAGAATGAATGAGGTCAAGCATCCTCCTCTCTAGCGATATCCACACGGTAGGGATTGCAACTAATCACCTCTCTCTCTAGGGAGAGGAGAACAAGAGGTGGCTACCAAAAGAAACCCTCAGCCTATAGAGTTTTGGTTCCCTCCTATTTATAGAGGCCCCTAGAAAACCCTAATGGATCTTTTGCCCTATTGGGTATTGGATCTCCATCCAATTACCCAAGCCTCTTGGATTAGTAGGTCTCTACCCAATAATCTCTTATTAGCAATTATTGAATCTTATCTCAGGATCCAATAATTCAGGGGCTTAATGGATATCCAATAAGATAGGGGGTTCAGCGGATATCTCATATCCGAACCTCTACTCATCGTAACACCTACCATATGTGTATGACCCTCTAGGCCCAATATCGAGCTAATCGTGAGTCATACTTGTCAGAACTCCTTCTAACTTAGTGAATTATTATCTCTATAATAATTCACCCAACTCATCGACTGCGGACGTACCAGGCCACTACGTTGCGACCCCTAGACGATACAAGGGAATCCAATCCTTTGGACCTATCTATCCTCAGTTACCATGTATCTATAGTCCCTTATCTATCCAATATCGCAGAGACCCTATACCGGGCATGGTGCTATCAGGCCCATACGGTCTCTTCTCGAGTCTTGCTCTTGTCGGATTCTCCCGGAGAACTCTTTCTCTCTCAATCCGAATAACCTTGGCCAAGGATTTGTTCGAGCAATAACACATGGGATATTTCTCTCATGATACCGAGAGCGGATGATCCTCCATTGACACTCAATAGCCCTCGTAAGGTTGGCTACCACTCCCAATAACCGGTTGTACTAAATCTGGAACTTTCCAAACCTATAAGTCTGGTATCAAAGAGTAGAGTACTCATATAGGACATCCTTGGTGTCTCAAGTCTAAGGACCAGATACACTACTGGGACTATGGAATCGTTGTCTAACGTGAGGTATCAATAACCATCCAACATTCCGTAGGCGGATCAATCAGTGAACTCATTCCCCAATGAGCACCTGCACTGTACCCTTAGTGTTCCCACACGAGTAGCAATGAGACCAGCTACCTCCATCATATGGACGGGTATACGGCACACCAGTCTATCCAATTATCTCGATGTCCTTCTCGAGTAACCTATGATCAGAATAATTCAGGGTCTTTGTTTAAAGGTGAATCGGTCTCATTATCTTGATCTCATCACGATCCGATTCTCATTGCACAGATCCAAGGACATCACAATATATGCAACATGCAAGATAAAGTGATAAAATGCCTAATAATAAACAAAGAGAAAAAGTGCATATCAAATCACAAGTGTCATTATTCATGTGATTAGCTTGCAGGGCACATATAACTAGTACTAGGGATAAGCAATGGAACCACCCATACTCGAAAAACCGAGATGAGACCTTTTTTTGTTTCATTTTTTAAGCCAATTAAGGCCTATAAATACCCCTTACTTCTCAACTAGTTTAGCACGAATAGAAGTGATAAGAACTGAACCAAAACTAGAGTGAAATAGCTTTCAAAAGTTGAGTGTTCACCTCTACCTTTCTCTAAGTGTAAAAGTTTGTAAAAGGAAAGTGAGTCACTTGTAAAGTTCTATAAATAGGTGATTGATCTTTCCCCTTCAAGAAAGATTGATAGTGGAAGCCGGTGACCTCATCAAAGGAGGTATCGAAAGTAGACATAGGTTGAATGACCGAACCATTATAAAATTGGCGTATTCTTCTCTTGGTACGTAAATTTCATTTATTGCATTCAATTTTTACTTCATCGCAACTATCCAATCTCTACTTCTCTACTCTCTTACAAACTCACTTGAGTCAATGTCTTTCCAAAATAGTTTTCGTCGAACGAAAAATTTCCATCGTACGAAGTTTTTCGAAATCGTTTAAATTATCGAGTTTTATCTATTGTACTAATTTAACCCCCTCTTAGTGTCATTCTTGATCCTAAGAAGGCCTAGCCTATAGGCTATTTTAACCCAATTCCTATCCAATTTCGTTAATATAGAATTATGATAATATATATTCAATAATAATAATATATTAAAACATAACAATAGATAAAAGATAAGATTGAAGAATGAACTTCAATATAAGGAAATAATATTTTAAATTTAATAAAAATTAAAAATCATACTTTCAATATATATAACATGAATAATTTAAACATGACCTAATCAAACAATAAAATTCTAAATCTTAAAAGCGATATTCTAATCTAACAATAAAAATTTTAACATTTAAAGAATAAAAAAATATTTTTAAACTACTCATAGTATATTTTAATCCAAATAAGATTAAAAGATAAACTATAATATGAGAAAATAATATTCTTAATCCAAATATAAAAAATTAGATATCATGTATTTAATACATAAAACATGTATAATTTTAGTATGTTTAAATCCAAAAATAAAAACCTTTTAAAAAGATCAAAAAATATCTTAAAAGCTTCAGATAAAATATTTTAATCTAATAATAAATATTTTGATATTAAAAGGAAGAGGTAAGCTTTTAATAATTTTTTTATTTTTATATTTATTTAATATAAATTATTTTTATTTAATATACTAACAAATATGATATCATCCTATTTTGGAATGCTTAATAGTCTTTCATAATTCGTAATGACAAATAAAAAAATAAAGATTAATATTTTCTAAGTTATAATGATAAATAAAAAATTAAAATTAATTTTTAAATTAAATATTTAATTTGATTATAGTTCATATGTGACTTATGCCTTTAGTAGACAGTGTCCTGTCTTCCACTTCTAATTTCTACGCTCCCTCTCTCTCTCACTATCATATCAAAGTAAACAATTTCCTCTTTCTCACCCTACCATATCGAAGGAAATAATTTTATTCACCCTAAGAAACTATCTCTGTGCTCAGACTCTCTATAGTCAGATTGAGTTCTCACTTTTTTCTCTCTTCTCTCTCTTAGATACTAGTACGATAATCCAAATCTCTCTCGTATTTTCTTTCTTTCTCTCTCTCTTTATATATATATATATATATAGTTTTCAAGTGGGCTTTGATGTAGCCCCTGGAGAGTGAGTAAACTGAAGGGTGGTCGCAATAATGAACCAAGATTTGTACCTTTACACTGGAATGGGAAGGACAATTAATGCCACCTTTATCTTCCCACTCTTCTCATCGGACAAACTATTGGCACGTGAACGTCGTCCTCTGTTCTCGTGCACGCGTATAATTAAGAGCGGCCACGTATGGACAAGTGCTCATCCATGTTTAAGTACATTTTTTTTTTTACATTAATAACATAAGAAATCACGGGTTCTTTGCATTAAATAATGATGTTTTGGATATACCCAAATTCGTTCCCTACTTGGAGAAGAGAATGTGAGATTTTTTTATTTTAGAAAAAATTATAATATTTTTAGTAAAAAGATCGGAGAAAACTCGATATATGTAATCTTATCTATCCAACTCAAATTCATCATCGATTTATGCAGCATCATTTTTTTTTTTTGGTATTTAAAGATTTCTTCTTATTTTTTTATAAAAAAGGAGCATCAATTATAATTAATATTGATTCGACATACGAAAAATATATCATATCGAGTTAGCCTACTTAACAAATCTAAATGATGTAATAAATGAATATTCTACATAGCCTAAATATGAATTTGTTTGCCTGACGACAGCTAGCGATTCATTGAGTCATTAAGTGTTTCGATACTATTAAAGGTGCTTCCTCCAAACACAAAGACGAAACACTTAAGCATTCGAGAGTCTTAATGGATATATTCCTTATTCTCTTTTTGCATGATTTTGATTTTGTCCATGTCACCAAATTTAACTAAGCAAACTATCACAACAATACTGACATATTTATCGACAGAAAGAACTAGGTCGACTCCCATCATCCACCTCGAACAGGTAATGGAAAAGGATCCATCAATTAAAAAATAAAAAAATAGAGTTGCAGTTTGAAGATCTTTGTCATCCGGATCAGCCTTTCCCATCACATCAATGCTTAACAAAGTTAAGACGACATTTGAAAGAACAAATGGATGAAGAATATAATGGAAATGGAGTTCTCAAACTGACGTCGATCAATTAAACCCTTCTTGACATAGTGAGTCAAAGTCCAAAGATAATTGTAAGAAATTCTAGTGGTTGGACGTCCAAGTCGTTGATGACGCCTTGGTCTGCCAAAGAGAAGGACTAGTGAAGGTGATGGGTGGAAAAGAAAGAAGAAACAGCTGAAAACCTTGTGCAAATATATCTCTCGAAACCCTCCTCTAGCTACATAATTTAAATAATTGAAATTAAATAAAATAAAAAAATTTAAAATTAAAATAATAAATGAGAGTAAAAAAATTTATTAGCATATGATATTTTTTATTATTTAAATAATTTATATTTTATCTTTTAGTTAATATAAATAGATATTTTTGGATCAATTGAAAGTACTTAGAGTTCCTTATATTATTTTCTTCCTCTTCTCTTTAAAATTATGTAGAAAAGCCAACAATGCTAGTATCAGAGTTCGATTCAAATAAGATCAATAGGAATATATTTATTAAAAAAGAAGAGAAGATAGTAGATCCAGGAAAAAAAATAAAAATACAACAAACATTAGAGTAAGTGTTTCTAATTAACTTCTTCCTATCTTCAAATTATCAATCTTGGATTGTTAAGATGAAAACTCTATTTATTTCATAAGGACTATGAAATTTGCTAGAAGATGATTTTATTAAGTATGATCTATAGGATCCTAATATTACTGAAGACAAACAAATCAAATGAATGAGAATATATAGAAAGATATAAGAGCCTTCTACATGCTATAACAAGCAATAGATACATTCCTATTTTGTTGAATCATGATGGCATCATTATCTAGAAGCTTGAAAAATATTAAAAAATGTGTTTGAAGGTATAAACATGATAAAAATTTCAAAGCTTCAAATTCTTCAACGTGAATTTGAAACCCTTATGATGAAAGATTTTGAATATGTTGCTGATTTATTCTTAAAAGTTTCTTTTATTATAAACCAAATGAGATCTTATGATGAAAATCTAAAAAATAAAACTATAGTAGAAAAAATTTTATGGAGTTTATCTCCAAATTTGATATGATTTTTACTGATATAGAAAAGCCAAAGATGCAAGAACATTATATGTTGTGTTGGGCTGACAGTCTAAATTCAACCCATATGGGCTTTATCAGTCCATAGCCCACTTTTACTCCTCTCAATCCTAACTTAACCTAAACCCTAGTTTAAATAGGGGTTAATGGTGGCTACGAAATTAAGAGATTAACATCACAGCAAAGGGCAGAAACTTCGCAGCGGCATTAGGGATTCAAAGATAGGAAAAAAGGGCAGAAAAACAAGAGAAAAAGTAAGGAAAGAAGACAAGGAAAACATAAAAATTGTTCTCACTTATCCAAATAGTTTCTCATCTCAGGTTAGATCAGATCTACAGTGAATTTTTTCTGTGATTGCTTGAGGAGGTTTTAGATATTATGCACAGTAACGTGATCCTTGTATCTCAGTTATTCTCTTGTGATTGTTGCTTGGGTTTTGGACAAGAGATTTGAGAATTATACATTCATTATTTTTATAGTGAATTTTCTCTGGTTTGCCCCGTGGTTTTTACCCTACACGTTGAAGGGGTTTTCCACATAAATCTTGATATTCTATTTGATTGTGATTTCCGTTTAATTCCACTGTGTGTTACAGCCTATTAGTATTTGTTCTTATACAAAAGTTATTCCTTGTTTGTTATCCTCTTTTTATTTCCCATCAATTGGTATCAGAGCAAGGTTTTGGTGATTTAATTTTTATGTTTAAACATGGAGGCTGGTAGTGTTTCTCGCATGATTAGTTTAAACGGAAACAATTGGATGATATGGAAACTAAGAATGGAAGATCTCTTGTATTGCAAAGATTTGTATGGACCTTTGCAAGGGGATAGTGAAAAACCCATAACTATAATAGATGATGAGTGGAAGAGATTAGATCGAAAAATGGTTAGGTTTATTCAACAATGGCTCGATGATAGTATATTTCACCATGTTTCTACTAAAAGTTCTGCATATTCTCTTTGGAAAAAGTTAGAAGGTCTCTATGAAAGAAAAATAGCTGGCAACAAAGCTTTTTTATCAGAAAACTTGTGAACCTGAAATATAAAGAGGGTGCTTCTATTGTTGAGCATTTGAATGAAATACAGAGTATTACTAACCAGTTATCTTCTATAAAAATGTCTCTTGATGATGAGTTGCAGGCATTGTTACTTCTCAGTTCATTGCCAGAAAGTTGAGAGACACTGGTGGTTTCCCTCAGTAATCCTGCGCTAGATGGTATTGTCACCATGAGTCAAGTAACAAGCAGTTTGTTGAATGAGGAGTTGAGAAGAAAGAACTCAGCAGTATCTCAGATTGGTTCACAGACACTTATCTCAGAGAACAGAGGAAAGTCAAGGTCTAAAGATAGAAGCAGTTCATGCATAGGTAGAAGCAAGTCAAGATCAAGGAAAGATATTGTTTGCTATAACTATAGTGAGAAAGGACATTATAAGAATCAGTGTAAGCAACCTAAGAAGAGCAAGAAAAAGGGAAAAGAAGTGGATTCTACAAAGTCAAAAGAAAATACCACAGCTATAGTGCAGGTTGGTGATTATTTGATTTTGTTCCTTTCTGATGATATTTTTTCTTGTGTGTGTGAGGACCTCGAGTGGATAATTGACATAGGAGCTTCTTATCATGCTACACCATGGAGGGAGTTCTTTGCTACCTATAGGTTTGAAAATTTTTGTGTTGTCAAGATGGGCAACCATGGCATAGCAGACATCATTGGCATTGGTGACATCCACATAAAGACCAATCTTGGATGCAAGTTGGTGCTTAAGGATGTGAGACATGTGGTTGACTTGGGGCTGAATTTAATCTCAGTTGGAAGACTAGATGATGAAGACTATGATAGCAGGTTTCACAAAGGGCAATGGAAACTCAGTAAGGGTTCTCTTGTTATAGCTAGTGGAAAAAATGTCATACTTTGTACAGGTTGCAGGCCAAAGCTTGTGGTGAACAACTGAATGCTACAGAGAAAGATTTCAGCATAGAGTTGTGGCATAGGCGATTGGGACATATGAGCGAGAAGGGACTACAAGCTCTTTCCAAGAGAGAGGTATTGCCTGACCTCAGAGGTATACGTTTGAACCCTTGTATTGATTGTTTGGTTGGTAAACAACATAGAGTTTCTTTTACTAGTCCTGCTTTGTTTAGAAAAATGCATGCCTTGGACCGTGTTTATATAGATGTATGTGGTCCTTTGAGGACAAAAACTCCTAGTGGTTCTACTAATATTCCTAGCATCAGTGGTGCACTTTATTTTGTTACTTTTATAGATGACTTTTTCAGGAAAGTTTGGGCTTATGCTTTGAAGACCAAGGATCAGGTTATTGGTGTCTTCAAAGAGTTTCATGCCAGGTTGAAAGGGAGACAGAAAGGCAACTGAAATACATAAGATCAGATAATGGTGGTGAGTATACAGGATTGTTTGAATATTATTGTAGGTCATATGGTATTCAACATGAGATGATAATTCCTGGTACACCTCAGCATAATGCAATTGCAGAGAGGATGAACCGCACCATCATGGAAAAAATCAAATGTATGCTTTCACAGGCAAAGCTACCCAAAAGGTTTTGGGATGAGGCTTTGAGGACTGCAGTTGATGTGATCAACTTATCTCCCTATACAGCCCTAGATGTTGATGTTGCAGAGCATGTATGGTCAGGGAAAGATGTTTCCTATAGGCATTTGAGAGTGTTTGGTTGTCGTACATTTGCACATGTTTCAGACAATGAAAGGTCCAAGCTGGATGGTAAGACAAAAGAATGTATTTTTCTTGTCTACTCGCATGATCAATTTGGTTATAGGCTTTGGGATCCAGAAAAACAGAAAATGTTTAGAAGCAGAGATGTAGTCTTCTTTGAGGATCAAACCCTTGAGGATTTGAAGAAGGAGGCACCAGCCAAGACTTCTGTAGAAGGATTAGCATATTATGACCCAGTTATTCCTCCAAAGATATTAGGGTGATGGGGAGATGTGTAGGAAGATGGTGTAGAACCGGATGTTAATCTACTGCAGGGACATGTTAAGCAAGAAGAAGTTGAGGAGCAGCTTCCCACGTAACCTCGATTGAGAAGATCTTCTAGACAACGTCGACCTTCCGTAAGATACTCTGCAGATGAGTATGTGATGTTTACTGATGCAGGTGAACCAGAGAGTTACCAAGAAGTAGTTGAAAGTGAGCAGAAAAAGAAGTGGCTAGTTGCTATGCAGGAAGAGATGGATGCTCTATAGAAGAATCATACATATGATTTAGTACAACTACCACAGGGAATGAAGGCCTTGAAGAACAAGTGAGTTTTCAGGTTGAAGACTCAAGAATATTGTTCTCAACCAAAGTACAAAGCCAGATTGGTTGTGAAAGGCTTTAGTCAAAAAAAAGTATTGACTTTGAAGAGATTTTTTCTCCTGTTGTTAAAATGTCTTTTATTCGTGTTGCTTTAGGTATTACTACTAGCCAGGACTTAGAGGTGGAGCAGTTATATGTGAAGACAGCTTTCCTTCATAGTGATTTGGAGGAAGAAATTTATATGGAGCAACCAGAAGGATTCAAAGTCAAAGGTAAAAAAAATTTTGTCTGCAATTTAAGAAAGAGTTTGTATGGATTGAAGCAAGCTCCAAGACAGTGGTATAGAAAGTTTGATTCATTTATGATTGAAAATGAATATAAAAGAACGGCTTTAGATCATTGTGTTAATGATATGCTTATCCTTGGGAAAGATATGTATACAATTACAGGTTGAAGAAGGAACTGAGTGAGTCTTTTGCAATGAAGGACATGAGGCCAACAAAGCAAATACTGGGCATGTAGATTTCTCGTGATAGAAAAAACAAGAAGATTTGGTTGTCACAGGAGAAGTATATCGAGAAGGTATTAGAAAGGTTCAGTATGAGCAATGTAAAGCTAGTTGGTTCTCCTCTTTCAGGTCACTTCAAGTTGTGCTCAGAACATAGTCCGTCAAGTGATGAGGAGAAGAAGAAAATACAAAAGGCTCCTTATGCTTCAGTAGTTGGAAGTTTAATGTATGTAATGGTATGTACGAGGTCGGACATCGCATATGCAGTGGGTGTTACTAGCAGATTTCTTGCAAATCCAGGCAAAGAGCACTGGGCAGCAATGAAGTGGATCTTGAGATATCTCAGAGGAAGCTCTAAGGTTTGTTTAAGCTTTAGAGGTGGATCACCTGTGCTAATGGGTTACACAGATACAGATATGGCTAGAGATATTGATACAAGGAAATCCATATCAGGTTTTGTACTTACTTTTACAAGGGGAGCTGTGTCATGGCAATCCAGATTGCAAAGGTGTATTACTCTCTCCACCATAGAGGCAGAATATATTGCTGCTATAGAGGTTTGCAAAGAAATATTATGGATGAAAGAATTCTTACAAGAATTAGAGCTGAAACAAGAAAACTATGTGGTATATTGTGACAGCCAGAGTGCCATCCATTTATGTAAGAACCCAACTTTTCATTCCAAGTCAAAGCATATAGATGTCAGATATCACTGGATTCGAAATGTACTTAAAGAAAAGCAGTTGCAACTTCAGAAAATTCATACAAATGATAATGGAGCAGACATGTTGATAAAGACCTTACCAAAAGAGAGACAGGAGATGTGCCGACAGTTGGTCGGCATGGATTTACATTGAGGAGTCATGGGACAGCCTCCCTTATGGGTTGAAGGGGGAGGTTATTGGGCTGACAACCCAAATTCAGCCCATATGGGCTTTATCAGCTCATAGCCCACTTTTACTCCTCTCAACCCTAACTTAACCTAAACCCTAGTTTAAATAGGGGTTAATGGTGGTTACGAAATTAAGAGATTAACATCGCAGCAAAGGGTAGAAACTTCGCAGTAGCATTAAGGATTCAAAGAGAGGAGAAAAGGGCAGTAAAACAAGAGAAAAAGAAAGGAAAGAAGACAAGGAAAATACAAAAATTATTCTCACTCATCCAAACAGTTTCTCATCTCAGGTTAGATCAGATCTATAGTGAATTTTTTCTGTGATTGCTTGAGGAGGTTTTGGATATTGTGCATAGTGACGTGATCCTTGTATCTCAGTTATTCTCTTGTGATTGTTGCTTGGGTTTTGGGCAAGAGATTTGAGAATTGTACATTCATTATTTTTATAGTGGATTTTCTTTGGTTTGCCCTGTGGTTTTTACCCTTCACGTTGAAGGGATTTTTCATGTAAATCTTGGTGTTCTATTTGATTGTGATTTCCGTTTAATTCCGCTGTGTGTTACAGCTTGCTAGTATTTGTTCTTATACAAAAGTTATTCCTTGTTTGTTATCCTCTTTTTATTCCCCATCATGTTGATGAATTAATAAACTCATTTTTAATCTATGGATAGAAAATGAATAGATCTTGAAATGAAACTTTAGAACATGCTCTTCAAATAAAGATAGATAAAAATAAGAACAAAAAGAAAAATTTTAATCTTAAGAGAGAGATTAAAATGGTAAAAGTCATAGATAATCTAGTGCTCAAGATAGGAGACGAAGCTAATCAAATAAAGGTCAGAGGAACTCTAATGAAGGTAACAAAGAAATCCATCAATGTTTTTATTCTAAAAAAATTAGACATATTGAATAGCATTGTTTGTATAAAAATAAAATTACAAATGTTCCTCTATGCTTTCACTATAAAAATATGGCCATATTGAAAAAGATTATTAGAATAAAAAATCAATCAAATTATCATAAAAAAAGAAAGGATGAAGAAAATATTTTCTTTATGACATCTAGTGAAGAATATTCATGATTTGTTTGGTTTTTGAATAGTAGATGCAGTAATCATTTGACAAGCGTTAAAAGTTTATTTCAAAGGCTTGATAATTCAATCAAATCTGTTATGTATATGAGAAATAATAGTAAGATTCAAGTAGAAGGAAAAGGAATAGTTGTTGTGAATACCAAATCTAGTTAAAAAATTTATCGATGATGTGATTTTTATTCCTAATTTAAAATAAAATCTCATTAGTTAAGACAATTGATGAGAAAATGATATTATGTTATTTTATGATAAAAATACTTGATTTATAATTAAAAAATTAAAAAAATTGATAGCAATTGTGAGGATGATAAAAAACAAAGTGTTTTCCTTATTATTTTTGAATTTCTCCTTATATGCATTTACTACTATTATTATCGATGAATCAATATTACAACATAAAAGCTATAATCATTTGAATTTTTGTGAGTTTATGCAAACTATTTCATGTGGCAGTTATGAGATGAAATGTCATGGCATAGGCCATGGTAATTGGAGAATTATAGTTGATGAGATGCATGCATCGAAAAAGGATGAAGTCCTAAACTCTAATAATAACAAGCTTGCAACTGAGAAGGTACAAGAATAAGAAAAGTCAGCATTATTAGAAGAGACCAAGGATAATAAGGAATGTGCAACTAATGACTTAGAAGAAAAGGAAGAGGACTTTGGAAGAATATGAAAAGATTAAGAAAGCAAAACAAAAGAACTTACTTGCAAAGAAGTTCGAGGAGAAAAAGGTTGCAATTGACAAGGAGTTACAATCTATGCAGCAACTATCTACAAAAACAGAAAATGACCCTATTTTTGTTAAGTTGGGTTCTAACAATGATTCAGGAAAATAGAAAGAAAATAGTATACCATGATGAATGAAACAAAAAATTATTGAGCATTAATAAGTTCTGAAAGGCAACTAAAAGAGTTTTTAGATACATCAAGTAAATTCTCAATTTTGGCATCTGTTATGAGCATGTAAAATATTTTAAAATGGATTCTTATATTGATAATGATTGAGCTGGTTATGCAGATGATAGAAAAAATATTTCAAGATTTGTGCTTAGCCTTGGCTTAGGTGTGATTTCATAGATAACAAACAAAAAAAGGAATATATTACTTTCTCAAGCCTTAAGGTGGAGTATGTTGCGGCTACAATTACAACATATCAAACAATTTTGCTTCAAAGAATTTTAATAGATCTCTAAAAAAATAAGATGAAATAATTAAAATCTACCATAATAATAAGTTTACTTTTGCAATGATGAAGAATCCTTCTTCCACAAGTACACCAAACATATTTAAGTTTAATATTATTTCATTTGTGAACTAATTAATAAAGGAGAAATTCAAATGTACTATTGCAATACTAAATATCATCTTGTCAATATCTTTACAAAAGCTTTGGCAAAAGAAAATTTTTATTTTTTCTGATGACAACTTCAAGTTATAACTATTTTGAATTAAGGGGGTATGATAAGATTAATTCAAATGTTAGGGTTAGATAAAATAAAAAAATAGATTAAAATAAATATATAAGGGTGAAAAGATTTATTAGGATATGATATATTTTTTTATTATTTAAAAAAAATTGTATTCTATCTTTTAGTTAATATAAATAGGTGCTCTTGGATCAATTTGAAACATTATAGATTGAAAGTACTTCTAGTTTCTGCTAGAATTCTCTTTCTGTCTCCCTAAAGATCTACATAAAAGTCAACAATATATTCACTTGTGGATGTTAAAGTCTAATCAAACTAAGTTTTTGAGATGATTTTCCATCACTAAATTCACTTTGAAATGGAATGCAGTGCTAAAGATTTTAATATCTTTCCTTAGCTTCACAAAAATATGTCAAATTATTGAATTATTAGCAATGACAACATCTCAAGGAATTCTAGGAATTCAATGAGAGGATGAATAAGAAGCAGCATGTCCTTCATTAAACTCAAGTGATGTTACTTAATGAAGCCAATCATCATCACTATCATGGTGGTCACAATCTATCGACGTCGATGCCCATTACATTACAACATCATTTAACATTAGGCATATATAGGGCAATTATTGTAATATACTATTAATGAGGGTCATGCGCAAGCTCTTGCATGAGGTCAATGATTCTGATATCGGATTTTTCTATGCTCGATGATTAAGTTAGGGAGCCAGCCATCATTATTTTTCTCTACTTGGAAGCATTTCTGGTGATAGTCAACCAAAAGATGATGACACATGAAGAAGATTACAACATACTGCACCACCATGATCCTAATATTGAGTTCAATACGTTCATCAATAAGACGGACATGATTTTAGGACTTGGTCACGTCCTACCCTAGTCACGAGGAACTGTCATGAAGCTTCAGTTCACTGTTCTTGTAAACTGATTGAGTGCCACATGAGCTTAATTTAACATCGGAAAGTTAGCCATGAACACAAGCTATATCATTCTACTGGTTCATTAAACTCCTTCAAGTCTCACTCGGATTATTTCATACCATGGCTTCCATCTAATTACTCTTCATAATCGTCATAAACTGCTTCTTTGTGCATTTATATTATACAAGTAAAACCATATACAAGTAATTTGATCGCACGTTTCAGTGAAGTGTCATAAGTCAGAGACGGCTAATCCACGTACGCATAAAAGTTCAAATGAACTCTTTTCAACAACATTAAGAGTAATTGTGAAGCTCGATCGAAATGCCGACATGTCACATCCGATTGCAGCGATGTGGCATTTGCGATGTGGCATTCCTTACACGCCTCCAATGTTGGACGGCCGTAAATGAATCGGGTGGCTCGTGAGCGACGCATGCAGTCACAGCCGCCATTCCTTTCCTACACCACCCACTCCCATGGCCATTATTGTTGTTGTTTAAGTCATGGAAAGATGGATTGATTGATTGATAGAGATAGATAGATAGAGATGCTTTGGACCAAACCCCTCCCATCCTATTTATAGCATCCATTACTATCTCCCTCTGGTCACTGGAAATTTACGACACCCTGGGAGGAGGATCACGATCGTGTGAGAAAGAATCAGTTGTTTTCCTTTTTCGTTTCCGTCAGTCTGCTAATTTTCATGGTCGCTTCATTAGCAGCTCAGCTTTCTCGATCTGTCTGATACAGTATCACTGTAAGCGACGAGTGATAACTGTGCATGAGACTGTATCTCAGTTGGAGGCGGTAGAGGGCATGGAGAGAGGGAAGATGGCGATTGCAGTCAGGGAGTACGACGCGAAGACAGACCGGTCGGCGGCGGAGGCGGTCGACCGGATGTGCGAGGTGGGCACGAGCGGGAAACCGTCGCTGTGCATGGACCTTCTCGGCGACCCCCTCTCCCGCGTCCGCCACTCCCCCGCCTATCTCATGCTGGTATATATATGTATCATTCGATCTCTTTCTGTGAGGTGGTTTACGATCCGTGTCGATCGTTCTCAGGTGGCTGAGACGACTGGCCCG
Organism: Musa beccarii; assembly: GCA_024322285.1. Lineage (NCBI taxonomy): Eukaryota > Viridiplantae > Streptophyta > Magnoliopsida > Zingiberales > Musaceae > Musa > Musa beccarii. Next base: position 34,700,258 of record CM044396.1, on the reverse strand, counting down.
GTGAAGGAGATCGTGGGCGTCGTCCGTGGCAGCGTGAAGGTGATTGCCTGCGGCAGGAACAACCCTCGACAAGGTGGCGGAGGGACGATGAAGAGCCGCACTCCGGTGTACACTAAGGTCGGCTACGTGCTTGGCCTTCGCGTTTTGCCTTCCCACAGGTAAGTTTGGTGCTGTCTGATGTGCAGTGGTGATTGGTTGTGTTCTTTGTTTCTGATGCTGATGAATCCGATGGACCCAAAGGAGGATTGGTGTTGGATTGGAGCTGGTTTCGCGGATGGAGGACTGGTTTCGGGAGAAGGGAGCGGACTATGCGTACATGGCGACGGAGAAGGGCAACGCGGCGTCCCTCCGACTGTTCACCGGGCGGTGCGGCTACACCAAGTTCCGCACGCCATCCATCCTCGTCCACCCGGTGTTCGCCCACCGCTTACCCCTCCCCCGCTGCGCTGTGGTCCTCCGCCTCCCACCCGCCTACGCCGAAGCCATCTACCGCCGCCGCTTCTCCGCCACCGAGTTCTTCCCACGCGACATCGACGCCGTCCTCGCCAACCCCCTCTCCGTGGCCACCCTCCTCGCCGTCCCAGCAGGCTGCGCCACCGTGGAGCGGTGGCCAGGAGCCGAAGCCTTCCTGGCTGCCCCGCCGGAGTCGTGGGCGATGGCGAGCGTCTGGGATAGCGGGGGCGTGTTCCAGCTGGAGGTCCGGGGGGCGTCGCGGCTGCGGCGGGCCGCCGCAGCAGCCACCCGGGCGGCTGACAGGGCCGCGCCGTGGCTGCGGATCCCGTCGGTGCCGGACCTGTTCCGGCCGTTCAGGGCGTGGTTCCTGTACGGGATCGGCGGGGAGGGGCCGGAGGCGGCGGCGATGGCGGCAGCGGTGTGGCGAGTGGCACACAACGGGGCGATGGGCGTGGCGGCGGTGGTGGCGGCCGAGGTGGCAGAGACGGAGCCGCTCCGCCAGGGCATCCCGCGGTGGCGACGGCTGTCGGTGGCGGAGGACGTGTGGTGCGTGAAGCGCCTGGCGGAGGAGTACAGCGACGGGGCGGTCGGCGATTGGACCAAGTCAGCACCGGGGTCCTCTATATTCGTAGACCCCAGGGAGCTGTAAGGTGAAGCCACGCTTCCCCCTGGCACAGGTAGCGGCTAGCCGAAGGCTGTTGCCCATTTCCTTGCTTTCTCCTTCTGTAGAAATGTTTTGATTTTGGTGTGTTTTCTGTAACATCCCAAGGAAGCCAAGGGTGAAAGCAAAGGTTTTTTTTTTTTTAAGGAAAAGGTACGTTAAATTAAATGAAGTACGAACAGTCCCAAGGAGGTGAAGCTCCTATCAAAACATAGATGAAGATGAAAGGAGGTGACACACCTCTCAAAGAAAAAAAAACAGTTAAAAGCGGGTGAGGACCTCTCAAAACAGATGTAAAAGTCCGGTGGAGCATTTAAAAAACCAAAAAAATGTGTATCAAAATTGGTTAAGTTGTGAGCAAAGCGTTGGGGTGTTTGCTTATCTGGGTTCATTGTGTGATCATGATGTCTTAATATAATACAAATTTACATTATAGAGGGATTTTAGGTGTTATACAAGTTAGGGTCGGAATGATGGGGAAATAAAAAGGATAGACAATAAACAATAACTTTTGTATATGAACAAATACTAACAGGCCGTAACACACAACAGAATTAAACAGAAATCACAATCAAATAGAACACCAAGATTTACGTGGAAAACCCCTTCAACGTGAAGGGTAAAAACCACGGGGCAAATCAGAGAAAATCCACTATAGAAATAATGAATGTACAATTCTCGAATCTCTTGCTCAAAACCCAAGCAACAATCACAAGAGAATAACTGGGATACAAGGATCACGTCATTATGCACAATATCCAAAACCTCCTCAAGCAATCACAGAAGAATTCACTGAAGATCTGATCTAACTTGAGATGAGAAACTGTTTGGATGAGTGAGAACAATTTCTGTGTTTTCCTTGTCTTCTTCCCTTTTTTTCTCTCTTATTTGTCTACCCTTTTCTCCTCTCTTTGAATCCCTAATGCTGCTGCGAAGATACTGCCCTTTGCTGTGATTTTAATCTCTTAATTTCACAACCACCATTAGCCCCTATTTAAACTAGAGATTAGGTTAAGTTAGGGTTTAAGGAGGAGGACTATGGGCTATGGGCTGAACTAGGCTCTCAGCCCAACAACCTCCCCCTTTAGCTCATAAGGGAGGTTGTCTCTTTTGCTCCTTAATGTAAATCCATTCCGACTAACTGTCGACACATCACTTGCCTCTCCTTTGGTAAGGTCTTTGTCAACATGTCTGCTCCATTATTATCTGTATGAATTTTCTAAAGTTGCAACTGCTTCTCTTCAAGTACATTTTGAATCCAGTGATATCTGACATCTATATGCTTTGACTTGGAATGAAAAGTTGGGTTCTTACATAAATGGATAGACACTCGCTATCACAATACACCATATAGTTTTCCTGTTTTAACCCCAATTCTTGTAAGAATTCTTTCATCCATAACATTTTTTTACAAACTTCTATAGCAAAGAATATATTCTCGCCTCTATAGTGGAGAGAGCAATACACCTTTACAATCTGGATTGCCATGACACACTCCCCTACAAAAGTAAGTACAAAACCTGATGTGGATTTTCTTGTATCAATATTTCTAGCCATATCTCAGATCATCTGTGTAACCCGTTAGCACGGGTGGTCTACCTCAAAGCTTAAACAAACCTTAGAGCTTCCTCTCGAGGTATCTCAAAATCCACTTCACTCCGCCCGAGGCTCTTTGCCTGGATTTACAAGAAATCAAGCTAGTAACACCCACTTTGCATATGCGATGTCTAGCCTCGTACATACTATTGCATACATTAAACTTCCAACTCACCAAGCATAAGGAACCTTTTGCATTTTCTCCTTCTCTTCATCACTTGACGGACTGCTCTTACGAGCACAACTTGAAGTGACCTGAAAGAGGAGAACCAATTGGCTTTGCATTGCTCATACTGAACCTTTCTAATACATTCTCGATGTATTTCTCCTGTGATAATCAAATCTTCTTATTTTTCTTATCACGAGAAATCTGCATGCCTAGTATTTGCTTTGCTGGCCCCATGTCCTTCATTGCAAAGGACTCACTCAGTTCCTTCTTCAACCTGTCAATTGTATGCATATCTTTCCCAAGGATAAGCATATCATCAACATAAAGTAAGAGAATAATAAAATCCTCACCAAACCGTTTGATATACACACAATGATCTGAAGTCATTCTTTTGTATCTATTTTCAGTCATAAATGAATCAAACTTTCTGTACTACTGTCTTGGAGCTTGCTTCAATCCATACAAACTCTTTCTTAACTTGTAGACAAAATTTTCTTTACCTTTGACTTTGAAACCTTCTGGTTGCTCCATATAAATTTTCTCCTCCAAATCACCATGAAGGAAAGCTGTCTTCATATCTAATTACTCCACCTCCAAGTCTTGGCTAGCAGCAATACCTAGAGCAACACGAATAGAAGACATTTTAACAACAGGGGAAAAAATCTCTTCAAAGTCAATACCTTTCTTTTGACCAAAGCCTTTCATAACCAATCTGGCTTTGTACTTTGGTTGAGAATAATATTCTTGAGTCTTCAACCTGAAAACCCACTTGTTTTTCAAGGCCTTCATTCCCTGTGGAAGTTGTACCAAATCATATATATGATTCTTTTGTAGAGCATCCATCTCTTCCTGCATAGCAATTAGTCACATTTTTTTTCTGCTCACTTTCAACTGCTTCCTAGTAATTCTCTGGTTCACCTGCATTAGTAAGAATCACATACTCATATGCAGAGTATCTTCTGGAAGGCTGACGTTGTCTAGAAGATCTTCTCAATTGAGGTTCTGTGGGAAGCTGCTCCTCAACTTCTTCTTGCTCAACATGTCCTACAGGTAGATTAATACCTGGCTCTACACCATCATCCTGCACATCTCCCCCATCACCCTGATATACTAGAGAAATAACTGGGTCACAATCTGCTAATCCTTCTGCAGAAGTCTTGGCTGATGCCTTCTTTTTCAAATCCTCAAGGGTTTGATCCTCAAAGAAGACCACATTTTTGCTTCTAAACACCTTATGCTTTTCTAGATCCCAAAGCTTGTAATCAAATTGATCATGTGAGTAGCCAAGAAAAATATATTCTTTTATCTTACCATCCAGCTTGGACCTTTCATTGTCTGGAACATATGCAAATGCACGACAACCAAACACTCTCAAATGCCTATAGGAAATATCTTTCCCTGACCATACATGCTCTACAACATCATCTAGGGTCAGATAGGAGATAAGTTGATCACATCAACTGCAGTCCTCAAAGCCTCATCCCAAAACCTTTTGGGTAGCTTTGCCCGTGAAAGCATATATCTGATCTTTTCCATAATGGTGTGGTTCATCCTCTCTGCAATTGCATTATGCTGAGGTGTACCAGGAACTATCATCTCATGCTGGATGTCATGTGACTAGCAATAATCATCAAACAGTCCTATATACTCACCACCATTATCTGATTTTATGCATTTCAATTATCTTTCTGTCTCCCTTTTAACTCTGGCATGAAACTCTTTGAAGACACCAATAACCTAATCCTTGGTCTTCAAAGCATAGACCCAAACTTTCCTGGAAAAGTCATCTATAAAAGTAACAAAGTAAAGTGCACCACTAATGCCAGGAACATTAATAGAACCATTAGGAGTTTTTGTCCTCAAAGGACCACATACATCTGTATAAACACGGTCCAAGGCATGCATTTTTCTAGATAAAGCAGGACTAGCAAATGAAACTCTATGTTGTTTACCAGTTAAACAATCAATACAAGGGTTCAAACATATACCTTTGAGGTCAGGCAATACCTCTCTTTTGGAAAGAGCTTGCAGTCCTTTCTCGCTCATGTGTCTCAATCACCTATGCCACAACTCCATACTGAAGTCTTTCTCTGTAGCATTCAATTGTTCACCACAAGCTTTGGCCTGCAATCTATACAAAGTATGACATTTCTTTCCATTAGCTATAACAAGAGAACCCTTACTGAGTTTTCATTGCCCTTTATAAAACCTGCTATCATAGTCTTCATCATCTAGTCTTCCAATTGAAATTAGATTCAGCCTCAAGTCAACCACATGCCTCACATCCTTAAGTACCAACTTGCATCCAAGGTTGGTCTTTATGTGGATGTTGTCACGCCCGGCCCGTTGGCTCCAAGGCCAAAGGCCTTAGGAGGTCAGGTGGGGTGCATTAATCCCACATCGGAAAGGATGGGGGGAGGTCTTGGGCTTATAAGCGGGCGGCAACACATCTGCGAACCGGTTTTTCGGGTGTGGGTTAAGGCCTTACGCGAGTATGGTATCAGAGCCACCCCTGACCTTTACCGACTCACGCCAAGCGCCCCGGGTCAACACTTTGGGGGTAGGCAGGGTGGTCAATCCGTGACGAGGACGTCACGTGATTGAGTGGGGGAGAATGTCACGCCCGGCCCGTTGGCTCCAAGGCCAAAGGCCTTAGGAGGTCAGGTGGGGTGCATTAATCCCACATCGGAAAGGATGGGGGGAGGTCTTGGGCTTATAAGCGGGGGCGGCAACACATCTGGCGAACCGATTTTTCGGGTGTGGGTTAAGGCCTTACGCGAGTAACCTCTGTCACGCCCCCCCACCCTGAAATTTAATCTCATTCAGGAGGTGTGACCCTGTCTCAAAATTCATAACATTAAAATTTTAGCAACAAAACGATCCCAGGATCCACATCGATATTTGAGGACACTAACAATCATTCAAGTCATAAATCACATCCAACATCCATAACTTCATAAAACCTGTGCAATTTATAATCCATATACCACATCACTCCAGGACTCATAAAATTTCAAAGCCAACTCAACTAAACAATATCCACATCATAAAATCCACGAGGAATTCCATATAGCTACAAAACTAACATTTACCACACATTTATATCATCATACCATTTAAACTTCATATTTCAAGTTCTAACGTGAGAGGTCCTCCAACCTTTACATAACATATAAGTTCAGGTTCACCATCGACATTTCACTAAACACAAAATATACTTATACAACAAAAACATATCAACCACTAAAGATCATCCCAAAATCTTCTAGCTTTCCCTTCCTCAGCACAATTTAAACATCCCAGAGTCTGAAAAGCTAACCTGAAAATATTATATAACAACGGGGTGAGCATGACAAAGCTCAGCAAGTGACTAACATATCCATAGGAAAGGAGAATAGCTTTCAATAAGCCTGCTGCAAGGCCCGATACAAGGAAACATATATATCATCATATCATAATCACGAATGTCCTCTTAATCAACTCATTTAATTCATAACAAATAGGGTAAGGAATAATTAGAGCATATCAGATGATGATAATGGTAAGTTGAAGCATATCCAATGACACACAGGACAATATGAAGCATATCAATGGTGCATGGGTGATCTCTCAGAACATATCAGAATAACAAACAAATAACAGAAGTTCAAATGTTAAATCTGATCATTCACTTTCATATCATCCAAAGCGCACATGTACACACAAATAATGCTTTGGATATCATATCAAAAACACAGAGGGTGCAGTGGGATCTCAAATAATATCTCCCACGTCTGGAAGAGTCATCATCCACGTCCTGGATGAAGCCGAATAGGGGGCTGGCGGTAGAGCATCGCAGGCTCTATGCACAAATACCCTTTACCATTTCTGGCAAAGGTCCAAATAATCCCTTTACCATTTCTAGCAAAGGTCCAAATAATCCCACAGACACCAGAGTACAAAAGGACAGGTATGAACAATAATTTGACACATATCGGAGCACATGCGAAACAATAAAACGTATATGCGCCTTTACGAAATAGTACGATGCAAGCATATTCTTTCACAATGCATTCAAATTTGAAATGAACATAATGACATGTGTATACAAGGGTTTGAAATGATGGTATAAAGCTCAACTGAATGAAGGACTTTAGCTGAATTCAGTTCCCAACAAAAAGGACAAAATAAGAATAGGCAAACTTGACAAAAATCTGGTCTGGCAGAATTCGAAAGGTATAATTCCTGAATTGTTTGAATAACCAAATATACTCCAATTCACTCTAAATTAGTGTCATTTGAAAGATATAATAATCTAGATTCGGGTTAACAAAGTTTGGTATGAATTAGAGGTCTTCACAGGAAGTTACAAATAATTTAGTGACAACAGGTCAGAAAACTTCATCTCTGTTTTACAGAATGTATAGGGTCGACTAAATAGACGTTTTCAGTTGGTATCTGCACTCCAAATATTTCAAATAAGATATGCACAGAAAGCTTTATGAGTCTACTTTCCAATAAGGTTAATTTTATCACCATTGAATCTGTTCACAGTGAGTTACAAGTGATAGAATGCCCAAAGGTCAGAACTCAGAATCTCTATTTTACAGATTCTATAGGGTCAATTCAAACAGAAGTTTAGATAGGCAATTGAACTCCAAATTCATACATCTTGGTCTCAAAATGAAGATATCAAGTATACTTTCGGATGGATTTAATTTTACTTAAATACGAATCCAGTACAGAGAGTTATAGACATGATAAGGCAGAAAGGACAGAATCTGGAAAAGAAATCCAGATTTGCGGTTTGATACATAAATTGCGGAAATATCATTATGAAACTTCAAACTTCTAAAATTTTCAGGATTAAGATGAAAACAAGGAACCAACTAACTGTAGGAAAGGGTTAGAACACTTGCCTTTGATCAATTTTGATCCCAATGAAAAGTATTGAGCCCAAGAACCCTAAATCCCCAATTCTCCTTCTCTTTTTCTTCTTATCTTCTTCTCTCTTTCTCTCCCTTTCTTCTCCACGTATGCTGCCTTCTCAGTTTCCTTAGGAACGAAGGCAGAGACTCTTAAACGGTGGGATTTGTTATTTTGTGCATTTTGCAGTTTAGTCCTTGTTTTATATATTTTTACAATTAAGTCCTCCGAATTTTACAAATAGGTCCTCAGAATTTTACAAACAGATCCTCACATCTTATAAATAGGTTTTCAATTCCATTCAAACTCATCTATCAAATTTAAAATGGATAGTAACTTTGCTATTAAACTCTTATACGAAAATTTAGAAACAAGGAATGCGAGGGATGTTACAGATGTCACCCATGCCAATGATGTCTGCTATGCCATGGTTGCCCATCTTGACAACACCAAAATTTTCAGACCTGTAAGTAGCAAAGAACTCCCTCCATGGTGTAGCATGATAAGAAGCTCCTATGTCAATTATCCACTCGAGATCCTGACACACATAAGAAAAAATATCATTAGAAGGAGACAAAATCAAATAATCACCAACCTGCACTATAGCCGTGGTATTCTCTTTTGACTCTGTAGACTCCACTTCTTTTCCCTTTTTCTTATTCTTCTTAGGTTGCTTATATTGATTCTTATAATGTCCTTTCTCACCACAATTATAGTAAACAATATCTTTCCTTGATCTTGACTTGCTTCTATCTATGCATGAATTGCTTCTATCTTTAGACCTTGACTTTCCTCTGTTCTCTGAAATAAGTACTTGTGAATTAATCTGAGATGCTGCTGAGTTCTTTCTTCTCAACTCCTCATTCAACAAACTACTTGTTACTTGACTCATAGTAACAATACCATCTGGCGCAGAATTACTAAGAGAAACCACCAGTGTCTCCCAACTTTTTAGCAATGAACTGAGAAGTAACAATGCCTGCAACTCATCATCAAGAGACATTTTCATAGAAGATAACTGGTTAGTAATACTCTGAATTTCATTCAAATGCTCAGCAATAGAAGCACCCTCTTTATATTTCACGTTCACAAGTTTTCTGATTAAAAAAGCTTTGTTGCCAGCTATTTTTCCTTCATAGAGACCTTCTAACTTTTTCCAAAGAGAATATGCAGAACTTTCAGTAGAAACATGGTGAAAGACACTATCATCGAGCCATTGTCGAATAAACCCAACTGTTTTTCGATCTAATCTCTTCCAATCATCATCTGTCATAGTTATGGGTTTTTCATTATCCCCTAGCAAAGGTCCATACAAATCTTTGCAATATAAGAGATCTTCCATTCTTGGTTTCCATATCATCAAATTATTTCCGTTCAAACTAATCATACGAGAAACACTACCAGCCTCTATGTTCAAACACAAAAATTAAATCACCAAAATCTTGCTCTGATACGAGTTGATGGGGAAATAAAAAGGATAGGCAACAAACAATAACTTTTGTATATGAACAAATACTAGCAAGCCGTAACACACAACAGAATTAAACAGAATTTATAATAAAATAGAACACCAAGATTTACGTGGAAAACCCCTTCAACGTGAAGGGTAAAAACCATGGGGCAAATCAGAGAAAATCCACTATAGAAATAATGAATGTACAATTCTCGAATCTCTTGCTCAAAACCCAAGCAACAATCACAAGAGAATAACTGGGATACAAGGATCACGTCATTGTGCACAATATCCAAAACCTCCTCAAGCAATCATAGAAGAATTCACTGAAGATCTGATCTAACCTGAGATGAGAAACTATTTGGATGAGTGAGAACAATTTCTATGTTTTCCTTGTCTTCTTCCCTTTCTTTTTCTCTTATTTTTCTACACTTTTCTCCTCTCTTTGAATCCCTAATGCTACTGCGAAGATACTGCCCTTTGCTGCGATATTAATCTCTTAATTTCGCAGCCACCATTAGCCCCTATTTAAACTAGAGATTAGGTTAAGTTAGGGTTTAAGGAGGAGGGCTATGGGCTATGGGCTGATAAAGCCCATATGGGCTGAATTGGGCTCTCAGCCCAACACAGAGAGCGTGTCCGTGATATTATTGGAATCAATAAAATCTTTTAGGATAATAAATCCCTCTATTTATATGAGAGAGGAGGGAGGATGTCTATCAGTCTATCAAAATCTAGTTGTCCCTTGCATCGATTATAATGAAATAGAAACTTATAAAAGTGGGATAAGAGTTGAATGAGCTATCGCAGAATAAGTTCAAATGATGATATTGAGAGTAATCAAGGATTAGATTGTTAGTAGATGAGAGTTCTTAGTAGGGGTTCCTTGGTTCTTAATAGGGGTTCCCTCGGGTTCCCCCGGGACAAGTGATGGAGATAAGATCATCGTTAGTAAGAGTGATTGCTTTACACCATATATAGTCAATTTGATGATGAAGGTTGAGAAAATGCTAATTATTGCTATGTTTCTTTAAAGATCCAAGATTGTTGATACAAAAGCTCGAAGATAAGAGGGGAGTCTAGGTTTGACCCCTCCTCCAACAACAGCCATAAAATCAAGAATCAAAGATTTGAAAAGTAATATTGGAGATTGGTTTGAGCCACATGCAAATAGTTTTGAGCAATTAGATAGTTGAAGAAGATATATTTAATTGAATCCTAGTTTGAGTTACAAATTGGGCAAGCTGATATATAATTGTAGAGGAATGGTGAAGTGCATTTGGAAGTAGGCAAGCATTTCCAAAAATGCTTTCACAAAAAATTTTTGACTCTAGAAATTATCAAAAGATGCCACACCGTTGTCCGCCCACTCCAATTATTTGTTTCCATCAATGACTCATCTCTAACAAATTTATAAACACTCCTTGAGATAGTCATTCCCAAGGGATAAAAAGTCCAAACAAATATATTACCATAGGGATCCTCAAGAGCTAAATCATGAAGATAGATGGAGCAAGGTTAGGTCTAAACAGACTATGGAGGGTGTTTATATTCCATTGGCTATAATCAAAGAGCTTATAGAGTAAGGTTTGTAATATTAAATGATACCTTATACATCCCATCAATAGATCGATACACGAATCGTCCGCTACCACTCGGTACCATCGATTGAGGTATTATCGGAGGCATTATCGTCGACGGTGACCAAGGGTGAAGAAAAAAGATGGAGAAGGAGAAGAATGAAATAGGAAAAAAAAAGGGACAAAATCTGGATATTGTCGCTCTCCTCCTCATTTATTGATGATGACTTCTCATCCGTGGCATCTGAGTCACGAGGCAGAGAAAACTTTTTCTTTAATCAGCAGCGGCGTCATCGCTTGAGAAGAGAGGCGAGCGACGTCGTCTGTCGTAATTTTTTTTTATCTGCGACATCGCCTCAGCGACATCACCCGAGAAGGGAGGCGATGTCACTTTTTTTCTTTTAATATGCAACATTGCATCGACGACGTCGCTCGTTTCTTGGGTGACGTCGCATTAGCAACATCGCCCAGCATATATATATATATATATATATAATTATATATAATATTTATTTATATATATATTTATAATTATATATATATCGAACGATATATTGAAATATATCGTTAGATATATAGTACTATTCTATACCAAATAAATATTGAAACTATGGTCATTAGTAATAATCTTCCTAAGGCAGTCTCGGTGAGATTGAGAAGTTACGTAGACTACTTTTCAAAGTGCAAGAGACTTTACTGAAGGGAGGGTCCCATGGGCGAATAGAATCGTATTTGGAAGAGAAAAGATTAACGCAGACCATCTTGATTAAGGAGCAGGAGTTTTCTAAACCTAATCGTGGACTTGACCAAGTGGAGGTCGTGGATCCCTAAACCGCCCTCGTACTTGGGGCTGGTTATGTGTTTGCAACTGATAAGAGGGATTTTATGCTGCAATGGACTATAGTTCCAAAGTCTTTAGAAATTCTGATGATTCTATTAGTGTTTTTTTTTTCCGAAGATCCACATGTTAATAGTGTATAAAAGGGAATGGTATTTATCACTGAATTGATGATGATGGATTTACTAGCTTGAGAGATAAAAGCCTAGTTCCAACCTTGGCGTCTCGATTGGATTTATTCAATCATGAAGTTTCGATATTTGTTGGGTAATCTGGTGGACAGAAATACCCAAGTAGTGGAGTGGCGAAGACCCTTGTTTTGTACCTAGGGAGCTATAAATTCTATCCTTAATTGTAGGATTACAGTTTTTGAAAAATAGGATCTTATATTTGTTCTTCTTAACATGGAGGCCGGTGATGATAACGTAGGAGTCCAGAGCTTTCGAGAGGTTAGTGCAAATTTTGTTATTAAAGGGGTAATCTTATTTCTGAGGGAGAATTTATAATGATAAACGAAAATGAAGAGAAAGAAATGCAGGAGTTGATCCATTTTGTTAAGCTAGGGGAAAAGTTCATGTGGTCTATAACACCAGTGATAGCCTCCCAAGATACTAAATCGAAGACTTTTGTAAGATTTTGTTAGGATCTAGAGCGACACTAAGAGGGGGATGAAGTAGTGCAGTGAAAAAAAATTATAAATTAAAAATAATTATGGAAAAAGTTATGCATCGAGAAATTTCGGTTGGACAAAAATAATTTTAGTAAAGTGATTCGAGTGAAATATAAAGTAGAGAGGAGGAGATCAAGAGATTACAACTAAGTAAAGATTGAAATATAGTAATTTAAAAACTCACACATCAATAGAAGTACGCAGTGATGTATAGTGGTTCGGTCAAATGACCTATGTCCACTTCCGAAACCTCCTCTGATGAGGTCCGAAACCTCCTCTGATAAGGTTCCCAACTTTCACTATCAATTTTTCTTGAAGGGGAAGGATCAAGCACCCCTCTTATAAACTTTTATAAGTGGTTCACACTCTCAAACTATCGAATGCAATTTTGCTAGAGCTTTGACTCAATTTTTATCACTTCTCAATTATACTTTGTCAGTTGAGAAGTAAGGGATATTTATAGGCTCAATTGATTTCAGAATTGAGAAAAAAGAGTCACATCCTGGATTTCTAAGCACTAGTGGTACCATCGCCTGGCACTGGCGGTACCACCGCTAGTTGACCTTGCTCTATCAGTGTATTGGGCAGTACCACTACTCAATCTGATGATACTACCGCCTGACAGGGCCCTCAGACTCTATGGAGGGGCGGTACCATCGCTTGTTAGGTGGTACCACCGCTAATAGGTAATAAATATCAACGGTACCATCACCCAAACCACCTAGGAACTAGTTCTTAGGGCGATACCACCGCTAGACTTGGTCCAACACTATTGAATGGGCCTCGAATCTAACCCAATTCAGTTCAATTAAGGCCCAATTGGCCCCTACATGGGTTGATTAGGATTATCACTTAATACTAACCCTAATTACGTGCTAACTATAAAATTTGAAACATATTTCTCAGCAAATTATAATCCGGTGATGTTGAGTCCTTTTCCGACGAGCTTCTGGCAGACTTCCGACACACCCTCGGATATCTTCTGACAAACTCCCAATAGGCTCCCAGACTTTATGGCGAGTTTTGATGAATCTTCTAGCAAGCTTCTGAATTTTCTCGATGAGCTCCGTGAACCTCCGACGAACCTTCTGGCAAACTTTCGAAACCTTCGACAAGTCCTCGATCTATTCTCGGCCAGTTCCAATAGCACTTCCAACGATCCTTTAGACATCCAGCGCACTCTCGAACTCCTAACGTACTTGACTCCGGCAATTTGCTTTATGTCTTCATTGCTATCGTAGTTAATCCTGCATATTTATCTCAATAATATGGATTAGATCAAATAACCTATCAATTGACTTCATCATTAAAATCCGAGATTCAACAGGTCTAACTTTATAAGAATGAGAAGAGATTTATCATTAGGAAACTTGTATAGGACATTGTGTTAAGAAACTTAGGAGAGCATCACATGTGTAGTAGAAAAATAAAACAGAAATCAATTTCTCAAAAATAGATTTATATCAAATCACGTGTGACGATTGGGAATGAAAAACTCATGAATCTGAAAATTACATAAGACATGAGACGATTTCACCTAAGGGAACTCATATATCCCTGATTTATAGATTTTAGTCCATGGATAAAGGAGATCTCATGTTCTCTTTTCTAGCAATGATCAATATAGCAGATGAAGTAGCGATGCACCTTCTCTCATGACACATTCTTTCCTCGCCTTCATGCACCACCATCATGTAGTAGGGGTAGTCTTTCTTATTGCCCTCTCACACCAGAGAGAGGGCAATCGGTTGAGGAAGAAGTAGGAAAGAAATTAGGGAGGTGGCGGCTAAGGGGTCCAACCTTATAACCCTTTTAGTCCCATATCTCTCTCTCATAGAGAACCCTCTTTGCTAATCCTAATGGATCATGCCTTATTGGGTATTAGATCTTTGTCTAATTACCCTAGCATATTGGATACTATATCTCTATCTAATTATCTCTAGCTTAATGAAAATTACATCTCTATCCAATTATCCACTCTAAGCTCTTATTGGATCTCACCCAACAGATCTAATAAAACAAGGGCTTATTGGATATTATATATTCAATCCTCTATTCATTACATCATCAACCATATGTGTGTGACCCTTTAGGCTCAATACTAAGCTGGCCATGAGTTGCACTATTAGAACTCCTTTTGACTTAGAACTTGATTTAGTAAATTATCATTACATAATAATTCACTCAACTTATTGACTATGGATGAATTAGGCCACAATGCCATAGTCCCTAGATGGTATAGGAGGATCTAATCCATTAGACTTATCTGTCATTCATTACCTTGTATCTATAGTCTTTCATTCATTTAATATCCCAAAGACCATATACTGAACATAGTGCTATTAAGCCCATATGGAATCTACTCGAATTTTACTCTAATTAAATTATCTTGGATAACTTCTCTTTTAATCCGAATGACCCTGGCGATAGATTTGCTTGAGCAAGAATATATGGAACATTCTATTGAATCTCAAATTTTGATGATGAAACTAATTAATTATATTTTAGTAATCTAACTACGTTATTGAGTCATGTAGGTCTACTCTTAATCAGAATTAGACAATTGATGCAGAAAGAATTAGCGTTCCGTCGGAGGAGAACACATTAGGATATTGGGCATCAAGTCAGAGGTCTGGTCGATAATCAGCAGAAGGCTTCGGATAAAGAAAATGGGTATTAGGCCAAGAAGAGCGAAATTGTACTAAGGAAATTAAGGTTGTGGGCGTCAACTACTGATTGGGCAACAAGCCACAAGAGAGGATGATACACCGAATAACTGGATGAAGTGCCGACCAATGACGTGTCGGGCAACAGAATGTTGATTCGTGTTGTAAAATTTGTTTAGATCGAAGTAGTAGTTTAATTGGGTTATAATTAGGCCAACCTAGTTAGGGGCCAATTGGGCTCATACCCAAACAAGTTTGGGTAGACTCAAGGCCCAAACAGGGTTGTTGAACCTTGTCTAGCGGTGGCACCGCTAGACTAGGACGGTGATATCGCCCAGTAATAGAACCCTTTGGCAGTAGTATCACCAACACTAGCCAGTACCTGGAAAACCTAGGATGAGATAGTTTTTGGCTCTAAGTTTGAATCCAATTGGAGCCTATAAATACCCCTCTCATTTCTGGGTTGAATACACAAACACATAAACTTTAAAAGGAAGAAAACACTATAAAAATCCCTTTAGAAATCTCTCCTCTAGCTTTCATTTATTTTTAGCAAAAAGAGAGGAGTGTGTGAGTGCTTAAAGGGTTATCTCCTAAGCCCGTCAAAAGGAGAAAGCGCTGTATAAGAGTCAGTCCTCACCTATTGAAAAAAAGACTACTAGTGGAAAGCCAGTGGCTTCAAGTGAAGAAGAATCGGGAGTAGATATAGGTCAGATGATTATACCACTATAAAAATTAGTTTGCATTTGCTTTCTTGCAATTTACATTTAAGCAAACCTTCTTTACTCACTATCCTACTTCTCTAAATTCTCTCAAGTTTAAGCACTTTCGATACGCTTTCAATCGAAAATAGTTTTAATTAAAACATGATTTTTATCATACGGGGCTTTACGAAATCGCCCGAATTTGTCATTTTTAATCGCTGCACTAATTTATCCCCCCTCTCAGTATCGAATTGATCCTAACATCTAGTATCATAGCCACGTTGTTTCTATTTTGGATTTACACCCATGAGAAATAACTTTTCACGGCTTTCAAGAGAGGTTTTTGATCATTCATCCTCCCTTCTTTAACGGGTCGGGTCGGACTACACTTATTAGAAAACTCGAATGAGAGTTTTCTTACTTTCATTAAATTTGAATTTATGAAATATCATCAAAAATGGTTTTCAAACTCCCTCTAAACCGATAAATGAATAGTTGGATTTAGAAAAAAAAATCTTTTTCGTTAAATGCAAAGGCTATGAATGCCTTATTTTACTCTTTGGATAAAACCGAATTTAATCGTGTTTCTAGTTGCGAAACAGCTTTCGATATTTGGCACATACTTGAAATCATGCACGAAGGTACTAGTAGAGTCAAAGACTCGAAAGTAAATTTTTTAATGCACGATTTTGAACTTTTCCAAATGGCAACAAGCGAGACTATCGATGACATGTACACCCATTTCATGAATATTGTCAATAGTCTAAGAGCCCTTGGTAAATCTTTTTCAGATTTTGATCTCGTAAATAAGATTTTAAGATCCCTTCCAAAAAGGTGGGATCCAAAAGTAACCACCATATAAGAAGCTAAAAATTTAAATGACTTACCTCTTAAAGAACTCATTGGGTCCTTAATGACCTATGAAATGACTTTTATGGAACATGACAAACTTGAGAACCACCTTTCAAAGAAAAGAAAGGATTTGGTATTTCGAACAATAAAATACCACTTGAGAGAAAGCTTAAGTGTTGAGGATGATGATGATGAGAACTTTGAACTTTTGACAATGAATCTTAAAAAATTTTAAAAATATAAATTAAAGAATAAAAATAAAATTGAAAAGAAGAATAGGCCACCGAAGATGATGAAAGCACCAAAAGACGAATGAAGTGATGGAGTTGCAAAATGAACCTTGACGACCTTCAACTACAAGGTAAGCAACTCAAACAAAACCCTCTTGCTTTATGAAATCACTTGTTGCTTTTCATGAATTGCTTGATTTAGCTAGTAGAAAATAAAAATTATTTTCAAAAATTATATTATGCTTTTCTTTCTAGTATTTTTGAAAAGTAAAAATTATGAATGATGATTGCTAACAAGATCAATCCTATGTTGATGATTTCGTTTTCACTTTTAAAATGATGCATGATTTTGGCAAAGACTTGAAGCATGACTCTTGATTTTTTTTTCTTCACTAAGCTAGAATCATGTAAGAAAGAAAAATTCTTGTTAAAACTAATAACAATGAAAGAAAGAATATTAGAATTAAAATAATTTTGATGATGCTTTATAAAATCATGCTTGAAAATTAAAATGATATAATGAAAATGTTTGTATCATGCTCGATGATTTGAAGTAATAAACGTATGTTATGGATTAATGTATTTTCGGTCTTAATCACTTTCATGACGATTGTTTTTCGGATGATGCATGATTTTGAGCATTCCTATGTGTAATCAAATTACATGAAATGAAAATGTATTTTCTATTCTATTGAGATTAATGAACTCATTTCATGAATCTTGTGAATCTCATGAAAGTAATCATAATCAATGTTTTGAAAATAAATGTGTATCATGTTTTTAGTCTTAATGATTTCTTTTGAAAGTTATTTTTTGGATCTATATGAAAAATATGAGCATACTCGTATGAAAACAACCAACTTAAAATGAAATACATAAAAATGAGAAAATGCACTATCATGATGTTTTATGTATTTGGTTTTGACGGTTTCTATGACAAAACTTATATCTCGATTTTAAATGTTGATATATGTTTTCATAAAAGACTTAAGCATGCTTACATGTAATCAATCTATGTTGCTCTTAATAAATTTTCTAAATGAAAGATTTTGATGATGATTTTAGACTTATACGATAATGCATATTATGATTTGTTTTACGAAATTTGCCTTTCACTCTTGAATGTGATACTTGTTTTTATTAAAGGAAAAGACATGCTTATATGAAGTAAATCATAAAAAGAAAATACATATTTCTTGAAATTTTTCTATCTCTAGAGTTTTCAATTTTTCGATAAAAGATAAATGATGAATCCATGTGTGTATTGTGAATCTCGTGAATTTCTTGAATGTGATTTTGATGATGTGTTTAGAGTTGACAAATTGATTAGAATGAGAGTTTTTAAAATAATTCATGACTTCTATTTTGATTTCTCAGACTTATGTCTTGAAATTGAAATCCTTTCTTGTATGATTGTCTCTTTTTACCACTTACTAAAGAGGAAAACAATCCAAGTTATGATCTTGATATCTTGATAATTAAAATTTTTGTTTTGTGATCTTGATATCTTGATACTTGGAATTTGTTCTTATGAAATCTTGATGAGAATTCTTATGCATGAATCAAATTGCTCTTTTTGCTATTTATTATCAAATGAATTTTGATCTTGATCTTAAAAGAATATTGATGAACCATGAATGATATCTTTTGGTATTCATGAATTGATCCTTGTTGATTTTGTTGGGATCTAGAGTAACACTAAGAGGGGGGGGTTGAATTAGTGTAGCAGTTAATAATGAAAAATTTTGGTGATTTAAAATGATGTAAAAAACTTCGTATGTTAAAAACTTCATTTCAACTAAAATCGATTTCAATTAAGACGTAATTAGCTTAAGAGCATTTCGAGATGAAGAAAGATAGTAAGCAAGTAGAGCAGCAAATTAAAGATGGTTTGCAATAAAGTAAATTGCAAGAATATAAACGTAAATCGATTTATAGTGGTTCGATCATACGACCTATGTCCACTTCCAATTCCTCTTCACTTGAAGCCACCAGCTTTTTCACTAGTTGTCTTTCTTCTAACGGGCGAAGATAAGCTCCCTTACAGTGCTATCTACTTTTGACGGGCTTAGGAGGCAACCCTTACAAGTACTCATACTCCTCTCTTTCGGTAGAATACAGATGAGAACTAGAGGAGGGATGTTTCAAAGGATTTCTATAGTGTTTTATTCCTTTCAAAATCTCTGTGCTTATATTTCAACCTAGGGATGAGAGGGGATTTTATAGGCTCCAATCTGATTCAAACTTAGAGCCAAAACCTTTCCTATCCTGGGTTTACCGGGTACTAGTGGTACCACTACCTATCACTAGTAGTACCATCGCCAAATTGACCCTGACACTGGGTGGTACCACCTCCTGACATACTGACATGGTCAGTGTACTGGGCGGTACTACCGCCCAAGTGTTCTAACACTAGGTGGTACCATCGCCTAGTATAACCTGGGGAGCTAGACCTAGGCGGTGCCACTGCCAGACAGGTCCAGCACTCCTAGTTGAGCCTTAAACCTGGCCCAAACTAATCCAATACTGAGCTCAGTTGGCCCCTACTAGGGTTATAAGATTAACACTTAATCCTACCCTAATTATATACTAACTATGAAATTAAAGATATTTTCTAAGCTAATACAAATTCTAGAAAGTCAAGACTTCCTCTAGCGAGCTTCTAGCAAACTTCCGGCGGTCTTCCGATGAACCCTTAGATACCATTCTACAGACTCCTGGTAAGCTCCTGGACTTTACGATGATCTTGAAGAGTTCCGATGAGCTTCTTCGGCAAGCTCCGATCTTTCTCGGTGAGCTCCGCGAACTTCCAACGAATCTTTCTGGTGAACTTTCGAAAACCCTTTGGCAAGCTCCCTACTCATTTTCGGCCAATTCCGACAGCACTCTCGATAAATCTTCGGACTTCCATCGAACTCTCGAACTCTCAGTAATTCCATCGCACTTGACTCCAGCACTTTGTTTTGTTTTATGTTTTCATCATTATTGTAGTTAATCCTGCACATATAAACCTTAACTCTACTTCGATCTAGTCAGTTACACGAATCAACCTCTTGTTGCCCGATACGTCATTGGTCGATGCTTCATCCAGTTCTTCGGCACACCATCCTCTCTTGTGGCCTATTGCCCAATCGACGGTTGACCTCCGCAACCCCAATCTCCTTGGTGCAACACCACATTTCTTGGCCCGATGCTCGATGTCCGAAGCCTTTTACCGATTGTCAATCGGACCTTCGGCACGATGTCCAATATACTGACGTGATTTCCTCTGATGCAACATTGATTCATCCTATGTCAACTTTCTAAGCCTGATCGATAGTAGACATACGTCACTGAAAATGCAGTTAGATAATAAAATACTATCAATTAGTTTCATCATCAAAATTTGAGATTCAACAGATTTTTCATATTGATATCCTTCATGACATGATTTCCTTGTATTATTATCTTATATGCATCATGTGATGATTGAAAGATTGATGTATATTTTTATTGATGCAATTTTAATGAAAAATGAATTTAAAAGAAATTTTTATATCATTACTTCTTCCCTTCTTTTTGACAATAACAACGGGAGAGAAGGAATTGTTAGCTTGTGCAGCACAAAGAAAAAATTACTAACATACAAAGGAAGCAAAACTTGCAAGCTTGCACTTCTCAAAAGAGAAGAAAGAAATTGCAATATTACACATTTAACGCTTGCATGTTTAAAGTGTTGTAAATTTTACAAAGATTTGCTAGCTCGATCATTGCAAAGAAAAGCAAAGCTTGCAATCTCAAGAGGAGAAAACTTGTTATCTTGAACATCTTAAAAATTACTATCTTGCAATCTCAAGAAAAGCAAAATGCAAACTTGTACTAAAAGCAAGTGATGAATTGCAATCTTACACATCCTTAAAATGATGATTTGATTGAATATTATAAATCTTGCTAGTATATTGTAAAATTTGCATACCTTTTAAACTAGCTAGATGCCACATCTCTTTTTTGTTGATGACTAAGGAGGAGAAGTAGATTGATGATTTCATGCATTGTATGATTATTGAAATTATGATTTTGCATGAATGTTTTTGATAACATGTTGCTTGGATTTGGCATAATCCAAGTGTTCTATCAATATGGCATATTGATAAGGGGAGTTTGGATAAACTTCAGGAGTTAATATTAACTCCGTCATTAATTAGTTGTCATCATCAAAAAGGGGAAGATTGTTGAATCTCATATTTTGATATTGAAACTAATTGATTATATTTTAGTAATCTAACTATGTTATTGAGTCATGCAAGTCTACTCTCGATCAGGATTAGACAATTGACACAGGAAGAATCAGTGTTGTGTTGGAGGAGAACACGTTAGGAGATTGGGTATCGAGCCGGAAGTCCGATCGACAATCGGTAGAAAGCTTCGGACAAAGAAATTGGGCATCGGGCCAAGAAGTGCATAGTTGCACTAAGGAGATCTGGGTTGTGGGCATTAACTGCTGATTGGACAATAGGCTACAAGAGAGGATGAAGCACTGAATAATCGGATGAAGCGCCGACCAATGACGTGCCGGGCAATAGGATGTTGATTTATGTTGTAAAATTTGTTTAGATCAAAGTAGGAGTAGTTTAATTGGGTTGTAATTGAGCCAACCCAGTTAGAGGCCAATTGGGCTCATATCCAGACGAGTTTAGGCTGGACTCAAGGCCTAAACAGGGTTGCTGAACCCTATCTAATGGTGGCACCACCAGTTTAGGGCAATGGTATCACCTAGTGATAGAACCCTCTAGCGGTGGTACTGCCAATACCTAGAAAACCTAGGATGAGATGGTTTTTTATTCCAAGTTTGAATCCAATTAGAGCTTATAAATACCCCTCTCATCCCTAGGTTAAATACACAAGCACACAAACTTTAAAAGGAAGAAAACACTATAGAAATTCCTTTAGAAATCCCTCCTCTAGCTTTCATTTGTTTTCAGAAAAAAGAGAGGAGTGTGTGAGTACTTGTAAGGGTTATTTCTTAAACTCGTTAAAAGGAGAAGGTGCTGTAAGGGAGTTAGTCCTCACCCGTTGGAAGAAGACTACTAGTGGAAAGCCGGTGGCCTCAAGTGAAGAGGAATCGGGAGTGGATGTAGGTTGGATGACTGAACCACTATAAAAATCGATTTGCATTTACTTTCTTATAATTTACGTTTTAGCAAACCTTCTTTACTCACTGCCCTACTTCTTCTCTAAATACTCTCAAGTTTAAGCACTTCCTATTCGCTTTCAATAGAAAATGATTTTAATCGAAATGTGGTTTTTATTGTACGAGGCTTTATAAAATCACCTGAATTTATCATTTTTAATTGCTGCACTAATTCACCGCCCCCCCCCTCTTAGTGCTAAACTGATTCTAACATATTCCTCTCATGACATCGAGGGTGGATGATCCTCTATTGATACTCAATTGTTCTCGTAAGGTTGGCTACTATTCCCGATGATCGGTTGTACTATATCTAAAACTTCTTGACCTATAAATTCGGTATTAAAGAGTGGAGTACTCATACAAAGCATCATTGGTATCTCAAGTCTAAGGTTCAAATACACAATTGGGATTACGGAATTATTGTCTAATGATGAGGTATCATTAACCATCCAATATTCTATAAGTGGATCATTCAGTGAACTCATTCTTCAATGAGCACTTGCACTATATCCCTAATATCCCAACATAAGCAGCTATGAGACCAATTACTTCCATTATATGGATGGATATATAGCATACCGATCTATCCAGCTATCTCGATGTCTCTCTCAAGTAATCTATGGCCAAGAATATTTAAGTTCTGTGTTTATAGATGAATTGGTCTCATTAACATATTCTTATCATGATTTAATTCTCATTGCACAGATCTAAGGATGTCACAATATATATTCATTATCAATATAAAGTGATAAAATATCATAATAATAATAATAATAAAGATTATACAACGTGTCACACATGTCATCACTTACATGATTTGCTTGTAGAGCACTTGTAACTAGCAATCTTCCACTTGACCTAAAGCCAATCACCCACATGTCTAATCCCTATCAGGCCTAGTATCACTCAAAGATAATATAAGACAATAGCTTTATTAGTGAATCTGTGATATTATCTTCAGATGAAATACTTGTTAGAATCATAATAGCACTAAGAGGGGTGTGTGTGAACTAATGCTATAGAAAATTTTAATCAATTTTAAAAAGTTTGATCAATAAATCCATATTAGAAATGTGATTAGCAAAAAGAGCGAGTAAAGGTTGCGAATAAGTAAATTAGTATGTGATAATAAATTGAGGTAAGAGAGAATACAAATCTATTTATAGTGGTTCGATCGTCCCGACCTACGTCTACTCCCGATTCTTCATACCTCGAGACCATCGACTTTTATTACTGATCTTCTTTCCAACAGATGAAGATCAACTATCTTTGTTATAACTCTTCTTTTTTTAATAGGCCTAAGAGATAACTTCCACACTTACTCTTTTACAAGAGACTCACACCTCCTACAATTGAGAATCACTTTTAACTTAAGGAGCAGGAAGAGACTCAACCAATGGTCAAAGAGAGTTACAACCCTTGTAAACTTCACAACTTATTTTTTGCTCCAACCAAGCCTTGGTGGGGGTATTTATAGACCCAACTGGCTTCAAGATGGAGCCAAAAAATTTAAATCACTAAAAATATTAGGATTTGGATGATCTTGCAACCTATCATAATTTTAGAGTTTCGGGTGGTACTACCATTGCAAAATTTGAATTCTGGGCAATACTACCATTGCCTAAGCGATACCACTACCTACCTAGGCGGTACCACCATTGAAAGTGCTGACAGGCACAAAATAATGGTTATCGATTGCTATAGGTGGTACCACCACCCAAGCCTACTCAAGGCCATTAATTTAGCCTTCTAACAGGCCCAAGCCCATTAGTTTTCTCGACAAGTTGGCATGATTTTAGCCTAATACTAACTTAATTTATCCCTAAAAGACCTCGATCAAGACTTAAACACTCTAATCACATATCTAGCACAATCACAAAGCTTTTGGCACTTTGTCTAGTATTCTGGCATGTCATATGATCATCTGGTACTTCATCTGAATCTCAATACATCATCCTTTCCTTTGGTATATCACCCGATCTATCGACATGTTGACTTTCCTACAACATTTGATCTTTTGGTACAATATCCGATCCTTCCAGTATGATACCCGAACTCATAGCACGAAGTCTATTCTTTGGCATGTCGACTAATCATTCGACTCGATATCCAATTTCTAACATGATACTTTCTAGCCCAACGTTTAATTTCTCTTGCTTCGACAACTTGTCTTATGATGGTTTGTATTTGTACTCGAAGTATTTCTTGTGTTACTTTTCTCAAAAGCATGTTAGTCCACAAACTCATCAATTGATTTCATCATCAAAATTCGAGATTCAACAATCTTTTATTTTTTTATAATGATAACCAATTGATGATAGAGCTTTAACTAGGCTCCCTTGTCTATATGCTATTTTGAAATATAATTAACTCAAATTAAAAAAAGAATGATAACCTTTCAATGTTAGTATTTAAATTCAAGTCGAAATAATTTTAATTATAAATCATAGTGACTTTCAATAGTAATCATTACAAAAATCATATGCATAATTTCAATTAAAATGATAAAATAATCATTACACAAAATAAAAATATCATCATTATAAGTTAAAACAAATATCATTCATAAGTTAAAATATCATAATTTAAAACATCATAATTTTTCATGTCATTAAAGAGTAATGTCTACTTCTCTCCGTTTATCATCAATATAATATAAAGGAGAAATATACAAACTACTCGGGTGGTGGTAATCCAAAATACTTAAATAGAGTATTAGAATGTATATCAAAAGTGTCAAGACACTAATGAATATGCTACATCTCAATTATAATTTGGTCTTGAGTATAAAAATATGCATCACAAGTATTAAGACACTGATGAATTTGTTGTATCTTAGTTAAAATTTGATCTTGATGAAGCTCAATAAGATCCAATCAACCTGCTATGGAATTAACAGATGAAGAGAGTGTTGGATCCACTGGAGGTCTTGCCTCAAAGGGACTAGTAGGAGGAAAAGGACTTCTCTTATGTATAGGTGTTTCTACTTCCGGCTCAGGTGGGGGAGGATAAGTTCTTATAGGTAATCTAGTCCAAATTTCATTTATTACTATGCACCTCAATCTTTTTAATAGGATTCTATTGATGATATTGAATCTATATATTTTTATAATTTCTTCATTTGATGGGATGGCTATGTCATATTTATGTAGTCTAATAATCAAACTACCATATGTAAGCATTATATCCTTCATAGATATTTCAATTATGTTTTGATGTATCATATATCCAAAGCAGTTATCATGTCCTGTCATAATCTAATATATAGTGCTTATTTCTATAGTATTTACTTCATCAAGATGATATTATTTAGAAAGCAAAATACTAATCATAATATGATAAAATAATTTTGTGTTAAATGGGAGAAGATGCTCATAACTTTTTAGAATAATAGATAGGTTAGGATTTCTAAAAATAGTACCAATCACCTCAGAATATATATAACCCCAACTAACTTAGTGTCCCATTGTCCTCTAAAATAATAGCCTCATCTTTTTTCAGAAATTCCTATAAGATTACAAATTATGCCATTCGTAATAGGTATTTAATACCTTAGAAGATAAGTGGATACCCTATCATGTTTATCTACATGCAAATTATAATCTAACAAGTTTAGGGTAAATAGGTTCACTAATTTGAAGAATTAGAAGAATATCTAAATTTTATTTTAGGCTCATTGAGATTCATTTATTCTAGTTTAACTTACCTAATTCTCTTCTAATAAAATCAAATTGTTCCTCACTCAATGGTTTAGTAAATATATCCACTAGTTAATGTTTTGTATCAACAAACTCTAAAGATATGCCATAATTGCTTATATGGTTCATAATAAAATGATGTCTGATATCAATATGCTTGGTTCATGAATGTTGAATAGTATTCTTTGATAAGCAGATTATACTAGTGTTGTCACACTTTATAGAGATGTTTTCAAGCAAAGTCCATAATCCTTTAAAGTATTTTTTATTCAAATTACCTATGCACAGCATGTACCTATCGTAATATATTCAGCTTCGGTTGTAGATAATGTGATAGAGTTTTGCTTCTTGAAAGACTAAGAAATAAGTGTATGACCTAGGAATTAACAAGTTCCAGATATGCTTTTCCTATTTATTTTACATCTCGCAAAGTCAACATCGACATAAGCAATTAATTCAAAATTTTTAGACTTAGGATGCCATAATCCCATATCAAGAGTTCTTTTTATATATCTATTTTTTTTAAAATACTTTATAATGAGATTACTTAGGATTGGATTGAAATCTTACATAAAGTCCAACACTAAACATCATATTAGGTCTAGTAGTAGTAAAGTATAATAAACTACCTATTATACCTCTATAAGTCTTTTGATCAAAGCATTCTTATTCATTGTCCATATTTAATTTGGCAAATATGCTCATTGATGTGTTAATAGCCTTTGCATTTTTCATGTGAAACTGTTTTAATAGATCCAAGTATACTTAGTTTGACTAATAAAATTTTTTCATTTAATTACTTAATTTGCAATCCTAAGAAAAATATCAATCACCCATTAAACTCATTTCAAATTCTTGGCTCATACTCTTAGCAAATGATTTACATAAAAAATTATTTATATAATTAAAAATAATATCATCAACATAAATTTGAATAATAAGAAAATTATTTTTAAAATATTTAATAAAAAATATGGTATCGATCTTATCTTTTAAAAAATTATTTTAAATAAGAAAGGAGCTAAGTCTCTCATACCAAGCTCCAAGGGCTTGCTTCAACCCATAAAGAACCTTAGATAATTTATAAACATAGTTTAAAAAATAATTATTTTTAAATCTAGGTAGTTGCTTAATAAAAATTTATTAAAAATAAAACCATTAAAAAAGTACTTTTGATATTCATTTGAAATAATTTAAAATTTTTAAAATATATATAGGTAAGGAGTATTCTTATGGCTTCAAGTCTTGCCATAGAAGTGAAAGTTTCTTTATAATCTATACCTTCTTCTTAGTTGAAACCTTTAATCACTAATCTAGTCTTGTTTTGAACCACGATACCTTGTTTATCTTGCTTATTTCTAAAGACCATTTAGTATCAATCATAAGATGATCACTTGGTTTAGAAACAAGTGTCCAAACCTTATTTCTTTCAAATTAATTTAATTTTTTATATATTACTGAGACTCATGAGTCAAATTTGATAGCATTATCAATGCATTTATGTTTAATTTAAGATAAAAAAGTGGCATTTACATAAATATTTTTTAAAGAAAAATAAGTTTGAATATCTTTTGATATATCTTTAGTAATCAACTCCTTAAGATGTGCATATACATACTTTCATTCCTTGGGTAAGGTTTCTTTGGAAGTAGATGTATCTAAGTTATTTTGGGGAGAAAAATTTTTATTTAAATTCAATTTATCAAATTTAAAATCATCATCAAAATCATTTTTCCTAGTTTCGAGAGATTCATTAAAATAACATGGATAGATTCCTCAATAATTAAGGTTCTCTTATTGAAAACTCGATAAGCTTTAAAAATAGAAGAGTAATCCAAGAAAAATACTTTTATCAGATTTTGCATCAAATTTTCCTAAGGCATCGTTTTCATTTAAAATAAATCATTTGTATCCAAAAACTTTAAAGTATGAAATGCTAGGCTTTTTATTATTCTGTATTTCATAGGGAGTTTTAGATAACTAATGTCTTATGAGAACCCTGTTCATGACAGAGCATGTCATATTATCGACTTTGGCCCAAAAATATTTGGGTAGACTATATTCATTAAGTATGATTTTTTATCATCTCTTGTAAACTCCTATTCTTTCTCTCAATAACTCTATTTTTTTTGGATTTCTTGGAGTAGAGAATTATGATCGTACTTATATGAATCATAAAATTATTAAAAATTATAATTTTTAAATTTGCCACCATAATCACTATGAATAGAAGAAATCATAAAACCCTTTTTATTTTGAACTTGTTTACAAAACTTAGTAAAATATTTGAAATAATCATTTTTATATATATTCAAGCATATCTATTATAATCATCAATAATTATAAAAGTATATTTACTACCTCCTAGACTTGTGATATCAATAGGTCCAAATAAATCCATATAAATTAATTGTAGTCGTCTAGAGGTGCTTACTTAATTTTTAGATTTAAATCTACTTTTTATTTATTTTCCTAATTGGTATGCATCAAAAATTTTATCTTTGACAAGTTTAATTTTAGGTATTCCTCTTACAAGTTCTTTAATACCAATTTCTGAGATTAATTTCATACTTACATGTCTTTATCTTCTATGCCAAAGTCATACATCATCATTTAAAATTGAAACAAGTTTCATCGCAAAAATTATCAAGATAATAGTATAAACATTTTCACTTCTTAAAACAATCATAGTTTTATTCTTATTTGGTATTGCTATAATGCAAGTATTAAATTCAAATTTAACATTATATCCCTTGTCACAAAGTTGACTAATACTTATTAAGTTATATTTTAAATCATCTACTAAAAGAACATCTTCAATCAAAAGATTTGATTTATTACTAATATTTCTAATATTGATAATTTTTTATTTGTTGTTATTTATAAATATAACATATCCTCTGTTTTGGCTAGTGAGCTTGAGAAGTATATTGAATCTCAGGTCATATGTCTTGAGCATCTACTATCAAGACACCATCTTTTGCTCCTAGCTCTTGTATGGAGATATACCTATAAGAAAGAGGGGTTTATTTTAGGTACCAATTTAACTTTGGGTCCTTCATAGTTAGCTCTATCTTTCTTAACTTTTGGCATCAAATCATTTATAGTTCCTTTAGGAATCCAAACTAATTTATGAGAATTATAATTTTTAAGAAAACATATATAAGCATAGTGATCAAATCTTTTACAAAAATTATATTTAACTTTAGGAGGAATATGTAGTGCGTCTCCTTTTACAAATTTTGTTGACTTTTGATGAGTGTTACTTCTCACAAAGTCTTGTTTAGCAACCTTCCTCTCTTGCTTGATACACAACTTTAGTTAGTAAGAATCTTGTTTAATGATTTGTTTCTAATTTTAAAATTTTCTAATATTTATTGTAATACCATATTTTCTTTTTTAAGTGAATCTAGCTCTTTACATTTAGTATAAGATGTTAGCATATAATTGTCATACTTATTTTTTAATATAATTATCATACTTATTTTTTAATTTATTAAATTCATTAGAAAGAGAGACATATTCCTTTTTCAGTAAATTATATTTATTACCAATCTTTTTAAGTTCATTATACAAATCATGAAATGCATCAAGTAATTCGTCATAAAATAAAGATATTTTGGGAGAGTCAAATACTTCATCGTTGAAGGCCATCAAAATATAGTTTACCACTTCATATTCATTGATTTGCTCTTCGTCTTTTGATACACATGATTTATCTCACGTTGCGTTATATGCTTTCTTCTTCTTTTGGGTTGACAGCTTCTTTTTCAAATGTCTTAGTTTTTTGCATTCATAACATATGATTATATTTTTATTAGGTTCACTTTTATTCTTACCCTCTCATTTTATAGAATTATTCTTGTTTCTCCTTATGAACTTTTTGAATCTTCTTGTAAGGAGTGCAATATCATCATTGTCACTTAAGCTTTCACTCGAATAGTCTTCTTTGGATTTAAGAGCTATATCCTTCCCATTCTTTGAAAGGGTTTCCTCTTCATCATAAGCTTTATAAGTCATTTCATAGGTCATTAAATGCTATGAGTTCTTCAAGAGGAAAGTTGTTCAAGTCTTTTGCTTCTTGGATCGTCGTTACCTTTGGATCCCAACTTTTAGGAAGAGATCTTAAAATCTTATTTACCAATTCAAAATTAATGTAACTTTTATCAAGAGTTTTTAAAGCATTAATAACATCCATAAAATAGGTGTACATGTCACCAATGGTTTCACTTATCTTTATTTTAAATAATTCATAACTATATACCAAAAAATTTATTTTAGATTCATTTACTCTATTTGTGCCTTCACGAGTAATTGCAAGTGTGTTAAATGTCATGTGTAATGTCACAAGTAGAAACATGATTAAACTCATTCTTGTCTAAAGTACAAAATAAAGTATTCATAGCTTTAGCATTTAAAAAAAATATTTTTTTTAAAAATCATTTCACTCATTTATTAATTTAGAAGATTTTTGAAAATCAAGTTCGACGACCTTCCATAAATCAAAGTCTATAGAAAGTAAGAAAATCTACATTTATGTTTTCCAATATGTGTAGTCCATCCTATTAAGAGGATGAGTGATGGAGTGACCCTCTTGGATGCTTGAAAAAGTCATTAAATCTTTCTTGAGTGTTAATCTAATTGAGAGAACTAGGCTCTGATACTAATTGTTAGGATTATAATGACACTAAGAGAGAGGGGGTGAATTAGTGATATAGAAAATTTTAACCAATTTCAAAAAGTTCAATTGATAAATTTATATTAGAAATGTGATTAGCAAAAGGAGCAAATAAGAGTTGCGAGTTAGTAAATTAGTATACAACAATAAATTAAGGTAAGAGAGGGAAGGCAAATATAGAGCCAAAAAATTTAAATCAACAAAAATTTTGGGATTTGGATGATCCTGCAGCTGAAACTTTTGATGTCGTAATTTTAAACTTTCGAGCAGTACTACCATTATAAAATTTAAATTTTGGGCAGTATTACCATCGCCCTATGTGGTACCACCACCTACCTAGGCGATACCACTGCTAACAATGTTGACATGCACAAAACAGTGGCTATCAACTACTTTAGGTAGTACCATCACCTGGGTCTGGTGGTACCACTACACATGCTTGCTCAAGGTCATTGATTTGGACTTCTAATGGGTCCAATTTGGCCTTAGTCTAAGCCCATTAGCTTTCTCGATAAGTTGGCATGATTTTAGCTCAGTACCAAATTAATATAACCCTAAAAGATCTCAATCAAGACTTAAACACTCTAATCACATATATAGTACAATCACGAAGCCTTTAGCACATTGTCTAGCATTTCGATATGTCATCTGATCATCCGGTGCTTCGTCCATCTGATTCAACATTCTTTCCTTCGGCATATCACCCGATCTATTGAAATGTTGACTTTTCCACAACATCTGATCTTTTGGCATAATATCTGATCTTTTCGGCACGATGCTCAAACTCATGGCACGAAATCTATTCTTCAGCACATCGACCAATCATCCGACTTAACATTCAATTTCTAACATGATACTTTCTGGCCCAACGTCTGATTTCTCCTGCTTCGACAACTTGCCCTGTGATGGTTCATGTCCATGATTGAAGTATTTCCTACGTTACTTATCTCAAAAGCATATTAGTCTATAAACTCATTAATTAATTTCATCATCAAAATTTGAGATTCAATAACTCTTTCTATTGCTACATCACCATGGGCTATAATCTATCTAATTAAGTGAAACCTCAAAATATACTTGACTTTTGATGAGATCTAGGTTTTTTCATTTGAGCAATCACCTTGTTGTTGTCCTAATGTAAGGGAATCGGCTCCTCGTTGCTTGGTACGACTCCCAGAACTATGATAAACTTCTTTATCCAAACTCTCTCCTTTGTTGTTTTTGTCGTAGCAATATACTTCGCCTCTATGGTTGAGTCAACATTAGTATCTTGCTTGGAATACTTCTAGCTTACTATTCCATTTAGGGTGAAAACTTACCCTGAGTTCGATTTGCTATTATCAACATTGGATTGAAAACTCAAGTTTATGTAGCCCTCAATCTTAAGGTTACTTCCTTAATATATCAGAAAAAGATCCTTAGTCCTTCTTAAGTACTTAAGAATATACTTTACTACCTTTCACTGTTCCAAATCTGGATCCGCATGATACCTATTTGTAACACTTAGAGCATATGCTACAATAGGCTTGGTACATAACATAGAATATATGATAGACATTATTGCAGAGGCATAGGGTATATTATCCATGTCCGCTCTTTCTTCAGGAGTGTTTGGGAACATACTCCTAGAAAATGATATTTCAATTCATCGGTATGAGACATCTCTTGAAATTTTTTATGCCAAACATTTTGACAATAGTATCTATGTACCTAGACTGGAACAAACCAAGCATTCTTTTAGATCATATCTATAGATCCAAATCTTCAAAATGTAAGATATTTCCCCTAAGTCCTTCATAGAGAAGTGTCTAAATAACCAAGCCTTAACCATGGAGAGCATTCCTACATCATTCCCAATGATTATGATGTCATCCACATATAGCACCAAGAAGGTGATAGCGCTCCCGCTTACCTTTTTGTATACACAAAACTCATCTTTGTTTTTAACGAAGTCATAAGATTTGATTGCCTCATCAAATCTTATATTCCAAGTTCAGAAAGCTTACTTTAGTCCATAGATAGACTTAAGTAATATGCACAATTTATCTAGATTTTTCTTGGACACGAATCTATTGAATTTTGGATTTTGATGATGAAACCAATTTTTAAAGTTGTGATCTAATTTGTGTTTTGAGTGATGCAAGACTAATTTCGATCATGAAAAGATGATTAAAGTAGGAGAAATCAGACGTTGGGTTAGAGTAGAATATATCAAAAGATTGGACGTCAAGTTGGAGGATCGATCGACTTATCGACAGAAGGCTTCATGCCATGAGTTCAAACATCGGGCCAAGAAGAGCGAATATTGCACTAAAGAGATTGGAGCTATAGAGGTCAACATAGCGATTAGGCAATAGGTCGTGAGAGGGGACGATACGTCGAAGGATCAGACGAAGTGCCAATGAACTAATAACACGCCAAAGAACAAATAATTTATGCTTTGTAATAATTATCTAAATCAAAGTAGTTTTAGTTATGATTAGGTTGGAATTAGGCCAACTCAATTAGGGGTCATCGGGACTAAGTTAGAGCTATTTTAAGCCAAGAGAAAGGCCCAAAATAATGGCCTAGAGTCACGTCAGGCGATGGCACCACTAGAGCTAGCGATGGAACTGCTTGAGGCTCAGTCTCCAAGACACAGTCTCTGAGACTATGTTAGGTGATGGTACCACCAAATTTGGTAGTGGTACCACTCAGTGTCAGAGCATATTGGGTGGTAGTACCGCCAGTACCCCGAAGACCTGGGATAAGATTGGTTTTGACTCCAAGTTTAAATCTCTTTGGAGCCTATAAAGACCCCTCTCATCACTGCTTAGAATACACAAGCACTGAGAACATAATAGTGGAAAAACGCTATTGTAATTACTTGAGAGATCCCCTCCTCTTCTCTAAGTATAAACTATATTTAAGGGAGGGCTGAGTAAGTGCTTATAAAGGTTATCTTCTAAACCTATGAAAAGGAGAAGAGGGCTTTAAGAGGGTAGTTAGTCTTTGTCAATTAAAGGAAGACCATTAGTGGAAGTCGGTAGCCTCGATAGAAGAGGAATCGGGAGTAGATATATGTCACGATGACTGAACCACTATAAAATTGGTTTACACATCTTTCTTTGTTGTTTGCTTTCACTACAAACTACTTTACTTGCTCATTATATTCCTATGAATATTTATAAGTTAAAACCCATTTCTGATACAACTTCCATCGAACCGAGACTTTCTGAATCAATATAGCTTTTATTGATAGCACTAATTCACCCCCCCTCCTCTTAGTGCCAACCTGATCCTAACAGTTGGTATCAGAGCCATATTTTTCTCCATTGGCTTAACAACTAAGAGAGATGAACTTTTTTTAGATTTCAAGAGGTATTTATATTACTCATCCTCCTATATTTAATGGGACAGACTATACGTATTGGAAAACTCGAATGAAAGTTTTCTTACTTTCTTTGAATCTTAATTTATGGAATATTATTGAATATGGTTTTGAAAAGTTTTCCAAACTAATGAACGAATGGAATGATTTGGAAAAGAAGATTTTTTCTTTAGATGCTAAAGCGATGAACGCTTTGTTTTACGCTCTTGATAAAAATAAATTTAATCGGAGTTCTATATGCGAAACTATGTATAATATTTGGCACCCTCTTGAAGTCACACATGAAAATTAATTTTTTGATGCACAATTTTGAATTGTTTCATATGAAACCAAGGGAAACCATTAGAAATATGTACACCCGGTTTACGGATGTTGTCAATGGTTTGAAAGCACTTGCTAAAAGATTTTTGAATCTTGAACTTGTTAATAAAATTTTATGTTCTCTTTCTAAAAATTGGGATCCTAATGTGACTACAATACAAGAGTTGACTTAAACTATTTACCTCTTGAAGAACTTATCGGGTCTTTAATTACCTATGAAATGACTTATGTTAAACATAATGAATATGAGAATACTCTTCCAAAGAACTGGAAGGTAATTGCACTTAGAATGGAAGAAGACCACTCAAGCGAAAGCTCAAGTGATAATGACATAGAACTTTTGATGAAAAAATTTAAAAAATTCATAAAACAAGAAATTAAGAACACAAATGAACTTAAAAAGAACACTATAACTTACTATGGATGCAATCGACTAGAGCACTACAAAAGCAGTTGTCTACAACTGAAGAAAAAAGTGCTCGCACAAAAAAAAAGAAGACATTCAAAGCACTCAAGGATGAATTAAGTACATCTGAAGATGAGGTAAGTAACTCAATCGATTCTATTTTACCTTACCATGAAATTACTTGGTGTTTTTCATGATTTAATGAATTTAAATTAGTTTTAAAAAATTTATTATGATAATTTCATGTTAAATGAATAAAATGTTAAAATTAAATGTAATGCTTGTACACCAAATAAGATTAATCCTTTGTATGTTTTAAGAAGTAATTACATGTATCTTGATGATTTTGTATTTCTTTTTAGTTTTAAACATGACACATGGCTTTTGTTTGAAAAGCTTGGGCATGCTTATATGAAATTAATCGCATGAGTTGAATTGAAACTAAAAGGAAGAAAGTATTTTTTTTTCTTAAAAATTTTATTTTCTTTAAAGTTTTTTAATTTTTTAATAAAAGATTAATGAATCCATGTATATTATCTTTTGTGAATCTCTTGAATTATGAATGTGGTTTTGATGATGAGTTTTATCCAAATTTATCTATATCATTTATGAATCTCTTGAAAGTGATTTTGATGATTTGACAAATTGAATTTGAATGAGTTGAAAATAATGATAAATGTTTTGAAAATAAATGTTTTTGTATCTTGCTTGATGATTTTATATCTTGAAATTATACATGATGAGTTGAAGTAATTATGATTTGAAAAATATTTATTCAAATGCATGAATCGACAACCTTTACTATTAATTTTCATATGATTCTTTCATTTATTAAAAATAATATTTATTCACATGAATCATGATTCCTTCACTTGATACTTGAGATTTTTTTATTAAGATATCTTATTATTTGATCTTCGATGTTCTTTTTGCCATTTACTAAAGAGGAAATTTAATGAATCATGATTTTTCCTTTGACTTCTCGGAATTATGAATTATGAATCAATTCCTTTTCCCTCTTTCACTAAAGAGGAGACTTATCTAAATGAATCTTGACTCTTTCACTTGATACTTATGAATCAAGATTTTTTGTTCCCCTACGATTCTTCTTAGAGTTACTAAAGAAGAAATTTTCTAATTAAACCATGATATATCAATTGATTTCTTGATTTTATGGTTTGCATACCTTATGATATGATTAAATCATTGATTTATCTTTGTTATTAATTTTTGTCATACTTGAAAATTGATGTAAAAGAAAATTTTTGTAACACTGTATTCTTCTATTCTTTTTGACAATGACAAAGGGGGAGAAAAGTTTTGCTAGCTTGCACTTTACAAAAGGAAGCAAAAATTGCTAGCTTGCTCATTACAATGGAAGCAAAATTACTAGCTTGTAAAAAAAAAACAAAACTTGCTAGCTTATACTTCTCAAAAGAGAAGAAAGAACTTGCTATCTTGCACATCTCAAGAAGCAAAAATTTTGCTTAACTTCACTTTCTCAGAAACTTGTTAGTTTGCACTTTTCAAAAGAGAAGAAAGAATTTACTATCTTGTACATCTTAAGAAAAGCAAGAATTTCAAAACTTACATATCTTTAAAATTTATTAGCTTATATGATGTAAAACTTGCTAGTTGCACTTTTTCTTTTTGTTGATGACAAGAGGAGAAGTTATGATGATGATCATGCATGGAATGATGTATTGAAGTTTTGATTATGCATGATGAATGTAATGACATGTTGTTATGATTCATGATTTTTTGAATTCAAAGTTTCTTTTTCATTTATATCAATATAGCATATTGATAGGGGGAGTTTGGTTTAAACTCCGTCATTAATTGGTTGTCATCATAAAAAACGAGGAGATTGTTGAATCTCATATTTTGATGATAAAGCCAATTGATAAAGTTATGATCTAAGCTATATTTTGAGTGACATAGGACTAACTTCGATCATGGAGGGACAATTAAAGTAGAAGGAATTGGATGTTGCGCCGAAGTGGAATATGTCAGACGATTGGACGTCGAGCCGAATGATTAGTCGATGTATCGGCAAAAGGCGTCATGCCATGAGTTCGAGCATCTGACTAAGAAGAACGAACATTGCACTAAGGAGATCAGAGTTGCGGAGGTAAACATGCCAGTTAGGCAATAAGCCGCAAGAGGGGATGATGCGCCGAAGGATCGAATGAAGCATTAATGAACCAATGACATGCTAGACAATAGATAATTCATGCTTTGTAATAATTGTCTAGATTGAAGTAGTTTTAGTTGTAATTAAGTTGGAATTAGGCTAACTCAATTAGGTGCCCATTGGGTCTAAGTTAGGGTTGTTTTGGGCCAAGAGAAAGGCCCATAATAGTGACCTAGAACCACGTCAGGCGGTGGCACCGCTAGGACTGGAACCGCCTGAGGCTCAGTCTCCAAGACATAGTCTCCGAGACTATGTTAGGCAATGGTACTACTAGACTGGACGGTGGTACCACTTAGTGTCAGAGCAGACTAGGCGGTGATACCACCCAACACTAGCGGTGGTACACCAGTACCCCGAAGACCTGGGATGAGACTGGTTTTGACTCCAAGTTTGAATCCATTTGGGGTTTATAAATGCCCTATTCATCCCTACTTAGAACACAAGCACTTAGAACATAATAGTGGAAAAACGCTATTGTAATTACTTGAGAGATCCCCTCCTCTTCTTTAAGTATAAACTTTGTTTAAAGGAGGGCTAAGTGAGTGCTTATAAAGGTTATCTCTTAAACCTATGAAAAGGAGAAGAGGACTGTAAGAGGGTAGTTAGTCTTCGCCCATTGAAGGAAGGCTATTAGT
Source organism: Musa beccarii (assembly GCA_024322285.1). Classification (NCBI taxonomy): domain Eukaryota; kingdom Viridiplantae; phylum Streptophyta; class Magnoliopsida; order Zingiberales; family Musaceae; genus Musa; species Musa beccarii. The sequence continues at coordinate 34,663,009 of CM044396.1, read as the reverse complement.
ATAAGCCAATGGCCTCGACGAAAGAGGAATCGGGAGTGGATGTAGGTCACGATGATCAAACCACTATAAAATCAATTTGCATATCTTTCTTTGTTGTTTACCTTCACTGTAAACTGCTTTACTTGCTCTTTACATTCCTACGAACATTTACAAGTTAAAACGCATTTCTGATATGACTTCCATTAAATCGAGACTTTTCGAATTGATGTAGTTTTTATCGATAGCACTAATTCACCCCTCCCCCCTAGTGCCGATTTGATCCTAACAAATCCCTCAGACTATATCATATATGCCTCCTTGATGTTGCTATTGGAAAACGTGATTTTCACGTCCATCTACCAGATCTTATAATCATAGTGTGCTACAATGGCTAACAGAATTCGGATGGATTTCAACATGGCTACAAGTGAGAAGGTTTTATCATAGTTAACACCTTGCCTTTAGCGATACCTTTTTGCCATTAGCCTAGCATTATAGGTCTCCACTTTTTTAGTTACTTCGATCTTCTTATTGAAGATCTACTTGCAACCAATGAGTATAATTCCCTCAGGTGCATCAATTAGGTTCCAAACATTATTAGTATATATGAAATCCATCTCACAACTCATAGCTTCTTACCACTTCCAAGAGTTAATACTCGTAATAGCCTTCTCGTAGGTCTAAAGATCAACATCCTCAATGTCCTCTCCTTTGATATATCCTATATATCTCTTAGGAGGGTGGGGCACTATGTTGGACCTATGCAAAGTTAGAATTTGTGTGCTAGGTACCTGAACAGACTTAGCCTACAGAATGGTGCTTTAGCTTGGTTCTCCAACCTCGCTCAAGTCTACCATGTTCCCACTATTTCCATAAAGAATACGTTCCTTCTCAAGGAACATTGTCCTTTTAACAATAAAAACCTTTTGGTCCTCAGGGGTGACAGAAATAATACCCACAAATTTTCTTGGAATATCCTATGAACTTGCACCGTTCTGTCCTTGATTCCAACTTGTCAGGATTGTATCTCCTAACATGGGCAGTCCTAAATCTTAACAACCTTAAGATTGGGCTTTTTTGTTTTCATATCTCATATAGTGTAGATACCATCAATTTAGTTGGAACTCTATTCAGAAGGTAAGCTATGGACTCTAGGGCATATCCCTAGAAAGAGATGGGTAGGTCAACAAAACTCATCATGGACCGCCCCAAATCTAATAGTATGTGATTCCTCCTTTCTGATTCACCGTTGAGCTAAGGTGTATAAGGAAGGGTTCATTGGGATAGGATCCCATGGCCTTTGAGGAATTAGGTGAACTCTATACTTAAGTACTCTCCTCCTTGATCTGATTGAAGAGTCTTGATACTCTTTTCAGTCTAGTTCTTGACCTCATTCTTATATTTCCTAAATTTCTTGAAGACCTCGGACTTATATTTCATCAAGTACATATGTCCATCTCTAAAGAAGTCATTAGTGAATGTAATAAAGTAAGAATAACTGCCTATGGTTTGAATTGACATACGACCATATACATCACTATGTATGAGTTGTAACAACTTAATGGCTCTCTCTCTAGTTTTACTAAATAGAGAGTTGGTCAATTTCTCTTAAATGCAAGACTCGTAGGTTACATATGATTTATAATCAAATGGATCTAAGTATCTATCCTTTAGCAACCTTTGAATTATTCCCTCATGAATATGACCTAACTTATAATGTCATAGGTATGTATTGTTCATCTCATCTCGTTTCCTCTTAGATATACTAACATATGAAGCAGCATCTAATATAAATAAATAATTATTTAATGCTCCTCTACTAATGATCTCATCATCTAAAATCAGTGAACAACTATTATTCTTAAAAACTAATATATATTTATTATTTATTAAATAAAAAATAAAAATATTATTTTTGATAATTGAAGAAACAAAATTATAAGTATCTAATGCTAGAAGAGCTCCACCAGGCAACTGTAGGGTAACCTCACCAACGACAATAGCAACAACCTTTACATCATTCCCCATCTTAAGATCCACTTTGCCTTTCGTCGATCTCCAAGGCTTTGCCAAAACCTATAATGAATTATAGATATGAGATGCACTACTGATATCCAATACCCATGCATTATCATAATTTATTGACAAATGTAGATCAATCATAAATGTACCTGAAGCTTCTCCTATTGAATCTCAAATTTTGAAGTTATGATCTAATAAGCATTTAAGTGACACAAGACTAACTTCGATCATCGAAAGATAAATTGATTAAAGCAGAAAGAATTATACGTTGGGCCAAAATAGATTATGTTAGAGATTAGACATCAAGCCAAGAGATTGTGCTAAGAAGATAGATTTCATGCCGTAAGTTCGAGCATCATGCTAGATGGATCGGACATTATGCTTAGAAGATCGGATGTTGCAGGGGGTCAATATGCGATAGATTGAGCAGTATGTCGAAGGAGAGGATAATGTATCGAAGGTTCAAACGAAGCATCGGATGAACTAATGACATGCTAGATAACATATGATTCATACTTATAATCATTTGTGTCTTGATCAAAGTAGTTTATGTTACAATTGAGTTGGTTTTAGGTGTTACAATTTTAACTCAATTAGGGGTCTATTGGGCCAAAAATAGGGTTGATTTGAGCCTATTGCAAGGCCCATTCACTACTTGTAGTTGGGTCAGGTGATGGCACCACCAGGGTAGGTAGTGGTCCACCAGGGTAGGTGGTTGTCCACCAATGAGTTGGAAAGTACAAAATGTACATTTTTGAAAAACCCAACGGTAGTACCATCGAGTGTCAAGTGGTGGTATTGCTAAAACATAGTCTCCAAGACTGTTAAGCGATGGTACCACCAGTATCTCGAAAACCTAAGGATTTAAATTTTTGACTCTATTTTTGAAGCCATTTGGGACCTATAAATACTCAACTCTTTCTTACTTGAGGTAGTAAGAATATAATAGAAACCCTATGATTCTAAGGTTGTAAACTCTCTTAAAGTGTTAAGTCCCTCCTAGAGTTTAGATACTATCCTAAGTGAGGTGTGTGAGGGAATACTTGTAAAAGAGGGGTGTAAAGGTTCTCTCCTAAGCCTATGAAAAGAAGAAAGAGTTGTAATAAATAGTAGTTGATTTTTGTCCATTGGAAAAAAGATTGATGGTGGAAGCTGATGTTCTCGAGTGAAGAGGAATCGAGAGAAGACATAGGTTAGAGGACCAAACTATTATAAATCTAGTGTGCTCTTTTCTTTTTTGCTTTTTATTTATATTGCTTACTGATTTGGCTGCTCACTACACTTTACTCACTTTCTAAGTCAAAACACATTTTTGATATGGTTTCATCAAATGAGTTTTCGAATCATTGTAATTTTTTTATGGCACTAATTCACCCCACCAACCTCTCCCCACCCCCCCATATTTTTTGATAATCAAAAGGGTAGATCTATCACTCGTCCTCTTATGTTCAATGGGATAGACTACACATATTGAAAAACATGAATGAGGATCTTTTTAATTTTTATAGATTTTAATTTATGGAATGTCATTGAATGTGATTTTCAAAAATCCTCTAAACTAATGAATGAATGGAATGATTTTGAGAAAAAAATATTTTCATTAAATGCTAAAGCTTTGAATAATTTATTTTGTGCTTTAGACAAAAATGAGTTTAATCATATTTCGACTTATGAAACTACATATGATATTTGGCATAAACTTGAAGTTATATATGAAGGTATAAATAGAGTTAAAGAATCTAAGATTAGTCTCTTGTTATATAGTTTTGAATTATTTTGAATAAATCCAAGCGAAATCATTGGTAACATGTACACCTATTTTATGGATGTTGTCAATGGTTTGAAAGCTCTTGATAAATCTTTTACTAATTTTGAACTTGTTAATAAAATTTTAAGATCCTTTCTAAAAAGTTGAGATCCAAAAGTAACTACAGTCCAAGAAGCAAAGGACTTGAACAATTTTCCTCTTGAAGAACTTATAGAGTCATTAATGACCTATGAAATAACTTGTATAGCACATGATGGATATGAGAACAACCTTCCAAAGAATATGAAGGATATGACACTTATAAGAAAAAAAGACCACTTCGCTCAAGTGATGATAATGACTTTGAACTCCTCACAATAAAATTTAAAATATTTATAAAACATAAATCTAAGAATAAAAACAAACTTAAAAAGGACACAATAACTTGCTATGAATGCAAAAGGTCAAGGCATTTTAAAAGTGAATACCCACAACTGAAGAAGAGGATACCGACACAAAAGAAGAAAGCACTCAAGGTGACTTGGGATGAATTGAGTGCATTAGAAGACGAAGAACAAACCAATGAAGATGAGGTGGCAAACTACGTCTTGATGGCTCTCAGTGATGAGGTATGTGACTCAACCGAACCCCTTTACCTTATAATGAATTACTTAGTGCTTTCATGATTTATATATAAAATTAAATTAGTTGGTAAGTGCTATAAATTGCTAAAAAAGGATCATGCATCTCTCTCTCATGAATTTAAAAAATTAAAAAATGAGTATGATAAATGCTTGTTAATGCATTGCACTAAATGTGAAGAATTAAAGTAATTTAAAAAATATATATATTATTACAAGAAATATTAAAAATTTTAAAACTGGTAATAAATCATTAAATATAATTCTTGCTAATAAGGGTTATGTATGTAGAAAAGAAGGAATCGGCTTTATGAGTAACACTTAACAAATACCAACCATATTTGTTAAAGGACCAACATTATATGTTCTCTCTACGGTTAAGTGTAATTTTTGTGGTAGATGTGGTCATTATGCTTATAAATATTTATTTAAAAATATAACTCTCATAAATTGGTTTGGATTCCTAAAGGAACCATAAATGACTCAATGCAAATAGTTAAGATAGGTAGATCTAATCATGAGGGACCCAAAGTTAAATGGGTACCTAAAACAAACTTATCATTCTTGTAAAAATGTTTTCAAATAAGAGCTAGGAGCAAAAGATAATGTCTTAATAATGGATGCTCAAGGCTTATGACTAAAGATCCAACACAATTCTCAAGCTCACTAGTCAAAACAACAATAATAAAAAAATTATTAGCATTAGAATTATTGGTAACAAATCAAATCGTTTGATTAAAGATATGTTGATGGTTTAAAAACATAACTTATTAAGCATTAGTCAATTTTATGATAAAGAAATAGATTGTTAAATTTAAATCTAATACTTGTACACCAAATAGGAATAATTCTATGTATGTTTTAAGAAGCAATAATATGTATCTTAATAATTTTTATATTGCTTATTGATTTTAAATGATGATGCATAGCTTTTGTACGGAAGACTATAGGATGCTAGTATAAAATCAATCACATAAATTGAAACTAAAAAGGAAATGTATTTTTCTTGAAAATTTCTCTATCCTAAAGCTTATCGAGTTTTCATTATAAAGATCCTTAGTGATGAATTTATTTATGTTATTTTTTATAAATGTCTTGAACTATGAAAGTGATTATGATGATTTAACAAATTAAATTTAAATGAGTTTTATTCAAATCTTTCACTTGATACTTGATTTTTTTTTAATCAAGGTCTCTTATTATTTGATCTTTTATGTTTGTTTTTGCCATTTACTAAAGAGGAAAATTATCCAAATGAATCATGATTTTTCTTTTGATTTCTCAGAATTATAACTTGAATTTTTTTATGAATCAAGATTTTTTTATGATTCTTTCTTTCACTAAAGAGGAGATTTATCCAAATGAATCTTGATTCTTTCACTTGATATTTATGAATTGAGATTTATTTTATATGAATCAAGATTTTTCATTAATTGTTCTCCTACAATTCTTCTTGGTATTTACTAAAGAAGAGATTTAACCAAATAAACCATGATATATCACTAGACTTTTTAATATTTATAACCTAAGTTTTATTATGTACAATTCCTTTATATTTATGATTTGTATACCTCATGATGTGATTGGATCATTGATGTGAAAAGAGAAAAAATTTCACTAGTGTATTCTTTCCTTCCTTTTGACAATAACAAAGGGGGAGAGAAAATTGTTAGCTTGCACATTTCAAAAGAAAAACAAAAATTACTAGCTTGTAAATCTCAAAAGAAGCAAAAACTTGCTAGCTTGTATATTACAAAAGGAAGCAAACACTTGCTAGCTTGCATATATTAAGAGTAGCAAAATACTTGCTAGCTTGCATATTGCAAAGGGAAGCAAAAACTTGCTAGCTTACACATCTCAAGAGAAGCAAAAACTTGCTAGCATGTACATTTCAAGAAGAAGCAAAAATTGTTAGTTTGCACATCTCAAGAGAAGCAAAATTTGCTAACTTACACATATCAAAAATTGCTAGCTTGCATGTTTCAAAAACTTGCTGGTTGCACTTTTCTCCTTTTTATTGATGATAAAGGAGGAGAAGTGATGATGAATGATTTAAAAATTTTAATGTTTTGATCTCATGCATGTTTGGAGTATTTAGATGATATATATAATGTATTACATATGATCACTATGATTCATGATTAAAATTATTTCATCTTGAATTCAATGATATTATGATTAGAAGGATATCACTTTTTGGAATTCTAGTTTATTTCAATATGGCATATAGACAAGGGGAGTTTAGTTAAAACTCCATCATCAATTGGTTATTATCATCAAAAAAGAGAAGATTGTTGAATCTCATATTTTGATAATAAAATCAATTGTTGAAGTTATGATCTAATAAGCATTTAGTGACATAGGGCTAACTTCAATTATGGGAAGATAAATCGATTGAAACAGGAACAAGTGAGTACATCTAGACTACTATAATTAATTCATATTGATTTATTTGGACCAATTGATATCATAAGTCTGTGAGGTAGTAAATATGCTTTTGTGATTATTAATTATTATAATAGATATACTTGGACATACTTCTTGACATATAAAAGTGATTGTTTTAAATATTTTATAAAATTTTACAAACAAGTTTAAAATGAAAAAGGCTTTATGATTTCTTTTATTCATAGTGATCATGGTAGTGAATTTAAAAATCATGATTTTTAAGAATTTTGTGATTCAAATGAGTATAACCATAATTCTCTACTTAAAAAATCCACAACAAAATGGAGTTGTGGAGAGAAAAAATAGGAGTTTACAAGAGATAGTAAGAATCATGATTAATGTGTTGAATCTTGAATTTTGATAATGAAGTCAATTGATAGATTATTTGATCTAATCATATGTGCCCTACAAGCCAATCACATGAGTGATGACACTTGTGACTTGATATATACTTTTCTTTTTACGTATTATTAGGCGTTTTATTACTTTAACTTACGTGTTGTATATATTGTGATGTCTTTGGATCTGTACAATGGGAATCGGATCGTAATGAGATCACCATAATGAGACCGATTCACCTTTAAACACAAACCCTAAATTATCTTGGTCATAGTTTACTCGAGAAGGACATCGAGATAACCGGATAAACTGGTGTGCTGTATACCCATCCATATGATGACGGTGGTTGGTCTCATAGCTACTCATGTGGGGACACTAAGGGTACAGTGCAGGTGTTCATTAGGGAATGAGTTCACTGATTGATCCACCTACGAAATGTTGGATGGTTATTGATACTTCACGTCAGACAATGATTCCATAGTCCCAGTAGTGTATCTGGTCCTTAGACTTGAGACACCATGGATATCCTGTATGAGTACTCCACTCTTTGATACTGGACTTATAGGTTTGGAAAATTCCAGATCTAGTACAGCTAGTTATTGGGAGTGGTAGCCAAATTTACGAGGGCTATTAAGTCTCAATAGAGGATCATTCACTCTCGGTATCATGAGAGGAATATCCTATGTATTCTTGCTCGAACAAATCCTTGGCCAAGGTTATTCGGATTGAGAGAGAAAGAGTTCTCCGGGAGAATCTAACAAGAGAAAGACTCGAGGAGAAACCGTATGGGCCTGATAGCACCATGCCCGGTATAGGGTCTCTGGAATATTAGATGGATAAGGGACTATAGATACATGGTAACTAAGGATAGATAGGTCTAAAGGATTGGATTCCCTTGTATCGTCTAGGGGCTGCGGCGTAGTGGCCTAGTACGTCCGCAGTTGATGAGTTGGGTGAATTATTATAGAGATAATAATTTACTAAGTCAGATGGAGTTCTAACAAGTATGACTCATAGCCAACTCGATATTGGGCCTAGAAGGTCACACACATATGGTAGGTGTTACGACGAGTAGAGGTTCGGATATGAGATATCCGCTAGAGCCCCTATCTTATTGGATATCCATTAAGCCCCTAAATTATTGGATCCTAAGATGAGATCCAATAATTGCTAATAAGAGATTATTGGGTAGAGACCCACTAATCCAAGAGGCTTGGGTAATTGGATGTAGATCCAATACCCAACAAGGCAAGATCCATTAGGGTTTATATAGGGCCTCTATAAATAGGAGGGAACTAAAGCTCTATAGGCTGAGGGTTTCTTTTGGTAGCCACCTTCTGTTCTCCTCTCCCTAGAGAGGAGCATTGTCGCAGTCCCTACCGTATGGATACCACTAGAGAGGAGGACGCTTGACCTCCTTCGTATTTCCTATAGATCTGCAGGGATTCAGGGATATACAATCTCTCTAGGTATTTTCTTTTACACATGCAGTTTTCATGGATTTATTTTGACGCACCGATCTTCGTATGATGACGGAACCTTTCTATAGGAAATCTGGGGTGTTTTATTTTTGTTCTTTTGCTACGCATGAGATATCGCTCCCCAAAAGGATTTTCCAATAGAGAGTCCACCGAAAGTCCAAAAAATCATCGAAAGCGCTATCGAAACTAGCTAAGAATGAATCGAGGGCTTGCTGATGGGTTGTTGGAAGTTCGTCGAAAGGTTCATTGGAAGTTCACGGAGTTCATCGAGAAAGATCAGAGCTTGCCAAAAGAGACTCGTCGGAACTTGCCAAAGTCATCGTAAAGTCCAAGAGCCTGTCGAAAGTCCATCAGAAGATGTCTGAGGGTTCGTCGAAAGTCCATCAAAAGTTCACCGGAAGCTCGTCGGAAGAAGACTTGATATGTAGGTTTATATTTTTATTTAGTGTATATATTTAATGTCATAGTTAGCACGTAATTAGGGTTAAAATTATGTATTAATCCTAATTAACCTTGGTAGGGGCTAACTAGGCCTTAAATGGACTAGATTGGGCTGGATTCAAGGCCCATCTAGATTGCTAGAACCTGTCTGGCGGTGGCACCGCTAGAATGGAGCGGTGGAACTACCCAGGGAATAGGTTCCCAAGTATTTTGGGCGATGGTACCGCCTATCAGGCGGTGGTACTACCTATCAGGTGGTGGTACCACCCCTTCACAGAACCTAAAACCCTATCTGGTGATAGTACCGCCCAGTGTCAGGGTCAATTGGCGGTGGTACCGCCAATGTCATGTGGTTGTACCGCTAACTCTCGAAAATCTAGGATGGGACCCTTTTTTTACTCCAATTCTGAAGCCAATTGAGTCTATAAATACCCCTTACTTCTCAGCTGGCTAAGCGCATTAAGAAGTGATAAGAACTTAGTCAAAACTATAGTGAAATTGCCTTGAAAAAGTTAGAGTATTCACCTCCCAAATTCCCACTTGTAAAATTTCTGTAAAAGGGTGTGAGCCATTTGTAGAATTCTATAAAAGGGGTGTTTGTTCCTTTCCCTTCAACAAAGATTGATAGTGGAAGTCGAAAACCTCATCGGAAAAGGTTTCAGAAGTGGACATAGGTCATTTGACCGAATCAATATAAATTATTGTGTTCTTCTCTTGGTGTGTAAGTTTTAATTATTGCATTCAATTCCTTACTTCATGGCACTTGTATTCTTCTTCTCTACTCTCTTACGTATTCACTCAAATCAAATTTCTTTGCCAAAATCGCTTCCATCGGACGAAACTTTCTTAACGCATAAAGTTTTTCGAAATTGGTTTAAATCGTTAATTTTTATCCACTGCACTAATTTACCCCCCCCCCTTTCTAGATCCTAACAGTTGATATCAGAATAATGTCACTCTCATTCTAATTTAAAATCTAAGAGAGATAGTATTTTTCGACATGCAAGAGGGTCATTCAATCACACGTCCACCTATGTTCAATGGGTCGGATTACACCTATTAGAAAACTCGCATGAGAATTTTTCTTATTTCTATGGATTTTGAACTTTAGAATATTGTTGAAAATGGCTTTAAAAATTTTTCTCTTCTAATGAATGAATGGAATAAGTCAGAGAAGAAGATTTTCGCTCTTAGTGCCAAGGCTATGAATGACTTATTTTATGTTCTTGATAAAAATAAATTTAATCATGTTTCAATTTGCGAATTGGCTTTTGATATTTGGTATACTCTTGAAATCACTCACAAAGAAACAAGTCGAGTGAAAGAGTTCAAAATTAATTTTTTAGTGCATTCTTATGAGTTATTTTGGATGAAACCAAGTGAGTCCATTGGAGACATATACACCCATTTTATGGATGTCGTCAATGGACTAAAAGCACTTGGGAAAGGTTTTTTTAATTTTAAACTTGTAACTAAAATCTTAAGATCCCTCCCAAAGAATTGGGATCCTAAAGTTATAGCCATTCAAGAGGTCAAGAACCTAAAAAACTTTTCTCTCGAAGAACTAATTAGGTCATTAATGACCTATGAGATGACTTGCAACGCTCATTATGAGCTTGAGAATTTTCTTCCAAAAAATAAGAAGGATATGATATTAAGAACACAAGAAGACCACTTAAAAGAATCTTCAAGTGATGAGGACTATGATAACGAACTTACACTTTTGACTCAAAATTTTAAAAAATTTATAAGAAAAAATAAATTCAAACATGACTTTAAATATAAACTTGAACCCAAGAAGGAACAAGTGATTTACTATGAATGCAAGGAGCTGGAGTATTTCAAAAGCGAATGCCCCAAGCAAAGAAGAAGCATCCGAAGAAGAAAAAGACTCTAAAGGCAACATGGGATAATTCAAGTAACTCCGAAGATGAAAAAGCAACCAATAAGGAGGTCGCCAACTTTGCTTTAATGGCCATCAGAGAAGAGGTAAATGATTTATTTAATGAAAATTTAACTTTCGATGAGCTTTTAAATGCCTTTCATGAATTATTTGATGAGTGTAGAGTAATTAGTAGAAAGTTTAGCTTGTTGAAAAAGGAGTATGCTCTCTTAGTTAATAAATTTTAAGACCTTAAATGTAATACTCCTTCTTTGCCTCCATGCTCTAAGTGTGAACACTTAGATAAACTTAAGAAGGAGAACTTGCTACTTAAAGAAACCTTACATAAATTTAAGGTTTGTAGTAATTCTTTGAATATGATCTTTGCTAATAAGGGTCAAGCTCACAAAAGAAGTGGAATCGGATTTGTGAGTGGATCTCACTGAAATCCAACCACTTTCATTAAATGACCTACATTGCATATATCACCACATACTAAATGTAACTTTTGTTGCAAACCCAGACATAATGCTTACAAATGTCCGTTTAATAAACTTAGGCCACACAAATTGATATGGGTTCCTAAGGGGACCATATATATTTTAATGCAAAATGATAAGATACATAGATCAATTTTTGAAGCACCCAAGTTCAAATGGGTACCTAAACACTATCATCCTTTGTAGATATATTCACCCTCATAAGCTAAGAGCAAGAGATGGTACCTTGATAGTAGATGCTCAAGGCATATGACCGAAGATTTATATCAATTCTCTGAGCTCACTACCAAGACGAAGGGTATGTCACCTTCCGAGACAACAATAAGGGTAAAATCATTGGCAACGGAACCATAGGTAACAAATCAAGCTTTTTAATTAATGATGTGTTATTAGTAGATGGCTTTAAAGCATAATCTTTTGAGCATTAGTCAATTGTGTGATAAACGATACATTATAAAATTTGAATCTAATGCTTGCATTATTGAAAAATCACAAAACAACACATCTATGATTGCCCTAAAATAAAATAATATCTACACTATTAACATTGATGAACTTAGTAATGAAATATGCTTTTCAGTTTTGAATGATGATGCTTGGCTTTGACATAAGAGATTAGACCATGCAAGCATGAAACTAATCTCCAAAATCACATCTAGAGAACTAGTAAGAAGCATTTCTAATGTTAAGTTTGTCAAAGACATTGTGTAATGCTTGTCAACTAGGAAAATAAATAAAAAGTAGTTTTAAATCAAATAAGCACCTCTAAACTATTGTAATTGATCCATATGGACTTATTTGGACTAATTGACACAACAAGCCTAGAAGGTAGCAAATACACCTTTATAATCGTAGATGACTATAGTAGATACACTTGGATATATTTCTTGATAAACAAAAGTGATTATTTCAAGTGTTTCTCGAAGTTTTTCAAACTTGTTCAAAATGAAAATGGTTTTATGATTTTATCAATTAGGAATGATCACGGTGGTGAATTTCAAAATCATGATTTTCAAAACTTTTGTGAAACAAATGGTTACAACCATAATTTCTCTACTTTGAGGAATTCTCAACAAAATGGTATAGTAGAAAGAAAGAATAGGAATTTACAAGAAATGGCAAGAACCATATTGAATGAATATAGTTTACCCAAATACTTTTGGGCCGAAGCCGTTAACACGGTTTGCTATGTCATGAATAGGGTTCTAGTAAGACCATTTTCTCCAAAACTCATTGTGAATTATGGAATAACAAAAAACCTAATATTTCATATTTTAAAGTTTTTAGTTATAAATGTTTTATATTGAATGAAAAAGATGCCTTAGGAAAGTTTGATGCAAAATCCGATGTAGGCTTTTTTCTAGGTTATTCTTCTATTTCTAAGGCTTTCATGTTTTTAATAAAAGAACTTTGGTTATAGAAGAATCTATTCATGTTGTTTTCAATGAAGTTTTTGAATTTAAGAAAAATAATTTTGATGATGATCTTGAATTTAATGGTTTAAATTTGAATGAAACCTCTCCTCCAAATAGCAACTTGGATGCATCTTCTTCCAAAACTTCCTTACCTAAGGAATGATGTAGATGTCCATTCTAAGAAGCTAATTATAGGAGACACATCAAAAAGAGTTCAAACTCATTCTTCTTTTAAATATTTTGTGCCAACGCTGCTTTTCTTTCTCAAATTGAACCTAAATACATTGACGATGCTTTGAAAGATGATTCATAGGTCATCACAATGCAAGAGGAATTGAACCAATTTGAAAGAAATAAAGTGTGGAAGCTTGTCCTAGACCTAGTGACCATTTAGTTATTGGTACTAAATGGGTCTTTAGAAACAAGCAAGATGAACTTGGTATTATGGTTAGAATGTTAGATTAGTAGCCAAAGGTTTTAACCAAGAAAAAGGTATCGATTACGAAGAAACCTCCACTCTTGTGGCAAGATTAGAAGCCATTAGGATGCTCCCTGTCTATGCTAGTAGTAATAATTTTTAGTTATTTCAAATGGATGTCAAAAGTGCTTTCTTAAATGGCTTTATTTCCGAAAAAATATATGTTAAGCAACCACCCAGATTTGAAAACTCTCTTTTTCCTAATCATATGTTTAAATTAACTAAGGCTCTCTATGGATTGAAACAAGCCCCTAGGGCTTGGTATAAGAGGCTTAGCTCTTTTCTTATTTCAAATAATTTCACTAAAGGCAAGGTCGATACTATATTATTTATTAAAAATTTTAAAAATAATTTTTTTATTATTCAAATTAATGTTGATGATATTATTTTTGGTTCTACAAATGAATCATTATGCGAATCATTTGCCAAGTGTATGAGCCAAGAGTTTGAAATGAGTCTAATGGGTGGACTAACCTTCTTTTTAGGATTACAAATTAAATAACTTATTGATGGTATATTTCTTAGTCAAACCAAATATGCTTTAGAATTGTTAAAACGGTTTAATATGGATGGTTCAAAAGCCATCAACACTCCTATGAGTACCTGTACTAAGTTAGATATGGACGAAAGTGGAGAAAGTTTTGATCAAAAAATATATAGGGGAATGATAGGCAGTTTACTTTATCTCACTGCAACTAGACCGGATATCATGTTTATGTTGAATCTCAGATTTTGATGATGAAACTAATTGATTGTATTTTGTTTGTCTAACTGCATTTTGAGTTACGTAGGTCTACTCGATTAGAATTAGACAATTGACGCTGGAGGAATTGACGTTGCACCAGAGGAAATCACGTCAGGATATTGGACAATCGGCAAAAGGCTTCGGACGTCGGGCATCGGGCCAATAAGAGTGAAGTTGTGCCAAGGATATCGAGGTTGTGAAGGTCAACCACCGATTGGGCAATGGAAGGCAAGAGAGGATGGTGTGCCGAAGAAATGGACGAAGCGCCGATAAGCCAATGACGTGCCGGGCAACAGAATGTCGATTCGCGTTATAATAACTATCTAGATCGAAGTAGAGTGTTTGTTTTTTTTATGTGCAAGATTAACTATGATAATGATAAAGACGTAAAGCGAAATAAAGTGCCGAAAGTCAAGTGCGATGGATCATTGGAAGTTCGAGAGTTCAACGGAAGTCCGAAGATTCATTGGGAGTGCTGTCGGAACTGGCCGAGAACGAGTAGGGAGCTTGCCGAAGGGTTTGGGAAGTTCGCCGAAAGGTTCATCGGAAGTTCACGGAGCTTGCCAAGAAAGATCGAAGCTTTCCAAAAAAGCTCGTAGGAACCCGCCAAGATCATCGTGAAGTCCAGGAGCGTGCCGGGAGTCTGCAGAATGGTTTCCGAGGGTTCGTCGGAAGACCCCTAAGTTTGCCAAAGCTCACCTAAGAAGTCTTGACTTATTGGATTTTATAATAGCTTAGAAAAATCTTTAATTTCGTAGTTAGCATGTTAATTTGGGTTAGGATTAGGTGTTAATCCAATAACCCAGGTAGGGGGCCAATTGGGCCTTTATTGGGCTGTATTGGGCCAAAGGTTAGGCCCATACAATTTCTGGCAAGGGCCGACGGTAGCACCGCTGGACCCAGGCGGTAGCACCGCCTATTGACTGAAGGCCAGGCGGTAGTACCACCCCAAGCAGGCGGTGGTACCGCCTGACAGGTGGTTGCAACCACTTGTGTCAGGCGATAGTACCGCCAGTGCCAGGCGGTAGTACTGCCAGCACAATGACACACACAAAGGTGTGTCAGGCGATAGTACCGCCAGTGCCAGGCGGTAGTACCGCCTACAGTCCGAAATTTCGGACGAGACCTCTTTGAGCGGGATTTTTGAATCCCAAAAAGCTCTATAAATACCCCTTTACTCCTAGCTGGTCGGGTGACCTTTTTGTAGTGTTAGAATTGAGTCTAAGCTATAGCAAATTTCTGCTTTCATTTGCTCAAGTGTTCACCTCCTTCTTCTACTTGTAAAAATTCTGTAAAGTGAGGGAACCTCTGGTAAAAGGCTGTAAAGGGGTGTTTGGTCCTTCCTCTTCAAGAGATTTGATAGTGGAAGTTGGGAGCCTCATTGGAGGAGGCTTCAAGAGTGGACGTAGGTCATTTGACCGAACCACTATACATCGCTGCGTACATTTGCTGTGTGAGTGTTTGAATTTCTGTTTCATAAATTTCTTAGCTGCAAAATTGATTGGAATTCTTCTCCCTACTTCTGACTTTATTTACTTGAATTACTTCAAGTTAAAGTCACTTTAGTTATATCAAGTTTCTATACGAATCTCTGTAATCGGCTTTCAAAAGGTCAAGTTTTAATTCGCTGCACTAATTCACCCCTCCCCCCCTCTTAGTGCCGCTCTGAACCTAACAATTGGTATCAAAGCCCGGTATTTCTCATTTCGGATTTACACCCATGAGAAATGGCTCTAAATGGCTTTCAAGAGGGCTTTTCGATCTTTCGTCCACCGTTGTTTAACGGATCGGACTACACTTATTGGAAAACTCGAATGAGAGTTTTCTTGATTTTTATGAATTTGGATTTATGGAATATTGTTGAAAACGATTTTCAACTTCTCTCTAAACCGACGAATGAATGGTTGGACTTAGAGAAAAAATATTTTTTTTTAAATGCAAAGGCTATGAATGCCTTATTTTGTGGTCTCGATAAAATCAAGTTTAATTGGATTTCAACGTGCAAAACAGCTTTTGAAATTTGGCACAAACTTGAAGTCACACACGAAGGAACGAGTAGAGTCAAAGACTCGAAAGTTAATATTTTGATGCACGATTTTGAGGTTTTTCGAATGCAACCAAGCGAGACTATATGCGATATGTACACTTGTTTCACGGATGTCGTCAATAGTCTAAGAGTTCTTGGTAAATCATTTTCAAATTTTGATCTCGTAAACAAGATCTTAAGATCCCTTCCAAAAAGGTGGGATCCTAAAATAACCGTAATACAAGAGATAAAAAACTTAAATGATATTCCATTTGAAGAATTAATCAGGTCATTAATGACCTACGAAATGATATTTATGGAATATTTTGAACCCGAAGAACACTTGAACCACCTTCCAAAGAACAGGAAGGATTTGGAACCTTGGACAAATGAATGTCACTTGAGTAATGACTCAAGTGATGAGGACATTGAATACATAACAATACATTTTAACAAGTTCATTAAACAAAAATCTAAAATAAATAATGAACTTGAATAGAGGAAGAGGCCAAAGTTGAAGAAGAAGCATAAAGAAGAATCAAATGACGAAACGGTGAATTGGGCTTTGACGGGCTTCGACTACAAGGTAAGCAACTTAACTCCCTTGAATTATTTTGAAATTACCTGATATCTTTTTCATGAGTGCTTAATTTAGAAAGTAGGTAATAAAAATTATTTTTCAAAAATTATATCATGTTTCTCTTTTCAGCATCTTTAAAAATTAAAAAAAAACCTTAGACCATGAAAATTATATTGCTAAGCTTTCATGCATGTTATGTTATGAAATTTTGAATGATGCAATATTATGAGTGATAATCACTTGATTTGTGTACAAGATTAACTCCATGAATGCTTATGATTTCCGTATCAGTTTTTGATGCATGGTTTTAACACAAAAGTTAATTAGCATGATTAGGCTTAATAGGGTTAACCATGATTATGTACTTCGGATCTTATGATAAAAATTACTTTTCGAATTTATAAAACGACGCGTGATTTTAGCAAAAGATTTGACCATTGATCATCTTATTATAACTAATTTTAATGATGCTCTCATTTTATTTAAAATATGATGCATGACATTTAAACATTCCTATGAAAGATCAAATCAACTTAAAGTGAAATGCATAAAAATGAAAAATGCACCATCATGATGTTTCATGTTTGATATGTTTGGTTTGATGATTTTGATGACAAAACTTGTATTTCAAATTTATACGATAATGGTCTTCATATGAAAATTTTAAAAATTCTTATGAAAGATCAATCGCATAAAAATGGAAAATGTGCTATCATGATGTCTTTAACACTTTACGTGTTTGTTCTTGATGGCTTTGATGAGATCACCTTTTCGGTCTTAAACTTGATACACAACTTTTATAAACAAAAGGGGACTTGAGCATGCTTACATATAATTAATCTACATTGTTCTAAGTAAAATTTCCGAATGAAAGATTTTGATAATAATATCCAATTTGTATGATGATACATGGCTTTCGAATAAAAAATCTTGAACATACCTTTTGAAATCTTACTTACTGATGAACATCTTGATATTAAAAGGATGTTATCATGCTTGAAAGTTATGGAATCATGCTTGATAAATTGTTTTATGAAATTTGCCTTTTGTTTTTAAATGTTGAAACTTGTTAAAGGCAAAGGCATGCTTATTTGAAATAAATCATAAAAAGAAAATGCATGATCTTGAAAATTTTTCTATCTCTAAAGTTTTTGGTTTTGATGAATCCATGTGAATCTCTTGAATCAAATCTTTTGGAAAATGTCACATACTTAATGTGATTTGACTTAACGATTTTTAGGACGAAGTTTGTCTTTCGTTCTAGAATGTTAATACATGTTTCTACTAAAGGCAAAAGCATGCTTATAGAATGAATCACATAAAAAGAGATTGCATTTTCTATCTTATTGATGTGAATGAATTTATAAATCACTTAAATTATGAGCGAGATTTGATGATGTGGTAATAACTTTATTCATGTTATGAATCTCATAAATTTCTTGAATATTATTTTGATCATGAGTTCTAAGTTAAATGATACATTCAAATGAATCACCTATCGATATTTATGATTGCGATATATCCTTTTGAAATATCTTTCTAAAAAGATTTTGACAACTTAAGATGTCTTTTGGAATTCATGACTCAATCCTTGTCTTATATTGATATCTTTTATGAATTCTTTACATCTATGGCTTGTTTGCATCACATAAAAATTGAAATATTGATTGATGCAAAATTATTTAAATGAAATATTATTCCTCTCTTCTTTTCGACAACGACAAAGGGGGAGTTAACATGCTAGCTTGGATATCACAAGAGAAAGTGGCAAACATAGCTAGCTAGAAATTACAAAGTTTTTTTTTAACTCGTGAGCTTGCATCTTTAAAAATGCTGTAAATTTTACAAAATTGTTAGCTCATTGCAAACAAAAATTTGATAGCTTGTGAAAGAAAAACTTGGTTGCAAAAAAATTAAAAAAGAGCTAGCTTGTGTATCACAAAGTATGCTAACTTGCCTATCATTATTGCTTGCTTGCTTATCAACAATTGGTATCATGATTTATTTTTTTCTTAAATGGTTAATTCATATTCATGACTTCAAATTTTGATGATTGAAGCATTAATGTCAATATTCATTTTTGATATCCTGCTAGCCATAAAGGAACTTGCTATCTTGACAATAACAAAATTGCTACCTTGCAATCTCAAGAAAAGCAAAGGGCAAACTTGCACTAGAAGCAAGTGTTGAATTATCATGAACATCATCACAACAAGTGCTATCTTGATGATAAACTTACTGTGATTGAATGTTAATAAAATCTAGCTAGTATGATTTAAAACTTGCATATCTTTTAAAAAACTGGCTAAATGCTACTTCTCCTTTTTGTTGATGACAAAGGGGGAGAAGTGTAGATTGATGAGTTCATGCAATGAAATGCTGATTTAGTATTTTATATATTTGCATGATGGTTTGATGATTTCTCTCAACATGTGATACATGTAGCTTGGATTTGGGATAATCTAAGTGTTCTATCAATGGCATATTGATAGGGGGAGTTTGGGTTGAACTCGGTGGAGTTAAGGTTAACTCCGTTAGTCATCAATTAGTTATCATCATCAAAAAGGGGGAGATTGTTGAATCTCAAATTTTGATGATGAAGCTAATTGATTGTATTTTGTTTGTCTAACTACGTTTTGAGTTACGCAGGTCTACTCGATTAGAATTAGACAGTTGACACTGGAGGAATTGACGTTGCACCGGAGGAAATCACGTCAGGATATTGGACAATCGGTAGAAGGTTTCGAACGTCGGGCATCAAGCCAAGAAGAGCGAAGTTGTGCCAAGGATATCGGGGTTGTGGAAGTCAACCACCGATTGGGCAACGGATCGCAAGAGAGGATGGTGTGCCGAAGAAATGGATGAAGCGCCGATAAGCCAATGATGTGCCGGGCAACAGAATGTCGATTCGCGTTATAATAACTGTCTAGATCGAAGTAGAGTGTTTATTTTTTTTGTGCAGGATTAACTATGATAACGATGAAGACAAAAAGCGAAACAAAGTGCTGAAAGTCAAGTGCGATAGATCATTGGAAGTTCGAGAGTTCGACGAAAGTTTGAAGATTCGTTGGGAGTGCTGTCAGAACTGGCCAAGAATGAGTAGGGAGCTTGCCGAAGGGTTTTCGGAAGTTCGCTGGAAGGTTCGTCGGAAGTTCACGGAGCTTGCCAAGAAAGATCGGAGCTTTCCAAAGAAGCTTGTAGGAACCCGCCAAGATCATCGTGAAGTCTAGGAGCTTGCTAAGAGTCCGTAGAATGGTTTCCGAGGGTTCATCGGAAGACCACTCGGAAGTTCGCCGGAAGCTCGCCGGAAGAAGTCTTGACTTATTGGATTTTATAATAGCTTAGAAAAGTCTTTAATTTCGTAGTTAGCATGTTAATTTGAGTTAGGATTAGGTGTTAATCCAAAAACCCAGGTAGGGGGCCAATTGGGCTTTTATTGGGCTATATTGGGCCGAAGGTTAGGCCCATACAGTTTCTGGCAAGGGTCGGTGGTAGCACCGCCGGACCCAGGCGGTAGCACTACCTGTTGACTGAAAGCCGGGCAGTAGTACCGCCCTAGGCAAGCGGTGGTACCGCCTGACAGGTGGTTGCAACCACCTGTGTCAGGCGGTAGTACCGCCAGTGCCAGGCGGTAATCCATCTGCCCAGCGGTAATCTTGCCCGGCCAATGACACACACAAAGGTGTGTCAGGCGGTAGTACCGCCAGTGCCAGGCGGTAGTACCGCCTACAGTCCAAAATTTCGGACGAGACCTCTTTGAGCGGGATTTTTGAATCCCAAAAAGCTCTATAAATACCCCTTTACTCCTAGCTGGTTGGGTGACCTTTTTGTAGTGTTAGAATTGAGTCTAAGCTATAGCAAATTTCTACTTTCATTTGCTCAAGTGTTCACCTCCTTCTTCTACTTGTAAAAATTCTATAAAGTGAGAGAACCTCTGGTAAAAGGCTGTAAAGGGGTGTTTGGTCCTTCCTCTTCAAGAGATTTGGTAGTGGAAGTTGGGAGCCTCATTGGAGGAGGCTTCAAGAGTGGACGTAGGTCATTTGACTGAACCACTATACATCGCTGCGTACATTTATTGTGTAAGTGTTTGAATTTCTGTTTCGTAAATTTCTTAGCTGCAAAATTGATTGGAATTCTTCTCCTTACTTCTGACTTTATTTACCTAAATTACTTCAAGTTAAAGTCACTTTAGTTATATCAAGTTTCTATACGAATCTCCATAATCGACTTTCAAAAGGTCAAGTTTTAATCCACTGCACTAATTCAATTCCCCCCCTCTTAGTGCCGCTCCGAACCTAACAGTTTAGTGTAGGACTTTGTGCTATATTTTAAGTTAATCCTAAGTTATCTCCTTTTAAAGTCATTAAAAGAATCCTTAGATATCTTAAAGGAACCCCTAACCTAGGATTATGGTATCCAAAATCCGATAACTTTGATTTAATAGCTTATGTAGATACAGATTTTGTCGGATATAGAATAGATAGAAAAAGCACATCCGGAACATGTCAATTTTTAGGACATGTACTTGTTTCTTGGACTTCTAAGAAACAAAACTCGATTGCACTATCTACGGTCGAAGCCGAATACATAGCCGCAAGTACGTGTTGTGCACAAATTGTTTAGATGAAAAATACATTAGAAGATTATGGAATTCATTCAAAGAATATTCCTATAAAATGTGGTAACACAAGTGCCATATGTTTGACTAAAAATCTCATTTGACACTTTAGAACTAAACATATTGACATTATGTATCATTTTATACGAGATCATATCAATAACAATGATGTTATTCTAGAATTTATTGATACAAAACACCAATTGACGGATATCTTTACAAAACCCTTAAGTGAAGAATAATTTGATTTCATTAGAAGGGAATTAGGTATGTTAAATTGTCCTATTGCTTGAGTTTGTCTCTCTTCGGAAAATTTTCAATTTCGTTTCATCTTTTTGGTTTTCATGAACTTATTTTGAACCGTCGCCTATCTTGATATTATCTTTTCCGACTTCATATTATCTTGTGTCATCTTTTCGATAGAGCTTTCATTTTTGTCTTGGATTGATTCTCTTATGATGATTTTTAGTATCATTTGATGATTAACATTTGATCATTTTTGAATTGATAACATGCCCATTTAATGACTTGGAAAAGTTGATTCTATTAATTTTATCCTCCCTCAACTTTCATTGGCATGAATGAATGGCTTTCATGATTGACCTTTCATGGTATCACGGACATTTTCATAAGACTTTGATGAAAAATAAAAGTTTGATAAAATCTTGACCAAATTGCTTTCATAGATCACCAAATTCTTCTTATACATGAAAAGTAGAAGCTTCGATGAATGCTCTCCTAAAATTAATTTGGGTTTCATTCACTTCTCTAAATGAAAATTTAATGATCTAACTCTTGTATAAATTTTTACGTCATGAGCATTTATGAATTTTTTTTCATGACTTGATTGGTTTCCACTTCATGGATTTTTCTTTGGAAGTGTCAAGTTAGCTCTTATCATGGTTTGAATTTTCAATCATTCGAACAAATTGCCTCTTCAACTTTTCATGACTCTTACCATAAGATTTTATGAATTTTGCGCTTGAATGATCACCTCTCTACCTCATATATTTTACTTGCTAGAAATACAAAATTTTCTTATGAATTTTACTTGTTGGAAAAATTGGTATCACGTATGAATGAATTCTTTTTAAGACCTAAGCTCTTGATGTATCTATCTTTTCTACGTTACAAATGAATGGCTATACTTTCTCCTTCTATGGCATGAATTTTCAATAGAATGAACGAATTGCTTTTCATTATTCTTGAATGAAATTTTCTTAATGAATTCATGGATATAAGTCTACTCTTTTTTCCATTTTCACAAAAGTTCTATTATAAAATTTGGTATTAATGGCCCATTTCCTTTTTGTTGATGACAAAGGGGGAGAAAAATATGACAAATTGATGACTTGATGGCATGATAAATGCAATTTGTAAAATGCCTTGTTTGTATCATAAAAGCAAATTATTGTCATGCTTTGTATAATAAAATGCTTGCTATCATTAAAAGCATCGTAATGTATCACAAATATATAAAATGTATCGCAAATGATTTAACCGCATTGCAATGTACCGTACTTGTATGGAATGTATCGTATGCATCGCAAATAACACATGTATGCATAAAATGTTAATTTTTCTATGATAGTTATTGTATCATGGTTAAATTGGGTATCTTCCTTTGATACAATAATGTGGTTTCATTGTTGTATCATTATGTATCATCAATTGATATCATACCTTGAAATTGTTAATTCTATGATATCGTTTGTCTATCATCATTGGACTTGAAAATATATGTCATGCCTTGACATCATTTTTGTATTGTGAAAAATACGAAGGATCGTATTTGGGATGAAAAATCATGCTTGCTGAGCATGTCGATAAGTTCGAATGGATGTAACTTATCGGTTTGGGCTTGAATTCAAAGGGTTGAATTCAAGTGTTTCTTTTCTCAAATATGACATGTAGATAGGGGGAGTTAAGGTTAACTCCATCATCAATTGATTGTCATCATCAAAAAGAGGGAGATTGTTGAATCTCGGATTTTGATGATGAAGTCAATTGATAGATTATTTGATCTAATCCATATTATTGAGAAAAGTGTATAGGATTAACTACGATAGCAATGAAGACATAAAGTAAAATAATATGCGGGAGTCAAGTGCGATCGAATCATTGGAAGTTCGAAAGTCCGTCGGAAGTCCGAAGAATCATCGGAAGTGCTGTCGAAACTAGCTGAGAATGAATCGGGGGCTTACCGATAGGTTGTTGGAAGTTTGCTAGAAGGTTCATCGGAAGTTCATGGAGCTCACCGAGAAAGATCGAAGCTTACCAAAGGAGACTCGCCAAAACTTTCCAAGGTCGTCGTAAAGTCCAAGAGCTTACCGGAAGTCCACTAGAAGATGTCTGAGGGTTCATTGGAAGTCCGTCGGAAGTTCACCGAAGGCTCATTAGAAGAAGACTTGATATGCCGGCTTATGTTTTTGCTTAGTGTATGTCTTTAATATCATAGTTAGCATGTAATTAGGGTTAAGATTATGTGTTAATCCTAATTAACCCTAGTAGGAACCAATTGGGCCTTAAATGGACTAGATTGGGCCAGATTTAAGGCCCATCAAGATTGTTGGAACCTATTTGGCGGTGGCACCGCTAGATTGGAGAGGTGGTATCGCCCAAGTCAGCAGTGGTATGGCCCGACAATTATTAACTACTAGGCTGTGGTACCACTTGTCAGGTGATGGTACCGCCGCTCCATAGAACCTGAAACCCTGTCAAGCGATAGTACCGGCCAGTATCAGGGTGAACTAGCGGTACAAGCAGTGGTACCGCCAGCTCCTGAAAATCCAGGATAGAACCTTTTTTACTTCAATTCTAAAGCTAATTGAGCCTATAAATACCCCTTCTCAGCTGGCTAAGCACATTGAGAATTGATAAGAACTGAGTCCAAAGTATAGTGAAATTGCCTTGAAAAAGTTAGTGTTCACCTCCCAAATTCCCACTTGTAAAATTTCTATGAAAGGGTGCGAGCCACTTGTAGAGTTCTGTGAAAGGGGTATTTGTTCCTTCTCCTTCAAGAATGATTGATAGTGGAAACTTCATCGGAGGAGGTTTCGAAAGTGGACGTAAGTCATTTGACCAAACTACTATAAATTGCTGCCTTCTTCTCTTGGTGTGTAAGTTTTAATTGTTGCATTCAATTCCTTACTTCACTATACTTGTATTCTCTTTCTCTACTCTCTTATGTATTCACTCGAATCAAACTTCTTTACCGAAATTGATTCCATCAGATAAAACTTTCTCAATTCACAAAGTTTTTCAAAATCAATTTAAATCATTAATTTTTATCCACTACACTAATTCACCCAAATATTTTTGGGCCAAAGCCGTTAACACGACATGCTATATGATGAACAGGGTTCTCATAAGACCATTACTATCTAAAACTTCTTATGAATTGTGGAAAAATAAAAGGGCTAACATTTTATATTTTAAAGTTTTTGGTTGTAAATATTTTATTTTAAATGAAATGGATGCCTTAGGAAAATTTGATACAAAATCCAATGAAGGTATTTTTCTTGGATATTTCTTTATTTCTAAAGTTTATTGAGTTTTCAATAAAAGAACTTTAATTACTTAGGAATCTATCCATCTTTGTTTCGAAGAGCTTTCAGGCGATCTTCCAGCGGACTTCCGACACTCCCTCGGATTCCTTCCGGCGGACTCCCAACAGGCTCCCGGATTCTATGGTGAGTTCAACGAGTCTTTGGCACTCTTCCGAACTTTCTCGGTTATCTCCGTGAACCTCCGACGATCTTTCCGGTGAACTTCCGAAACCTTCGGCAAGTCCCCGATTTCATCTCGGTTGGCTCCGGCAGCACTTCCGATGATCCTTCGGACTTCCGGTGGACTCTTGAACTTCCAGCAACTTGACTCTGGTAATTTGCTCTATCATAGTTAATCCTACACACTTATCTCAAAAATGGATTAGATCAAATAACTATCAATTGACTTCATCATCAAAATCTAAGATTCAACAGGAGTTACGACCTATGGCATGAGTCGACATGGGACCACATATATCACTATGTATGAGTTCCAGCAACTCAATAGCTCTCTCTCCAGTTTTACTAAATGGAGAGTTATTCATTTTTCCCTGAAGGCAAGGTTTGTAAGTTGTATATGACTTATAGTCGAATGGATCTAGATATCCATTCTTTAGCAACTTTTGAATCCTTTCCTTATGGATGTGACCTAGCCTACAATACCACAGATATGCATTATTCAGCTCTTCGCATTTTCTCTTTGACTCATTTATACTCATGATTTATGGAGCTGTATCTAGCATAAATAAACCATTATGCAACATTTCTCTCGTGATGATCTCATCATCTAATGTTATTGAACAATCATTGTTCTCAAAAACTAATTTATATCCACTAACTATTAAACATGAAATGAAAATAATATTTTTGATAATAGAAGGAATATAATAGCATGCATCTAATGCAATAATAGCTTCACCAGGTAGATGTAGGGTGACCTTGCCAATAGCCACTATAGCAACCTTTGCTCCATTGCCCATCTTAAGATCCATCTCGCCTCTTTTCAATCTCTTAGGTCCTGCTAAAATCTACAACGAATTGCAGATATGATAAGTACTCTCGGTATCCAATACCCATGTGTTATCATAAGATTCTAACAAATGGAGACTGATCATGAATGTACCTGAAACTTCTCCAAGCTTCTCTTTCGCCCTCTCTGCAAGGTACTCTTTGTAGTTCCTCTTTCAGTGCCCATCTTTGCTGTAATGAAAGTATTAGCCTTTGTCCTTTGTTGGGTCTTTCCTAGCAACCTTTGCCTTACCCATTTTGCCCTTGCCCTTCTTAAGAGACTTCTCAGCCTTCTTTTTCTTTCTGGTCTCACCAACATAGAGAATTGGCTTCTCTTTCTTTATGGTGCTCTCTGCTTCTCTCAACATATTGAAGAGCTCTGGGAGGGTCACCTCATGCTTATTCATATTAAAATTTATTATAAACTGAGAAAAGGAATATGGTAGAGACTGAAGCATAAGATCCACATACAGATTATCCTCTAGGATCATTCCTAGACCTATGAGTTTCTCGATCCACTCAATTATCTTAAGGACATGATTTTGAACCGATGTCCCCTCAATCATCTTGGCATGGAAAAGACTCTTCGATATCTCATATCGCTGAGTTCTTTCTTGTTCCTCAAATAGTTTATGGAGATGCAGGAGTATGAAATTGGCATCTATATTTTCATGTTGTCTCTGTAACTCAGTAGTCATAGAGGCCAATATATAACACTGAGGAAGAGTGGAATCATCTATGTACTTCACATAATGAGCGATCTTATCCTCGCTTGCCCCTTCATTAGGCGTAGGGATCATTGTATCAAGGACATATGTGATTTTCTCCATCGTGAGAACGATTCTCATATTACGAAGCCAATCCATATAATTTGGCCCAGTGAGGCAGTTGGCATCAAGTATGCCACGTAAAGGATATAAAAGCAACATTTTTTTCTGAAATTAAAGATGTAGCAAAAATAAATAATATGCAGACTTTACAAAAATTAAATAGTTAAGATAAAGACTTCTATCTTAATATACTCCCATTAATTTTTTGTAAGACACACAACACCCTCTGGTATGTGAATCGGAGACCCCAACAGATCTCTAGTGGGGATCGGGATCCAATCGGCATCTTAACATAACCTCAAGAGACTTGACCAATTATGTTAAACCCATAAAGGTAGGCAACACTTGCTAATCACAACTCCTTATGATTCCCATCCTGTTTGGCCTTTGAACTACCATAGTCTCGAGGGACTCGACCAACGATGATGTTCAATTAAGTCATCACCATCGTCACATGATGAGTCTGATTTGATGATATACCCTCGAGGGACTCAACCATGCATACCATGTCCTCAGTTCACCGATGATATCTCTATATCATAGATAAGATAGCGAATCGCGATATAGGTGAGTCTCGAGGAACTCGACCAACTCAACCTATACTAGGAATCGATTCCTACCTATAACGATGGAAGGCCACATGGGTCAATCTAATTATCTCACGTTTACCGACTTAATATTATTAATAAAGGAGATTTGTTATTTAGTCTCCTAATATAATATGTCACACACATACATATTCAATATATATCTACATCGCATGCAAATATATATACATATCTAATAGGTGTATAACCAATCACACATCACATGAGCAATCACACCAGATGATCATGGACCATATCTTAATGTGATCAAGCTTGAGCCAGTGGACCCAATCACTCATATCAAGATCTATGTGTGCTTCAGCACATCTTCATACCCTGTGATCGTCTATCTCGCTTCGTTGGCTCCGTTGGCATCTCAACGTATCTCCTTGCATCAGATCGTCCGTCTCGACCTCGTGGGTCTCGCTCCTGTTGCGCCTCTTTGTGTAATTATAATATAATTATATGCACACAGGACCAATAATGAATGAGAAAAATAGAGGCTCGTAGGCCCTAATAATAATAATCACATGTACACACATCACATCATATGATCCATGATCATCTATCCACATCATACATCACATGTATATATTATTATATAGGACTACTAGATAAATAATAATAGTTAATTAAACCTTTTAATTAACTTTTTTTTAAATCATGGTTATGTATGGAATTTTTTGAATTCCGAAGTGTATTATAGTCATTCAGCCAGAAGGGATAGAAATTGAAATTTCTGAAATTCCAAGGGGTAAAACTATCTTTTGGCTAAAAACCCTAATCCCTAGCTTTGCTTGCACTACGACTACCACCACCCTGCCGACGACGGCCATTGTGGGCAAGCATGCCACCCCTACCCACGGGCGCAGCGCCCATTGGTGGTCTATACACCGGCGGCTGTCGCTCGCGCGCAGCTTGTCGCTTGCGGTGAGCATCCCGCGGTTGGCTCCCCACCGGCGGTGAGTCTCCTGCGTGGTGTGCTCGGCGGCGATTTGCTTGCAGCCCTTGCGGGCACCATCGGTGTCACAAACGAGCGTTGCCTCCACTTGCGGGCGGGTGCTCCTCCCAACACAGTTGTGGGCGGCTCGCCCGCGGGCGTAGTGCCTGCGTGCAGACAGACCGCCTACACAAGCAACCTATAGTCACTACCTGCTTGCGGCCTGTAGCCCACCGGTAGGCTACATGCAAATCGCCAGCGATGGGTAAGGCTGCAAGCAGCCTTTGGCCATTCTGCGAGGGCAACAACAATTGCTGCCCCTTTCTTGCTATTGTGTCAACACTTTTGACGTCCAAAGCCTCTCTAAATCAGACCCAAGTAGTTAAAATCTGATTTTTACATGAATAACCTAGCTCTGATACCATTGTTGGGAAATCCAAGGGTGACATCTCATGCGCAGCGGAAGAATAGAAAACAAAAATTCTGGATTCCATGAAAGGTTCTATCGTCGTGCGAGGATCGATGCACAAAAATAAATCCGCAAATCCAAAAATGCATGTGTAAAAAGAAAATACCTAGGAAGATCATATATCCCTGAGATTCTTACAGATCCATGGGGTGGATGAAGGAGGTCAAGCATCCTCCTCTCTAGCGGTATCCACATGGTAGAGACTACAACGATGCTCCTCTCTAGGGAGAGGAGAATAGAAGGTGGCCACCAAAAAGCCCCAGCCTATTGACCTTTGGTTCCCTCCTATTTATAGAGGCCCCCTATAAACCCTAATGGATCCTACCCTATTGGGTATTGGATCTCCATCCAATTACCCAAACTTCTTAGATTAATGGGTCCCTACCCAATAATCTCTTATTAGCTCTTATTAGATCTCATCTTAGGATCCAATAATTCAAGGGCTTGACGGATATCCAATAAGTTCTAATTGGAGTCTGACTTAAGTTAAATTAATCTGTCAGACTAGATCGACTCAGTCCATATGGTTATTAGGTATGACCCAACCAATATGGCTAGGTACAATCAGCCCACGTGACTAAGGATGACCCAACCCATGCGGCTAAGTAGGAGCTAGCCCATGTGGTAAGATATGACTTAACCTATGTGGCTAGGTTTTATTTAGCCATGTGGCCAGGTATGATCCAGTCCATGTGGCCTTGTACGTCCCAACTCATGTGGCTTTGTACGACCCAATCATGAGGCCAAGTATAGGCCAACTCATGCGGCTAAGTATGACTCAGTCTATATGGTTAGATACGATCATAAATCATGTGTCTAGGTATAACCTAACTTGCGAGCCAAGCATGGCTAGTTTAGTGGTAAGGCTCAGCCCAACTTATGAGTGAGGCTTAGCCTAGTCCATGAAGTTAAGCCTGCTCAGTGATACGATTGGCGTTAGACACATCGTCGCTCCTTTGTCTAACCCGTTGTACCTCAACTTAACCTATTTCTTGAGATAAGCATATGCAGCATATGTGACCCGTCTAAGACTTTGGTGGGTTGGTTTAGTTTGTGCTAGCACTATACGACATAGTCTGATTTCCTCTTCCTTTATTGGTTTAAGCTCTTTAATTGACTAAATCAGATAGGTTTGATCAGTTAAAGTCAGTTTATGGTGATTCCAAACTAACTTGACTAGTTCAATCCTACTTGACCTTATCAAGATCAATCAAATCTAAATTAGACTAGTCTAGGGTGATTCCAGACTGGTTCTATTATATCATAATTGAATTGAGTATGGTTTAAGTCAGTTGAGCTATTCCAATTAAGGTTTTGGTTGATTGAGGACTATTGAGAGATTGATGTTTTAAGCCCTTATGATTTGATGAATTTAAAAGTTTTCTTTGAAGATATCATTTAAAAATGATTATTGGTTTCCTACTTTTCTTAAGTTTATGATATTGATATGATTGTACCATGTAGTAGATGCAACTAGGCTAATGGCTTACATTAGAAGTGCAACCTGTGAAAGAAGCTGTGAGCCCATCATAATGCGGAGCCACCAATGGATATAGTCTAGTAGATCATACATAAAGCATAGTCTCTTATAATATTTGATCATACTATTTCTTGGATGCATATGTGAATGAATGAGTGAATGTGCTCCGATGGATATCTCATATCCGAACCTCTACTCGTCGCTATACCTACCATATGCGTGTGATCCTCTAGGCCCAATATCAAGCTGGCCGTGAGTCATACTTATCAGAACTCCTTCTGATTTAGTGAATTATTATCTCCATAATAATTTACCTAACTCATCAACTACGGATGTACTAGGCCACTACACCGTAGTCCCTAGACGATACAAGGGAATCCAATCCTTTGGACCTATCTATCCTCAGTTACCATGTATCTATAATCCCTCATCCATCTAATATCCCAGAGACCCTATACCGGGCATGGTGTTGTCAGGCCCATACGGTCTCTCCTCGAGTCTCGCTCTAATCGGATTCTCCTAGAGAACTCTTTCTCTCTTAATCCAAATAACCTTTACCAAGGATTTGTTTGAGCAAGAATACATGGGATATTCCTCTCATGATACCGAGAGCAGATAATCCTCTATTGATACTCAATAACCCTCGTAAGTTTGGCTATCACTCCCAATAATCGGTTGTACTAGATCTGGAACTTCCAAACCTATAAATCCAGTATCAAAGTGATATAAACCTGCAAGTTGATCATAATTCGATTAAAGACCCTTTAACTATTCATGGAGGACCAATGACGAGAGCTAAAGCTAAGAGGATGAAAGAAGCTTTAACCTGTTTATTGGAAAACATTTAGAAGGATCAAGCTAGTCAAGACTCAGTCAAGATTCTATGGTTACAAGAAGAGCCTAAAATGATCAACTTGATCATGAAGAAAGAAGGACAAAGTTAAATACCTCATCTTGAAGAATAAAAGTCTATTCAGTTATGTTTACCAAAATTAATGAATTAGGAATATGAATGTTATTTAATGCATTCATTCCTTTTGTACTATCCTCATACTATATAAATGAGGCTGACTCAAAGTGTAGAACAGACAATTGGGAAGTATAACAATTCTTCAACACCGGTGAGTGTTTTGTTTTTAAGTTCTTGCATGAACTTTAGAACTTATCAGGCTTTTCTGCTTGTGGCGTTCAACCCAAATCTTTGCTTTTCCTTTGACTTATCAGACTTGTTAGTTTGTGGCGTCTTAAGGGAATTCAAAGTGCTATTCTAGTTATTTTATCAATTTTCTATTAATAGGTAATTAGAATAGTCAATTTGCATTCCATATGTATCATAGCTCTTTAGCTATCGGGGTGTATGGTTGCTAAGTTGATGATTTCCATCACAAAGAGTGGAGTACTCATACAGGACATCCTTGGTGTCTCAAGTCTAAGGACCAGATACACTATTGGGACTACGGAATCGTTGTCTGATGTGAGGTATCAATAACCATCCAATATTCCGTAAGCGGATCAATCAGTGAACTCATTCTCCAATGAGCACATATACTATATCCTTAGTGTCCCGACACGAGTAGCTATGAAATCAGTCACCTTCATCATATGGATGGGTATACAGCACACCAATCTGTCTGGTTATCTCGATGTTCCTCTCGAGTAACCTATGACCGAGATTATTTAGGGTCTGTGTTTAAAGATGAATCAATCTCATTATCGTGATCTCATCACCATCCGATTCTCATTGCACAAATCTAAGGACATCATAATATACATCTAGATAATGTGAGAAAATGCTAATAAGTATAAGCAAAGAGATTGACGCAGTGTGCTACAGGTACCATCACTCATGTGATTGGCTTGTAGGGCACCTATAACTAGCAGTTGTGACCTACATCTACTTCTGATTCCTCCTCCATCGAGGTCACCAACTTCCACTATTGGTCTTCCTTCAATGGGCGAAGATCAATCACCCCCTTTTACAGATCTTTTCTCCTTTTAACAGGTTTAGGAGTTAACCTTTTATAATTTGCTCACTCCTCCTTAAATAGAATTCTAAGCTAGAACAAGTGGAGGTGAACTCTCAAAAAATTACAATAGCATTTCAACTTAGATCTTAGTTTCTTTTATTCACTTTTATATGCCCCACATGCAAAAAAGTGTGGGATATTTATGTCTCAATTGGCTTTAAAAATTAAGCCAAAAAAGGTCTCGTCCCAGATTTTTGGGATACTAATAGTACCATCGCTTATGTTGGGCGATACCACCACTAGTACTCTCTGACACTAGGTAGTACCATTGCCAAATAGAGTCTTAACTATTGGACCTTGGTAATACCACCACCTGCTTGGGTGGTACCATCGCCATGTAGCATTAATTATTGACGGTACCACCACCCAGACCTCCTAAGAGACTGAGTCCTGGGTGGTTCCATCGCCCAGTCTTGGTAGTGCCACCACTAACCTGGTTTCATGTCATTGTTTAGGCCATCAGTCTGGCCTAAACTAGTCTTGATTTGAGTCCAATTGGCCCCTAACTGAGTTAGTAGGGTTACCTCCCAATCCTAACTCAAACTAAGTCCTAACTACGACAATTGAGGCATTAACTGAGCATTTATGTCCGGTATATCAATTCTTCTTTCAGTGAAATCCTAACAAGTTTATGGTAATCTTTCGGCAAACTCCCGATGGACTCTCAATGATCTTCTGATGGCCTCTCGACAAGCTCTTGGCGATCTCTCGATGATCTTATCGATAAACTCCCAACGAACTTCTCGACAAGCTCCCAACGGACTTCTTAGCAAACTCCCAATGAATAGTCTGATCTTTGACTCTAGCCCATAATCTACTTTATGCCTTATTCATGATTGTAGTTAATCCTGCAATACTTTTCTCAACATATAGATTAGATTAATAATTTATCAATTAATTTCATCATTAAAATTCAAGATTCAACAATCTTTCCCTTTTTAATGATGACAACCAATTGATGACGGAGTTAACCTTAACTCCCCTTATCTATATGCCATACTTGAGAAAAGTCAAACTTAAATTCATAACCTTTGAATTCAATCTTTAAAAAATTTTAATAAAAAATTTCATACATTGTGCATCATTAGAGTTTTAAGTTATCAATATGTAACATGCACAATTTCATGTATGATACTAGAAACTAATCAACTTGGCAATCATCACTTAATGCATGGTACCAAAATTTATCATTTCAAATATTCATTATGATACCATTTCAAACATTTAAGCATAATGCCAAACATTCATCATTTAAGCATGATACCAAGCATTCATCATGATTCATCATTCAAGCATGATACTAAGCATGATACCAAGCATTCATCATGATACCAAACATTTAAGCATGATATTAAACATTTATTATAATACCAAGCATTCATCATTTCTCCCCCTTTATCATCAACAAAAAGAAAATGTGCAAACACTTTGACACCATTATACCAAACATTCGACATGCAAGATAGTTTTACACAATTTTATGCAAGCTTAGCAAAAATGGAGTTAAGCAAAAGATAGCAACGTTTATTTCTTTAAATCAGCAAGCTAACAAAATCTCTGCAAAATAGCAACTTTTGTTTTAGATGTGCAAGCTAGCACTACTCTTGCTAATACTTTTCTTTTAGCTTTGAAATAGGCAAGCTAGCAAGAATAAAATTAACCAGAAATTTCTGCAAGATAGTAACTTTTGCTCCTTGAAATAGGTAAGTTAGTGCTTCTCTTTGGTTCTTTTTTATATGTACAAGCACTTGTTGGTATCTCCCCTTTGTCATATGAAAAAGAAGAAGAAGAAGGAGAAGGAAGGAATCATTCATCACAAGAAAAATCAAGCTATAAGAATCAAAAATCCATGAATCAAACTTCCACTTTCGTATATAGAAAGCAAAAAAGATTCATAACATAAATGATCAAGATGTGCATATTAAGGGTTCATGAATCAAATCACTATTTTTGTAAATGGAAAGAAGAATGATTCATGATCAACATACAAGAATCAAGTATACTAAAAATCCATAAATGAAAACTCTTCTTTTGTAAGTATAGGGGAGGTTATAGGAAAAGATCATCAAATGCCTAAACAAGTGTATCAAAAAAAAATCCATAAATGAGATTGCAAGATAGGAAATGATCTCGATAAAAGCTCAATTTTTAAAAATCAAAAAATCTAAACAATGTATAAGAAAACTCATGCATTCAAAAGATTTAACAAGCCTAATTCAATCATATAGTATCTCATTCATCATAATATCAAGATGTGCATCATAATATTGATAAAACACATGACATCATAGAGTTCACTAAGATAAGAAGTATACATAATGAGTATAGAAAGAGTTCTTCCTCCTCAATAGGAAGAAAGTATAAATATACAAGCTATTCATCTGGTGGTAAACCAAAATGTCTAAACAAAGTATTGAGTTGATGATAAATTTGCTATATTTCGGTTAAGATCTAATCTTGACGTAGTTCAATTTGATCCATTCGAGTCACTAGGGGGTCGGTAGATGAGGAAGGTTCTGGATTCGTCAGAGGTGTTGCCTCAAAGGGACTAGTAGGAGGAGATTAATTTTTCCTATATATAGGTATTTCAGGTTCTAGTTCTGGTGGGGGAGGATCCATCCTCCTAGATAGTATAGTTCAAATGTCATTTCTTATTATACATCTTAATCTTCTTAGAAGGTGTTTATTGATAACATCAAATATATCTAACTTTATAATTTCCTCATCTGGTGGAATTATAATGTCATGTGCATATATTAGTCTAGTGATTAAACTACCATATGAAAACATCATATCTTTCATTGATAATTAAATCATGTTCTATCGTATTAGGTATCCAAAATAGTTATCATGTCTTGCCATAATCCAATTCATCGTTCCTAATTTCATTTGACTAATTTCATCATGATGGTGTTATTTTCGAAGTAAAATACTTATCATGATGTGATAAAGCATTTTTTTATTAAAGGGTAACCAATGTTCACAACTCTTTGGGACGATAGACAAATTTGGGTTTCCAAAACTAATACCTAAGGCTTCGGAGTATGTGATTCTAATTGATTCTATGTCACATTGTCCTCTAAAGTAGCAACCTCTTCTTTTCTCAGGAATTCCTATAAGGTTGAAAATTACACTATCCGTAATGGGTATGTGATGCCCTAGGAGGTAAGTCAACACCCAATCATCTTCATCTATATGCAAATTATTGTAAAATAATCGAACAAATCTAGGATAAATGGGTTCGCTAATTTGTAGGATTTGAAGGACATCTAGGTTAGCAAACCATTGAATTGGTTCCAAATTTCCTAACTCTTCTAGATCTACATGTTTTCCCTTATGTACACTTCGAAATTCAAAAGTTGAAAATTTAAGGGCATGCTTATTGGAATCAAAGAGTATAGGTGATATGAACCAACAAATTGATCATAATTTTGTTAAAGACCCTTTAACTATTCATGGAGGACTAATAACAAGAGCTAAAACTAAAAGGATGAAAGAAGCTTTAACTTGTTTATTAAAAAATATTTGGAAGGATCAAGCTAATCAAGACTCAGTTAAGGTTTTATGGTTACAAGAAGAGCCTAAAATGGCCAACATGATCATAAAGAGAAAATAATAAATTTGAAGATCTCATCTTGAACAATAAAAGTCTATTCAGTCATGTTTACCAAAATTCATGAATTAAGAATATGAATGTTATTTAATGCATTCATTTCCTTTGTACTTAGCCTCATACTATATAAATAAGATTGACTCCCAATGTAAGATAGATAATTTGGGAAGTATAATAATTCTTTAATACCGGTGAGTGTTTTGTTTTTAAGTTCTTGCATGAACTTTAGAACTCATCAGGCTTTTCTGCTTATGGCATTCAAAACCAAATCTTTGTTTTTCCTTTGACTTATAAAACTTGTTAGTTTGTGACATCTTAAGGGAATTCAAAGTGCTATTCTAATTGGTTCATCAATTTTCTATTGATAAGTGATTAGAATAGTTTCTCTTCATTCTTGAACGATCTGTCTTATTTTCAAGTCGTTGGAGGGTGTCAATTTGCATTTCATATGTATCATAGCTCTTTAGTTATCGGGGTGTATGGTTGCTAAGTTGATGATTTTCATCATTTGGTATCAGAGCACGGCTCAAGTTTGAGGTTTGCTTATCCATTTATTTGTTATCTTTTAGCTTTTCTCTGTTCTCTTATTCTTCTTTTATCATGATATCTATAATTGCTATTTTTCCTTCCTCTTTATTATTGTGTTTCTTGTGTTATTACTATTTGTTCTTCATTATTTTTTTCCTCACTTTATCATTAAAAAAAGAGCAAAAAGTCAAAAAAGGGTGAAAATCAAAAGAAAAAAAAAAGAGAAAAACAAAAGTAAAAAAAAGAGAGAAAATCAAAAGTAAAAAAAAGTAGCGAAAATCAAAGATAAAAAAAAGAGAGAGGAGAAGATCAAAGGTCAAAAAACATAAAGGAAAGAAAGAAAGAGATCAAAATTTTAAAAAAAATTATGAATTCAAGGACTTCTTGCAAATTATAGAATTCTATCTTCATTATTTTGAATTATTGTTTTAGGTTTGGAAAAAAAAATTTCATTCTAGAATTTTTTTTTTCATTTGATACTTGAATTCAAATCTTTGCTTATAATTGAAGTGCATTACACACACCTTTAAATTGGCTTATATTTTATTTTTTTTTATATCCAATTTCAATACTCTTGAATTGTCACAATCTGAATTGTTTGTTTAAGTTTCTTAGTTAATCTAAGAACTCAAAAAACAAAACAAGAGGTAAAAAGCAAGAGTGGTGAGATCAATATCAAGAAAAGCCAAACATTATGTGAAAACATGAGTGGAGTGAATCAAATCTTAAGTGAAACACGTGAGAGAGTTTGGTGAGGTTGTTCTAACTTTGTTTTTTAGGTTGCAAATATGTCTAAAGATAAAGAAGCGAGTTCTTCATCAAATGATCTTTTGATTCAAGCAATGCAACAACAATTTGAACGTATGTTTAAAATGATAGGAGATGTAAGAGATCATCTAGAAAGGCATGATGATGCAATTAATAGATTGTAAGGTGAACCACGACACAGGAGACAACCAGCCTTCGTCCACGATGAATATGATGGTCGAGATGATATTGACAATGACCAAGTCACTCTAATTAGTCAAGATGTTAATCCTAGGAGACAAACTAGGAGAAGATGTTTTGATGGTGTGGACAGAAACATAGGCAGCATCAAAATGAAAATTACTTCTTTTCAAAGAAAGAATAATTCCGATGCTTATTTGGAGTGTGAACGAAAAGTGGAGCTGATCTTTGAATGTCACAACTACTCCGAAGAGAAAAAGGTAAAATTAGCAACTGTTGAATTTTATGATTATGTTATAAATTGGTGGGATCAATTATGTAAATACAAGCATAAAAATAGTGAAAGGCTCATAAAGACTTGGTTGGAGATGAAACAAATCATGAGGAGATTCGTCCCAAGTCATTACTATCAGAATTTGCATCAACAGCTACAAACTTTGACACAAGGTTCCATAAGTGTTGATGAATATCACAAGGAGATGGAGATAGTCATAATAAGAGCTAATGTGGAGGAAGATCGTGAGACTACTATGGCTCGATTCCTGAGTGGATTAAACAAGAACATTGCTGATCTTGTGGAGTTGCAATATTATGTGGAGATTGAGGATATAGTGAATATGGCCATGAAGATTGAGAGGTAACTCAAAAGAAAAGGCATAAGATATGATTCAAAATCTTATTCGGGTTCTTATTTTTCTTGGAAATCGAATTGGAGTAAAAATGATGATATACCCATTGTTAAGCCTAAAATTGATGGAATTAAAAGCAAAAATGAATTAGGCAGCAAGGGTAAAGGTAAGAATCAACCTAATCAAAGTAGAGGTACTAAGTGTTTTAAGTGCCTTGGGCATAGACATGTAGCACGTAAATATCCTAATAAGAGAGCTATGAACATAATGGATGAGATTATGGAATCAGAAAGCGAAAGAGAGGAAGATAATGACATTTCAGAGAATGCTAGTGATGTAGAGTATGCTAAAGGTGAAATTTTGTTTATTCAATGCACTTAGTTTGCAAAGTAAAAATGATGAACATGGTGAACAACATGAAAATCTGTTTCATACTCATTGTTTGATTGCTAACAAGTTGTGTAATATAATTATTGATAGCGGAAGTTATACAAATGTGACAAGTACCTTGCTTGTGGAAAAACTGAAATTGTCTACTATCAAACATTCAAAACCTTACAAGTTGTAATGGTTGAATGATAGTGGTGTAGTAAAGGTAAATCGATAAGTGTGAATTCCTTTTTCAATTGATAGATATAAGGATGAAGTTTGGTGTGATATGGTACCTATGTATGCTGGTCAAATATTGTTGGGGAGACCATGGTAATATGATCGTAGGGTAATACATGATGGGTTCAAGAACCGTTATTCCTTGATCATAGATGGACAG
Source organism: Musa beccarii (assembly GCA_024322285.1). Taxonomy (NCBI): domain Eukaryota; kingdom Viridiplantae; phylum Streptophyta; class Magnoliopsida; order Zingiberales; family Musaceae; genus Musa; species Musa beccarii. The sequence goes on along the minus strand of CM044396.1, from coordinate 34,624,291 downwards.
AAATATCAGCTTGAAACTTTGCCTCCGAAGATAATTCTTGGAGACCAGATGCGCATAAAACAATAATATGAGGAGTTTGAGTCTTCATTAAACAAAACTTTGGGGAGGGAGCAAGAAAAAGAGAAAAAAGAAAAGAATGAGATGAGTGATAAAAATGAGAGTATTGGGAAACACAAGGGGAGAGAAAATAAGGAAGGCTTAAGTGAAAGAAAAATGAATGTTTATGCCAAAATGAGTAATGTAAAAAAAGCCTTAACCATGAGGCTACCCTTACTTGTACTTATGTACAAGGATATTTTGATTTCTTCTAACAAAATTGACAAAAGTTTGCTTAGTGTTATTGTTGATCTTTTGCAAGAAAATGAGGATATCTTTCTCGAAGAAGTTCCCAATAGTTTGCCACTAATTAAAGGAATAGAGCATCAAATTGATTTTGTTCCAGGTGCAAGCATACCAAATAGGCCAGCATATAGATGCAACCCAAGAAAATCCAAAAGCAAGTCAGTGAGCTTATGGAAAAAGGGTATGTGCAAGAAAGCATGAGTCCATGTGTAGTTCATATTCTTTTAGTGCCTAAAAAGGATGGATCTTGGAGAATGTGTGTTGATTGCAGAGCTATCAATAAAATCACGGTGATGGAGGCTCTGATTCGAGGACGAATCCTTTCGAGGATAGGGGGAATGATATGAACTAGCAAGCTGATCATAATTCTATTAAAAACCCTTTAACTATTTATGGAGGACCAATGACAAGAGCTAAAGCTAAGAGGATAAAAGAAGCTTTAACTTGTTTATTAATAAACATTTGGAAGGATCAAGCTAGTTAAGACTCAATCAATATTCTATGGTTGCAAGAAGAGTCTAAAATGATCAACATGATCATGAAAAGAGAAGAACAAATTTGAAGACCTCATCTTGAAGAATAAAAGTCCATTCAGCCATGTTTACCAAAATTCATGAATTAGGAATATGAATATTATTTAATGCATTCATTTCCTTTGTTCTTAGCCTCATACTATATAAATGAGACTGACTCTCAGTGTAATATAGACAATTTGGGAAGTATAACAATTCTTCAACACCGATGAGTGTTTTGTTTTTAAGTTCTTGCATGAACTTTAGAATTTATCAGGCTTTTTTTCTTGTGGCATTCAAAACTAAATCTTTGTTTTTCCTTTGACTTATCAAACTTGTTAGTTTGTGATGTCTTAAGGGAATTCAAAGTGCTATTCTAATTGGTTCATCAATTTTCTATTGATAAGTGATTAGAATAGTTTCCCTTACTTTATTCTTGAACGATCTACCTTGCTTTCAAGTCATTGGAGGATGTCAATATGCATTCCATATATATCATAGCTCTTTAGCTATCGGGGTGTATGGTTGCTAAGTTGATTATTTTCATCAATAGGGTCATAGGTTTCATCAAATATTCTCTTTCCTTTGTCCCTTGAGGATTTTCTAGGTGCCATAGAACTACATGTATTATCAATGAAATAACTACATATAAGAAGCAAGATCAATCAACAAATCAAGGGAGAAGCTTCAAGAATTACCCTTTATAGTGAACTCTAAGAGGATTAAGATTGATCCTTAGATTTGTAGAAGAAAATAGCTCTCTTAAGTTTCTAGAGGAGGAGGAAGAAGTATGAGAGGTAGAGAGGGGTCTTGAGGGGTGTAGGATGTGTTGGGGGTGGTTCTACCGCTGGCCCTATAGGGGCTCTTTTATAGGATAAGGCCTTGGGTGGTGCTGCCTATGGACAGTGTGCCCTAGCGGTGCTACCGCTAGTTCCAACGGTGCTATCACTGGTGCACTACCTTCAGTTGATTTGAGACTATAATTTTTATCATTTAACCATTTAAACTTTCTCATTTAACATCTAGCTTACAGTGATGCTAATATTTAATATTTGAATCAATCATCAAGCAATTATTCAAGTCAATTTTTATTTATGAATCAGAGCAGGTTTTTCATTTCATTTGAGAAGTGCAACCCATCAAATTTCTTTTACAACAGTGATTCAATCATGAGAAATATAAATCATAAAACAAGAAAATTGTAGATAGTGAAATTTAATGCCATGACCATCTAAAGGTTTAGTAACATAAATTGGTTTATTTGGTTAAATCCTTTCCTTAGTCAATAAGAAGAATCATAGGAGAGTAGTTAATGAAAATCTAAAATTATCTTAATTCTTAAATATCAAGTGAAAGAATTAAGAATAGTTCGCATAAACATTTTTGAAAATCATGAAAACTTGAATACCGTCATATTATCTCATATGAGAGAAATCAAGGTCATCATCAAAATTACTTCTCAAAAAAGCCAATGAAAGTAATGTAAATAGTTTCCTATATGATTAAAGATAGCTAATACTAATATGCTCTAGTATTCCATATAAATGATCTTTAATTTATCAAAAGTCAACAAGTTTTAGTCATTTTGTTTCAAATGATCCTTCCTTATTATTGTTGATTCAACTAATGAGCTTAAGGAATTAAGTTAGATCTCCAGTCATATGCCTTGAGCATCCACTATCGAGATACCATCTCTTACTCCTAACTTGTGATTGTAAACATATCTACAAGAAAGGGGATTTTCTTTTAGGTACCAATTTAACTTAGGGAATCAATCTACCTATCTTATTAAATTGCATTGAGTTATTTATGATTCCTTTATGAACCCAAGTCAATTTATATGGGCTATATCTTTTAAATAGAAATTTATAAGCATAATATCCAAATTTACAATAAAAGTTGTATTTCTTTCGGGATGAAACATGCAAAGTTGGGCCTTTAACAAAGATGGTTGGCATTTGATTAGTGTTACTCACAAATCCAATTTTATCCTTTCTACGAATATGACCCTTATTAGCAAGGATCATGTTTAAAGATTTACTTTCGATTTTAAATTTTTCTAAAGTTTCATGTAGTAACAAATTTTCCTTTTAAGTGACTCTGATTCTTCACATCAAGTACAAGGAGTTAATATATACTTATCATGCTCATTTTTTAATTTTTTTCGAGTTCACTAAAAAGAGAAGCATAATCTTTTTTCAATAATTTATATTTTTTACCAACTAATTTACATTCATCAAATAAATCATGAAAAGCACATAATAACTCATCAAAAGATAATAAGCTTCAATTGAGTCACTTACCTCATCGCTAAACGCTATTAAAGCATAGTTTGGAAATTCTTTATTGGTTGGCTTCTCGTCTTCAGATGCACTTGAATCATCCCAAGTAGCTTTAAGCACTTTCTTTTTCTTAAGTTATTTCTTCTTCACTTGGGGATATTCATTTTTTAAGCACCCCGCCTTCTTACATTCATAGCAAGTTATTTGGTCCTTTTTTAGTTCACTTTTATTTTTAGTGCCATGTTTAGTTTTGTTTCTTTTTTATGAATTTTTTTAAAATTTCTTTGTAAGAAGTGCCAAGTCGTCATCATCATCATTATCGTCACTTGAGTTTTCTCTCAAGTAGTCTTCTTGAGTTCTAAGTATCAAATCCTTTCTACTCTTTGGAAGGTTGTTCTCAAGTTTATCATGTGCAATATATATCATTTCGTAGGTCATCAAAGACTTGATAATTTCTTTAAGCGGAAAGTTGTTTAAGTCCTTAACTTCTTATATTGTCGTTACTTTAGGATCCCAACTTTTTGGAATGGCTCTTAATATCTTGTTAACAAGGTCAAAATCAGAAAAACTTTTACCAAGTACTTTTAGACCATTAACGACATCCACAAATCGGGTGTACATGTCTCTAATGATCTCACTTGGTTTCATATGAAACAATTCATAATTATGAACCAAAAGATTAAATTTTGACTCAACTCTACTTGTGCCTTCGTGTATGATTTCAAGTATGTGCCAAATCTCATGTGTCATTTCGCAAATAGAAACCCAATTAAATTTATTTTTATCTAAAGCATAAAATAAAGCATTCATCGCTTTAATGTTCAAAGAGAAAGTCTTCTTCTCCAAATTATTTTATTCATTCATTGGATTAGAAAACTTTGAAATTCGTTTTCAATAATATTTCATAACTCGAAATCCATAAAAAGTAAGTATGATAGAATATATGAGGAAGTGTGATAGAATGACCCTCATGATTATTGGCAAAAGTTATCTCTCTTAGGTTTTAAACTAAATTAAAAATAACCTTACTTTGATACCAATTGTTGGGATCAAGTCGACACTAAGAGAGGGGTGAATTAGTATTTATGTTAAAAGATGTTTACAATTCGAAATTCTTTCAAGTTAATAAAATCGTATCGATGAAATCATATTGGAAATGATATCAACTTGGAGTAAATGTAAAGTGAAGAGAGCAGCTAAGTAATAAAAGTAAGCAGCAAAGAAAGAACACACTAGATTTATAGTGGTTCGATCATTATGACATACATCCACTTCTGATTCCTCCTCCGTTGAGGTCACCGGCTTCCACTATTGATCTTCCTTCAATGAGCGAAAATCAATCACCCTTTTTATAGATCTTTCTTCCTTTTAATAGATTTAAGAGTTAACCTTTTACAATTTGCTCACTCCTCCTTAAATAGAATTCTAAGCTAGAACAAGTGGAGGTGAACTCTCAAAAGATTACAACGTTTCAACTTAGATCTCAGTTTTTTTTGTTCACTTTGTTAAGATCAAGAACGATACTAATAGGGGGGAGGGTGAATTAGTACAGCGATTAAAAATGATTCATTTAAGCGATTTCTGAAAACTTCATATGTTGAACATATTTTATTCAAAAAATAAGTTTTGAAAAAATGCTTAACTTGAATAAGATTGTAAGTAGAGAAGAGTAGATTGGACAGTTGCAATGAAGTAATAGAATATAGTGAAAATAAAATACACACCAAGAAGAGAACTCGGTAATTTTATAGTGGTTCAGTCGTCCAACCTACATCCACTCCCGATACCTCCTCCGATGAGGTACCGAATTCCACTATTGATCACCCCTTTATAGAACTTTTACAAGTGGCTCACTCTCTTTTTATAAAATTTTACACTTAGAAATGGTGGAGGTGAACTCTCAACTTTTTGCAAGCTATTTCACTATAGTTTCGGTTCAATCTTGTTCACTTCTCTATGTAGAAACAACTGAGAAGTAAGAGGTATTGATAGACCTCAATTGACTTCAAAAATGGAGCTAAAAAAGGTCTCATCCTAGGTTTTCAGTGTCTTGGCAATACTACCGCCAGTTGACTTTGACACGAAGTGGTACCACCGCCCAATCTGGTGGTACTATCACCAAACAAAGTGCTAGGTATTGGAACTGGGTGGTACCACCGCCCAGTCTAGTGATACCACTACCCAATAGTTAATAACTCCCTGGTCATACCACCACATAGGCTTTTGGGAAACTGAGCCCTAACCACCCCAGTCTGGTGGTGCCACCACCAGACAGGGTTCAACAACTTGTTTGGGCCTTGAATCCAGCTCAAACCTGTCCAATTACGAGCCTAGTTGGCCCTTAACAGGATTATTGAGATTATCTCTCTAACCAAATCCTAATTACATACTAACTATGATAATTAAGTCATATACTAAAGAAAAAATAAGTCTGGTAAGTCTAGGCTTCTTCCGGCGAGCTTTCGATGATCTTCTAGTGGACTTCCGACGAACTCTCGATAATCTTCCAGCAGACTCCTAGCAAGCTCCTAGACTTCACGATGATCTACTTAGCAAGTTTCGACGAGCTTCTTTGGCAAGTTCCGACCTTCTCAATGAGCTCCGACGAACTTCCTGGTGAACTTCCGACGAACACTTTGGCAAGCTCCCGACGCATCTTCGGCCAATTCCGATAGCACTCCCAACGAACTTTTGGACTTCTGATGAACTCTTAAACTCTAAATGCATCGTACGATCTTGACTTCAACACTTTGTTTTGCTTTATGCCTTTATCGCTATCATAGTTAATCTGACACAGTTTTCTCAATATATAGATTATATTAATAATTGATCAATTAATTACATCATCAAAATCTAAGATTCAATAATCTTTCCCTTTTTTATGATGGCAATCAATTGATGACGGAGTTAATCTTAACTCTCCCTATCTATATGCCATACTTGAGAAAAGATCCACTTGAATTCAAAGTCTTTGAATTCAAGCACCAAACCAATAAACTACATGCATCGACATGCACAACATGATACTAATCATGATTTTTCATCTCAAAATATGATACCATATATTTATCATAATACAAAAATGATGTTAAAGCATGACATCCATTTTCAAGTCTAATATCAAATAATGATAGATAACCATCATTTCCAAGTATGATACAAACTTCAAATATTAATTTTAGCAAGATTCAAATTTCAAGTTTGATACTAGATGACAATTCATTATTCTAAGACATAATACCAATTGTAAGTAGGAAATTAAGCATGATACTAACTTCAAATATGATGATAATGTATCGTATCGAGGTATGATGTCAATTTCAAGTAGGATAAATAAGCATGATAAGTTCGATACCACATGATATTAATAGACATTCATCATTTTGACACGATAATAGACATTTATCATTTTGATACGATAATGAGCATGAAACATTTCAATCATTTGCAATGCATACGATGCATTTACGATACATGCGATACATTTTGATATATTTTAAGTATTTGCAATGCATTTGACGATACCAATCATATTACAAGCATTCGCAATACATTCAAGTATTTACGATATATATGATACATTTTACGCACTTGTAATACAAAGCAAATTTCAAGTGTACACTTTAAACTTTCATCAATTTACCACTTTCTCCCCCTTTGTCATCAACAAAAAGGAAATGAGCAATTGTTTTAAGTAAGTAAATTTTACTTGTTGCGATAGGATTCTTCTTAAAAAGGAAAAGGGAGAAGGAAAAATCCATGAATAGTGCATTTATCAAAAATAATGGAGATATTGAAAGTTCATGAATAATATAAGGAAAACAATTCATTCGAGTGATCGAAAAATCATTTCATCAAGAGAGATTCATAATAAAAGCTAAAGATATGAATGAAATCTGTATTTATATCAAATAAAATTCATGAAGTAGAAGGAAAAGAGCGCATTCAAGCTATTAAAAATTCAAAAAAAAAACTTATACTTTTCATCAAAAGTTTATGACATAAAAATGTGAATAAAGAGAAGAAGACTGTGAATCATGAAAACAATCCATTCAAGCTAACAAAAATTGAGTTTATCAAGAGCTAAAGTGTATCATTTCATGACGTAGAATCTGTGAATGTTCTTTTACGAAATAAAATCCATCAATGAAATTCGTGAATGCCACTTCTATCAAATAAAAATTGTGAACATTGTTTTTATCAAGTCTATTCATAATCTTTGCAAAAATTCATAAGTCAATAAAAAAAATTTTATCAAAAATTCATAAGAGTGAAATCTGTGAAAGATCCATTAAGTGAGGGGAGGGTTCTAAGAGTATCAAACATCATCACGATACCAAGATAGAAACAAAATAAATTTGATAAAAGCTCCATTTACAAAATCAAAAAGATGATAACAAGATAGGAGGAAGATGATACAAAATTGAAAATTTTCGGAAAAGGCATACAACAAACTTATGTATTCGGACAATTTAACATGCCTACTTCCCTTCTAATGAAATAAAATTATTTTTCATTTAAGGGTTTCATAAAAATATCGACTAATAGATGTTTCGTATCAATAAACTCTAAGGTTAAATCATGATTATTAACGTGATCTTGTATAAAGTGATACCTAATATCAATATATTTAGTTCTAGAGTGTTGAAGAGTGTTGAATGGGATTTTTTGTTAAACATATTGCACTTGTGTTATCACATTTTATGAAAATATTTTTTAAGTAAATATCCTAATTTTCTATTGTATTTTTCATCCAAACAACTTGTGCACAATATGCACTTGCTGCTATGTATTCAACTTTGGTTGTGGATAGTGCAACTGAATTTTATTTCTTGGAAGACCAAAAGATAAGTGCATGGCCTAAAAATTGACATGTTCTGATTGTACTTTTTCTATCTATTCTACATCCGATGAAATCGACATCAGTATAAGTAACTAGTTCAAAGTTTTTAGATTTTGGATACTATAAACCTAGATTAGGGATTCCTTTAAGATATCTAAGAATTCTTTTAACGACTTTAAAGTGAGATAGCTTAGGATTAGATTGAAATTTAGCATAAAGTCCTACACTAAATATGCTGTTCGGTCTAGTTGCGGTGAGGTATAGTAAACTACCTATCATATCCCTATAAGTTTTTTTATCAAATATTTCTCCACTTTTATTCATGTCTAACTTAGTGGAGGTATTCATTGGTATATTGATAGCCTTTGAACCATCCATATTAAACTGTTTTAGTAATTCTAATGCATATTTGGTTTAATCAAGAAAAATATCATCACTAAGTTGTTTGATTTGTAAGCCTAAAAAGAAAGTTAGTTCACCCATTAAACTCATTTTAAACTCTTGGCTCATACTCTTGGCAAATGATTCGCATAAGGACTCATTTGTAGAACCAAAATAATATTATCAACATAAATTTAAATAATAAGAAAATTATTTTTAAAATTTTTAATAAACAATGTAGTATTGACCTTGCCTTTATAGAAATTATTTTAAATAAGAAAGGAGCTAAGTCTCTCATACCAAACCCTTGGGGCTTGTTTTAATCCATATAGAGCCTTAGTTAACTTAAACACATGATTAGTAAAAAGACAGTTCTCAAATCCAAGCGGTTGTTCAACATACAATTCTTCGAAAATAAAACCATTTAAAAAAGTATTTTTGAAATCCATTTGAAATAACTTAAAATTATTACTACTAGCATAGGCGAGAAGCATCCTTATAGCTTCTAATCTTGCCACAAGAGCGAAGGTTTCTTCATAATCGATACCTTCTTCTTGGTTGAAATCCTTGGCCACTAATCTAGCTTTTTTTCTAACCACAATACCAAATTTATCTTGCCTATTTCTAAAGACATATTTAGTACTAATAACTAAATAGTCACTAGGTCTAAAAACAAGCTTCCACACCTCATTTCTCTCAAATTGATTCAACTCTTCTTGCATTACAATAACCCATGAATCATCTTTTAAGGCATCATCAATGCATTTAGGTTCAATTTGAGAAAGAAAAGTGATGTTGGCACAAAAAATTTTAAAAAAAAAATGAGTTTGAACGTCTTTTGATGTGTCTCCCATAATTAGTTCCTTAAGATGAGCATCTACATACTTTCATTCCTTAAGTAAGGAAGTTTCGAAAGAAGAAGCATCCAAGTTGCTATTCGGAGGAGAAGTTTCATTCAAATTCAAAACATCAAAATTAAGATCATCATCAAAATTATTTTTCTTATATTCGAAAACTTCATTAAAGACAACATGAATAGATTCTTCTATAATCAAAGTTCTTTTATTAAAGACACGAAAGACTTTAGAAATAAAAGAATAACCAAGAAAAATACCTTTATCAGATTTTACATCAAACTTTCCTAAGGCATCTTTTTCATTCAAGATAAAACATTTAAAAACAAAAACTCTAAAATATGAAACGTTAGGTTTTTTTGTTATTCCATAATTCATAAGGAGTTTTGGAAAGTAATGGTTCTACTATAACCCTATTCATGACATAGCATGTCGTATTAACGGCTTTGGCCCAAAAATATTTGGGTAGACTATGTTCGTTCAACATGGTTCTTGTCATTTCTTATAAACTCATATTCTTTCTTTCTACTACTCCATTTTATTGAGGATTTCTCGGAGTAGAGAAATTGTGGTTGTATTCATTAGATTCATAAAAGTTTTGGAAATCACAGTTTTGAAATTCACCATCATGATCACTCCGAATCGATGAAATCATGAAGCCTTTTTCAATTTGAACAAGTTTATAAAACTTCGAAAAACACTAAAAGCAATCACTTTTGTATGCCAAGAAGTATGTCCAAGTGTATCTACTATAATCATCTACAATTACAAATGTATCTTTACTACCTCCTAGGCTTGTTGTATCAATTGATTCAAACAAATCCATATGGATCAATTGTAATGGTCTAGAGGTGCTTATTTGATTCTTTGATTTAAAACTATATTTTATTTATTTTCTTAGTTGACATACATTACACACTTTGTCTTTAACAAACTTAATATAAGAAATACCTTTTATAAGTTCTCTAGATGAGATTTGAGATATTAGTTTCATGCTAGCATAACCTAATCTCCTATGCCAAAGCCAAGCATCGTTATTCAAAATCGAAAAACATATTTCATTACAAAGATCATCAATGTCAATAGTATATATATTATTTTATTTTAGGACAATCATAGATGTGTTTTTGTATGGTTTTTCAATAATACAAGCATTTGATTCAAATCTTATGATGTATCCTTTATTACACAATTGACTAATACTCAAAAGATTATGCTTTAAGCCATCTACCAACAACACATCTTCAATAAAAAAAAGTTTAATTTGTTACTTATGGTTCCTTTGCTAATGATTTTACTTTTATTGTTATCTCTGAAGGTGACATATCCTTCATCTTAGCTAATGAGCTTAGAGAATTGAGTTGAATCTCTAGTCATGTGCCTTAAGCATCCACTATCAAAGTACCATCTCTTGCTCGTAGCTTATGATGCTAAATATTTCTATAAAAAAGGATGATATTTAGGTACCTATTTCATCTTGGGTACCTTAAAAATCGATCTACTCATCTTATCATTTTGCATAGAGTTTTTTATGGTTCCTTTAAGAACCCAAATTAATTTGTGTGGACTATATCTCTCAAATAGATATTTATGAGCAAAATGTTCAGGTTTTGCAACAAAAGTTATATTTGGTGTGAGGTGATACATGTAAGATAGGGCCTTTAACAAAGGTGGTCAGATTTCGGTGAGAGCCACTCACAAATCTGATTCTATCTCTTCTATGAACGTGACCCTTATTGGCAAGGATCATGTTCAAGAACTTGCTACCAACCTTAAACTATTTTAGAGTTTCTTTTAGTAGTAAGTTTTCCTTCTCGAGTGTCTCTAAGTGTTTACAATTAGTGCATGGAGACAATGAAGGAGTCTCATGCTTAAGTTTTTAAATTCATTATTTAAAAAAGCATGCTCCTTTTTCAAGGAATTATACTTTTTACTCATTATTCTACACTCATCGAACAAATCATGAAAAGCACTTAAAAGCTCATTAAAAGACAAATTTACATCTAATAAACTGCTTACCTCATCTCCAATAGCCATTAGCACGTAGTTGACGATCTCCTTGTTGCTTTGTTCTTCATCTTCAGAGCCGCTCGAATCATCCCACATTGCTTTGAGCATCTTCTTCTTCTTTAGTGTTTTCTTCTTCACTTGGGGACATTCGCTTTTGAAATATCCTGGCTTCTTACATTCATAGCATATAACTTATTCTTTCTTGAGTTCAATTTTATTTTTATTATCTTAGATTTATTTCTCTTTATGAATTTTTTTTAACTTTCTTATCAAGAGTGTCAAGTCATCATCATAGTCATCATCATAGTCATCATTACTTGAACTTTTTTCAAGTAGTCTTCATGAGTTTTTAGTGTCACGTCCTTCTTATTCTTTGGAAGGTTATTCTCAAGCTCTTTATGAGCATTATAAATTATTTCATAAGCCCAATACCAAGCTAGCCATGAGTTAGACTTGTCAGACCTCTTTTGAATTAAAATTTCTTCTAACTCAAAGACTTATTATTCCTATAATAATTCACTCAACTCATCGATTATGGACGTACTAGGACACTATGCTATAGTCCTGAGATGATATAGGAGGATCTAATCCATTGAGCCTATCTGCTCTCAATCACCATGTATCTATAGTCCCTCATCTATCTAATATCTAGAGACTGTATATTGAGCATGATGCTATTATGTCCATACGGAATTCATCTGAGTCTCACTTTTATCTGATTCTCTCAATCTGATTGACCTTGGTCACGAATTTGCTTGAGTGTGAACATATGGGATATTCCTCTCATGATACCGAGAGTTGATGATCCTTTATTGATACATAATTGCCTTCATAAGGTTAGCTATCATTCTCAATGTTCGAGTGTGCTAGATCTGAAACTTCAAAATCTATAAGTCTGATATCAAAGAATAGAGTACTCAAACAAGGTATTCTTGATGTCTCAAGTCTAAGGACTAGATACATAACTAGGACTACGAAATTGTTATTTGACGATGTGGTATCATTAACCATCCAGCATCTCGTAAGTGGATCATTTAGTGAACATATTTTCCAATGAGCATTTGCACTATGTCCTAGTATCCCCACATAAGCAATTATGAGATCAACTATCTTCATTATATGGATGGATATATAGTATATCGGTCTATTCGATTATCTTGATGTCCTTCTCGAGTAACCTATAAGTAGGAATATTTAGAATTTATGTTTAAAAGTGAATTTGTCTCATTATCATGATCTCATTGTGATCCAATTCTCATTACACATATTTAAGAACATTATAATATATTCATCATATAATATAATATAAAAAAATATCATTATTAATATTAATTAAAAGAGATTATATAACGGATTATACTTGTATCATTCATACGACTAACTTACAGGACACCTATAAATAATAGTATCATTCTTCAATGGCTTTTAAATGCAAGCTATAATCTGAAAGTTTGAAGATTTTAGGGAACATTAGTTTGATTGAAAGCCCTGTGAGCTGGAAGAAGGTTGGGGCAACTGTCATTGTCTCCTTTAGGAGCTGAAGTTCTCACGCTAGAGAAAAAGGTCAAGATTATAATCTCTAAGGAGCCAGGAGCCTCCTGCAAAAGTGTTGATCATATCTTGCTCTGATTGGAAGCAGAGCAGAAGCATACAAATCCCCCCATGAGTTCGATAAACTGGAGGTTTGATTGTAACTTCCAAAGGGCAAGAAGTTTTGTCTTAATTACCTCCATGGGATGGGATGTGCTCTTTCAAAAAAACTTGCCATATAGGAGGGGTCCATTGTATGTTGCACCTCTATTGGGTCAAGGACCGAAACATAGTGAGAAGAGCTCTGTACCTTGGCAATTTTGACAGCAAAGTCAGTCTCAAAGCTCCATATATCAGTAGAGGAGGTTTCTCAAAAGAGACTGGCCTAGAAGGAGGGAGATTTGGAGGGGGTGGAGTGGGAAGATTTGGAAGCGTCTAGGGAAGAAGGAGAGCCCTATTTAGTGGGGGAAGGGGTTGGTGAAAGCCTACGAAGTTGTGCCGATGGTGTGTTAGGAGGCGTGTTATGGAGGGAAGATAAAAGAGGCGGGAGGGGAGGGAGGAAAGCAAAGGTGCGTTCCTGTTTTCTTTATGTTAATTGACTCGATTTAAGGGATCAATAGTTCATTATAGTACGGTATTGTTGAATGAGATAATTAAGGAGTAATTATGTATTTTAAAAAAAGAACCGAGTATCTCAATGAGAAGATTAGTCATAAGATCACAACCAAATGATTACGCATCACGCCGGACATTAGGCGTTGCAATTAAGCCATAGCCTTGTGCTGGTCACTGTACTCAACGTTCCTGGGCATTCCATCTAGATGGCAACAAAACTCACACTAGACGGGCACTGTGGTACTTTTATTGTTTGCACCAAAAATTATAAAATGAGATAATTAAGGAGTAATTATGCGTTAAAAGGAAAGAACTAAGCATCCCAATCCCAATGAAAAGATTAGTCGTAAGATCCCAACCAAATAATTAAGAGTAAGAGATACTCTCAGCTCCTAAAATTAAGCCGAGGCCTTGTGCTGGTCGACGTTCCTAGGCATTCCATCCATAGCAAAGCTCAAACACCATATGGGCACTGTGGTATTAGTGTTGTTTGTACCAAAAGTTATAAATTTCCACTCCGTAAGAAGCCCATAACACGTGTATCAACTTGAAAAATTATAGATTTCTTCTATGTTTTTAAAAAATTTAAAAAGATATTGGTGTAGATCCGTTGAATCTATTATTATGCCTTAAACTTTTTTTATAATGCATCATGTTTTTGTTAGGATCAATTCGGTACTAAAAGGGGAGTGAATTAGTACAACGATAAAGATTACGTCAAATTCGCGATTTCAAAAAATCGTTTAGTACGAAAGGAATCATTTTGATGAAAGTCATATCGGAAATATATTTAACTTAAAAGTGATTGTATGAAAGTGAGGAAGTGTAGCAAGTAAACTAAAAGATTTGCAGCAAATAACTAACAAGAAATAAATGTAAACTAGATTTTATAGTGGTTTGGTCATCCAACCTACGTCCACTCTCTATTCTACCTTCGTCGAGGTCATCGGCTTTCACTACCGATCTTCTTTCCAATAGGTGAAGATCAAACACCCTTACAACACTTTCTCCTTTTGACAGACTTAAGAGAGAACCCTTACAAGCACTCACTTCTCTTTTAAATTGAAAATGAGTAAAGACTAGAAAAGAGATTTCTCAAGTGATTTCTACAGCTTTTTCTCACTTTTAAACTTTATGTGCTTGTGTGTTCGAACCAAGGATGAGAGAGATATTTATAGGCTCTAAATGGATTCAAACTTAGAGCCAAAACCAATCCCATCCTGGGTCTTTCGGGTACTGGCGGTACCACCACTAGTGCTGGGCGGTGCCACTGCTCAGTCTGGTGGTACCATCGCTTGGCACACTAGGCTGGTAATGTACTAGGCGATACTACCACTCCAGTCTGGTGGTATCACCGTCCCAGTCTGGTAATACCATTACCCCAATCTAGTGGTACCATCACCTAGAGCCATTGTCATTGGGCAGTACCACCGCCTAGACCTAGCCTTGGAGACTGAGCCTTTAGGCAGTTCCACCGCCTAACGTGGCACAAGAGTACTATTTGGGCCTTTCATCCGACCCAACACAACCCTAAATCGATTCTAGTTGGCCCCTAATTGAGTTAGTCCAATTTTAACCCAATTAGACCTAATCCTACTCCGATCTAGACAATTACTATAATGCTTTAATCGAATTTATTGCCCAGCATGTTATTGGTCCATTGTGCTTCGTCTAATTCTTCGGCGCATCATCCTCTTTTGATGCCTGTTGCCCAATCAGCAGTTGTCCTTCGCAACTCCGATCTCCTTAGCGCAATTTCGCTCTTCTTAGCCTGATACTCGAATCCTTTGTTTGAAGCCTTGTGTCAATATGTCGACCGATCATTCGCTCGAAGTCCAATCTTCTAACATGTTTTTCTTTGGCACAATATCAATTCTTCCTGCTTCAATTATCTAATATTGATCGAAAGTAGACCTATGTCACTCAAAACATAGTTAGATCATTAATCAAAATCAATTGGTTTCATCATCAAAATCCGAGAATCAACAATCTCCCCCTTTTTTATGATAACCAATTGATGATGGAGTTTAGACAGACTCTCGGAGTTTAAACAAACTCTCCCTATTGATGATGGAATTTTTAGTAGTATTCATGATAGCAAGTTCTTTCTTCTCTTTTGAGAAGTGCAAGCTAGCAAGTTTTCTTTTGCAATGATTGAACTAGCAATTTTGCTTCCTTTTTGAAGTATGCAAGCTAGAAAATTTTATGATACGCAAGCTAGCAAATTTTTGCTTTAAGCTAGCAATTTTTCTCCCCCTTTATCATTGTCAAAAAGAAGGGAGGAAAGAATACAATTATACAAAAAAAAAAATTACATCCATTTTCAAGCCACGATAAAAAGAATAAATCAATGATTCAATCATATCATTAGATACATAAACCATACATATAAAGGAATCATGTCATGAAGGATATCAATATGAAAAATCAA
Organism: Musa beccarii; assembly: GCA_024322285.1. NCBI lineage: Eukaryota > Viridiplantae > Streptophyta > Magnoliopsida > Zingiberales > Musaceae > Musa > Musa beccarii. The sequence goes on along the minus strand of CM044396.1, from coordinate 34,608,491 downwards.
TAAGGATCAATTGTTATGATCGATTCATAAATACCAAAAGATATTATTCATGGTTCATAAATATTCTTTTTAGCAAAATCAAGATCAAAATTCATAAATATTCTTTTTAGAAGTATCAAAATCATGATTCATAAATATAATTTTTTTAACAATGATTCATCATAAAACATATCAAGAAAAATCAATTTCTTAATGAGATATATCATTCATGAAAGAAAAATTAATGTTTCAAGTATCAAATATGATATACAATCATCAATACAAGGGAGTCATATCATGAAAAATCAATGAAGATCAATTCATGAATACCAAAAGACATGAATCATTTTGACACCAACTTTCATCAATACCAAAAGACATGTTTGCATAGATTTCTTCTTTAGTAACTCCAAGAAGAATCGCAGGAGAAAAAATGAAAAATCTCGATTCTCAAATCTTAGTTCAAACGAAAGAGTCAAGATTCATTTAGAAAATTCTTCTCTTTAGTAAATGACAAGAAGAAATATAGAAGAAATTGGTTCATGCATCAAGTCATCAAGATCATGAAAAAGAAATTTCAAGTATCAAATAAAGGAATTAAAAAATTATCGATTCATGTATTCAAACCATCATTACTTCAACTCATTCAATTCAAATCATCAAAATCAATTTCATAGTTCAAGAGATTTATCAATAATGGTATAAATTCATCATTTGTCTTTTATTGAAAAATTAAAAACTTTAGATATAGAGAGATTTTCAAGAAACATGCATTTCTATTTTAGTGATTTTAATTCTTGCATTGATTTCATATAAACATGCCTTTGCCTTTTTTATGTCGAATAGAAATAAGCATCAATGTTCAAGACCTAAAGGCAAATTTCGTAAAATAAATCATCAAGCATGATACATCATTTTAATTCCAATGATATTTCTTTTATTGTTGTTATTTGTAACAAGATGTTTTCCTTCTTATATGATTCTAGCTTAGTGTGACAAATCAATAGTTATGCTCAGATTCTTTCAAAACCATACTTCATCATATAAATCTGAAAAATAAGTTTCGTCATAACCATCAATGCCAAAAGTATAACACGTCATCTTAAAAAATTTCATTATAAAAATGATTAAGACCAAAGACACATATAACACATTAGTCCAAAACATAGGATTTTAAATTATCATTACTTCAAATCCTTATGCATGATACCATAATATAAAATCATTAAGCATGATACAAAATTTTTTTAAAATTTTCATTGCATCATTATCAAGCATAATTTCATAAGGTATGTTCAAATTTTTTATACAAAGACAAAGTATCATGTTTAAAACCAAAAGCAATACAAAATCATTAAGATAATTGTTTCTTGAAAACATATATAGATTTAACCTTATTTGGTGTACAAGCATTATCACAAATTATGCAATTATCATTCATATTTTTAATTAATTTTTAAAAAAAAGTTACTAAAAAGAAATTATGATATATTTTTGTAAAAATTTTATTTCCTACAAACTAAATCAAGTAACTCATGAAAAGATCAAGTAATTTCATAATAATGTAAAAACATTTTGGGTGAGTTACCTTGTTGTCGAAAGCCGTCAAAGCACAATTCGTGACTTCGTCTTCGGATGCACTCTTCTTCTTTGGCCTCTTCTTCTTTTCAAGTTTATTTTTATTTTTTAATTCTTGTTTTATAAATTTTTTAATTTTATCGTCCAAAGTTCAAGGTTCTCATCATTGTCCTCATCACTTAAGTCATCACTCAAGTGGTCTTCTTTCGTTCTAAGTGCAATTACCTTCCTGTTCTTTGGAAGGTGGTTTTCATATTTGTCATGTCTAATGAATATCATTTCATAGGTCATCAAAGACCCGATGAGTTCTTCCAATGAAAAATTATTTAAATCTTTGGCCTCTTGAATAACGATTACTTTCGGATCCTAACTTTTTGGAAGGGATCTTAAAATCTTGTTTATAAGTTCAAAACTCAAAAAACTTTTACCAAGTGCTTTTAGACTATTGACGACATTCGTGAAACGAATGTACATGTTACAAATAGTCTCACTTGGTGCCATTCGAAAAAGTTCAAAATCGTGCATCAAGATGTTTACTTTCGAGTCTTTGACTCTACTTATGCCTTCGTGTATGATTTCAAGTTTATGCCAAATGTCGAAAGCTATTTCGCAAATAGAAATTTGATTAAACTCGTTTTTATCTATGGCACAAAATAAGGCATTCATAGCCTTTGCATTTAACGAAAATAATTTTTTTCTCACATTCACTCCTAGGTTTTAAGGGTGTTTGAAATCTATTTTCAATGATGTTCCATAAATTCAAATACAAAGAAAGCAAGAAAACTCTCATTCAAGTTTTTCAATAAGTGTAGTCTACCCCATTAAACATGGGAGGACGAACGATAGAAAAACCCTCTTGAAATATGAAAAGAGCTATTTCTCTTTGGTATAAATCCAAATGAGAAATATTATACTCTGATACCAATTGTTAGGATCAGTTCAACACTAAGAGGGGGGGTGAATTAGTGCAGCGCTAAAGATTACATCAAATTCACGATTTCAAAAAATCATTTCATACGAAAAGAATCATTTCGATGAAAGTCGTATCAGAAACGTGTTTAACTTAAAAGTGATTATGAGAAAGTGATGAGGAAGTGGAGCAAGTAAAGAAAAAGGTTTGCAGCAAGATAAATAGCAAGAAATAAATGCAAGCCAAATTTTATAGTGGCTCAGTCATTCGACCTACGTCCACTCCCAATTCCTCCTTTGTCGAGGCCACCGGCTTTCACTATCATTCTTCTTTCCAATGGGCGAAGATCAAATACCCTTATAGAACTTTCTCCTTTTGACAGGCTCAGGAGAGAACCCTTACAAGCATTCACTCCTCTCTTTTCAATCGAAAGCGAGTAAAGGCTAGAGGAGGGATTTCTCAAATGATTTCTACAGCGTTTTCTCACTTTTAAACTTTCTGTGCTTATGTGTTCCAACCAAAGATGAGAGGGGTATTTATAAGCTCCAAATTGATTCAAACTTGGAGTCAAAACTAATCCCATCTCGGGTCTTTCGGGTATTGGTGATACCACCGCTTAGGCTTTCACTATTATACTATAGATAATCTAGTGGTACCATCACTTGGCACACTAGGTTTGGCGTTAAGCAGATTGCCACCACCCTAGTCTGGTGGTACCACCGCCCAAACCCACTATCACTGGATGGTACCATCACCTAGACTCAGCCTTAGAGGCTGAGCCTTCAGGCGATTCCAGCACCTGATGTGGTACCAAAGCACTATTTGGGCCTTTCATCCAGCCCAACATAGCCCTGAATCAAACCCATTTGGCTCCTAATTGAGTTGACCAATTTTAACTTAATTAGACTTAATCCTATTCCGATCTAAACAATTATTACAAAGCTTTAATCGAATTTGTTGCTCGGCATGTCATTAGTCCATCGGTGCTTCGTCCAATTCTTTAGTGCATCGTCCTCTCTTATGGCCTTTTACCCAATCGGCAATTGTCCTCCGCAACTCCGATCTCCTTAATGCAACTCCACTCCTCTTGGCCTGATGCTCGAATCCTTTGTCCGAAGCCTTCTGCTAATACGTCGACCGATCATTCGCTCGACGTCCAATGACATGTTTTCTTTCGACGCAACTTTAATTCTTCTTATTTCAATTATCTAATCATGATCGAAAGTTGACCTATGTCACTCAAAACGTAATTAGATCATTAATCAAAATCAATTAGTTTCATCATCAAAATCTGAAATTCATCATCAAAATCAATTGGCTCTCATGATTTTTTTAATAAAGTAATAGCATTTTATTTGACTGGTTGATTATAATATTTTTGAATAAAGTTCCTTTATATTAGTTTAATAATAAAAAAAATATTATAAGATATTGTAATTTGAGTTTAATTACATTTAAATTTCCATCAACATTCATTGTTAATTTTATCATATGTTTTGAGGTTCTATAAAATATTATATTTGAGAGGTTTTGAATAATTTCGAATGAAAATTAGAGTTATTTTGATATATTTATAATAAAGGATAATAAGCATCATTTTTTTCACATAATCTTAAATTTAGTTGCATATGTTCTAAAAAATCTTATGATATTTATATTTATTTATAATAATAATAAAGGATGAAATATTATGTAGTATGCTTGAGTGGATTTATAGTATTTTTTTTGTTATTATACCAAAACACTATAACTCTATTCAAAAATACTATAATCAAGTCTTATTAGGTTTAAATCCCCATTAATCTTTATTATCAATCTTATCATGGACTTTGATACTTTATAAAATCACATACATGAGATTTTAATATTTTTTATTTTTATCAATTTAAGTGAGTCTAGAATCAATTTGGGTCAAAAATCACTTGAATACTATAAGAGATTATTTTATGAAGTATTTTTCCTTGAAAAAAATTAAAATTTTTAGACCTTGAGTTTGAATGGGGTTACACAATTTTTCAGTCCTATTAAAAAAATGTATTATTCAAAAGGAGTGTAATTGAAATTTTTTCATCCAAAAATAGAAATTTTTTTTGGATAATTAAAGGAACTATTTTCAAGTAATTCAACCTTAAAAGCTAAAATTTTTTACTTTTTTTATTTTTGATCAATTTAGGATCAAACTATTATGGGGTTATATTGCTTTCTCGGTCTTAATCAAAGACAGTCCAGGCCTTTCAAAAACAATGTAACTGAAATTTTTTTCATCCAAAAATATCAAAATTTTATAAAAAGTTGAAAATATCTAAATTAGTCCCAAATGATCCTCTCTTTTTTTCTATTTCGGGACCATTAAAGTACCTATTTTTAGTTAATTTAGCATTAAAAGTTGAATTTTATATTTTCTTCATTTTTGGCCAATTTAATCTGAAACTATAATTATTAACAATTTTTTATGAAATCTTGAAAATATTATACAATGACCTAAATAACCACTTTTATATTTCTGAGCTATTTAAAATCTTATTTTGAGTTAATTTAGCCTTTAAATTCTAAAATAATTTTATTATTATTTTATTTTTGACCAATTTAAAGTGAATCTATAACTAATTTGGGTCCAAATCACTTGATTACGAAAGTATATGATTTTATAAACTTTTGAAAAAGATTTGAATATTGAGATATATTGTTTTTGACAGTGTAACTTATTCAAAATGAATATAAGCTTATTCAAAATTGTTTTTTCTACATAGCATAAACTTATTCAAATTAGTGTGAATATCTAAAAATTATAAAATTTTTATGAACCATTAAAAATATGTGTCAAAGCCCTAAATAATTATTTTTTCTATTTTTAGACTATTAAAGGACATATTTTCAGTTAACTCAACCTCAAAAAGGTGAAATTTTCTATTATTTCGTATTTTTGTTAATTGAAGTTCAAGATTGTAAATTTTTCTGAACAAAATTTTCATGCAATCTTATGAAGCCCCAAACGACTACTCCATTTAATTTTAGTTCATTAAAAGCATTATTTTCACTTGAGTTTTATCAGAGATGATTTTATGAATATTTTTGAAAAAAAATGGTCCTTGTGCTACATTGTTTTTGAATGGGGTTTTTTTTTTCTATTCCTGTTCAAAAATTGTGTGACCCTATTCAAAAATAGTATAACTGAAATATTTTTCGTCCAAAAATATTGAAATTTTGTATAAAAACTTGGAAATGTCTGTCAAAGTCTTGAATGACCACTTTTTATAATTTTAGACCATTAAAGTACTTATTTTCAGTTAATTCATTGTTAAAAGCTGAAATTTTCTATTTTTATTTTTTGATCAATTTAAGCTGAAATTATAATTTGTTTACCAAAACTTTCATGAAACCTTGAAAATATCTTTTAAAGCTCTACATGATCAGTTTTCAATTTTGTGACCTTTAAAAGTCTTATTTTTAGTTAATTTAGCTATTAAAATGCATATTTTTTAATAAAAATTTTGGAACTTGTATTGTTTTTGAATAATGTTACG